>JANHMN010000019.1:25931806-25946517 GCA_030674055.1 Rhabdomys pumilio
CTCTCTCTCTCTCTCTCTCTCTCTCTCTCTCTCTCTCTCTCTCTCTCTCTCTCTCTTGTGTTTGCAGTTATCTCCTGGTATGTCCATATACCAGGAAGACACCTGACTTGTCAACATGGAATAGATACTCTCTCATGTCTATGCTTCACCTGTTTCATTTGTCTTAAGAAAATTCTACTTTGATTCCCCCAAATATAAAACTTATCATTACTACCTCTGGTTTTTTAAGCCAATTTGATCATTTCACAAATAGTTACTTTAGAAATATGCCCTGAATCTGGAACCTTTCTCTCATTACTACTATAATTCAGCTTAACATGCATTATGCTTATCTAAGCATGCCCATTAACATCATTGCTAAAACATTTCTCTATGTTAAAATAGCCTGTTTTTATTTAATTGCTGCTAGGCTGGTTTTTCTCCAGACCACCATTTTTAGTGTCCAGATATGCATTTTTCAAGATGAAACACATATGTGAAGTCATAGGACTCTTTTGCATAAGAAAGTTCATCATTCCCAATTTCTGGATCAAAGTATGAAGATTTGCAATCAGAATAAGAAAGATACTTCAGAATCACATTCAACTCATCTTCCCAAAATGGCATCCCACTTGCAGCAAGACCAGTGCTCTCAAATATAGTTAGTGGTGTGCATCCCCTAGTCTTACAGCAAAACCATATTTCTTCTTCACACACCTCAAATATTACTTTTTACAAGCTCCCGTTCTCTCTAGAAATCACTGTGGATTCTATCCTCCCACTTCTAAAACATTTCTCAATGCTAAAATAGCCTATTTCCATTTTAACTCTGTCTCTCCCAGGTATTTGGGTTCTCAACTTGTAAAATACATTTTTAAATTTACAACAAATGCTGCAATCTCAGATTTCTAATTCAACACAAAAAACTCTGTGTGTGTGTGTGTGTGTGTGTGTGTGTGTGTGTGTGTGTTGACTATTTTTTCCATTATACAGCCAGATTAAAAAGTCGAAGCACTATATATATATGTATGTGTATATGTGTATATGTGTATATGTGTATATATGTATGTATGTACTTATGCATGTATATATGTATGTATACATACATATATATTTGTAAAGACACACACACACACACACACTATATATATATATATATATATATATATATATATATATATATATTATATGTATTTTACCAGGTGCTTAGAAATAGAAAGGAAATACATAATTTGTTTGTCACAATTTTAAGGACTGGATTTGCAACTGTAAAAGTTTAAATATAACATGACATGCATTTAAAAGTATAAATTTACATGTAATTAAATATATAATTATTAAAGTTGAATCAAAGTACATTAAGAAAATGATAGGTTTGTTTTTTTAAATAATTAAAAATAAACATGATATATATAAGCATATGCTACATGAAATAATTGATCATAATTGAATTAGCATAATTAGTATTAATGCCATCTGTGTAAAAAGCATGTCACCCCCCCAAAAAAAAAAAAAGTCATAGGATAGAAACAACAGGAAAGGTTGCTACAAAAGGCAATATATGCACTGGAGAAAAGGAGTGATAACAAAAGAATTTTTTAGTTAGGCATAGACATAGTACTGATCTGTCTAAATAAAGTATTTTCACTCTGAAGTTGTATCTAACAAGCTCTCCAACATGGATGCTATTAAATATCATTTTTATATAACTATTGAATCTTGTTCTCATTATAATCATTTCTGACCAAGAACTTTATGCAAACAGACACCCAGGCAGGGCAGGCCATGGGAAATATGTAATCCTTCTAACCGTTATGTTTCTATTTTCAAATTATTAGCTACATTGTTATTTTATATGTTGGTCTTTTGTGTGATCTGGTAACATGATTCAACACTTCTGTATTATATCTTTGGGAAATACCATTGAGATTGAGTTCCTGTCTTTACAAACATGAATGCTAGATTTGCTGGTTACCTCTAATAACTTTAGAGCTACATACTTTTTTAAATACAGATTTCTACCAGTAAAAATATGACCTACATAACAATTGGTACTAGTCAGAAGAAAACAATCTCCTAGGATAATTTGGATGCATAAAACCATAAAAGTTTAAACAAAAGTCAAAGTATAATTACAAAACAAATAATAAAAGTTTCAGGGTGGAGGGGCTCAGTCCCTAGATTCTCAAACATGACTTCAAAGAGGAAAAGTAAACAAAAGCATGATGAACTACAAAAAGCTGAGTCTGACATCATAATCTTAGAATTAGTAATTAGGACATACTTTTCATGGAACAGAAACCAGAAAACTGAGATCAGGATGAAAGCAGTAGAACTTGGTAATGAAAGATATTTTAATATACAAAGAAAGTATAATAAAGGAAGACTCACACAAATAGAAGAAAAACTATTTTTGCTTTCAGACCTATAAAAACTTTATTCTTGGAGCTGAGGAGATAGCTCAGGGTTAAAGTCATGGGCTGCTTTTTCAAAGAATCAGTGTTCAGTTTCCAGCCCCCAAGTGATGGCTAACAACCATCTGTAGATCTCTAGGTTCAGATGATTAGACGCCCTCTTCTGGGCTTCCTGGGCAAAAGGTACACATGTGATACATATACATACATGCATAATACATACATACATACATACATACATACATACATCAGCAAAACATTTATACAATGAAATTTTACAACATTCTGATTATGAGGACACAGAGATGACTATGGTAAAATTTCAGAAAAATAGTAACTAAAATAATTAGTAGTAATTTAAAAAAGAAGAAAAGAAAGGAGGAGGAAGAAGAAGGAAGAGGAAAGGAAGAAGAGAGAAAAGGGGAAAAGGAGACAAATGTCAACTCTGTATAGATTAAAATATACCCTCTATTCCTGCTAATTCCCTTAGTAAAACAATCTTAAAAAGAGAAAAGATCAAATCTTACATGATATCATAGAGGATGCATCATAAGGGCAGGCATCAAGATTAGCCTACTTACAGCACAAACAAGTCTGTCACACCTGCTTTAGAGTTAAAAGTACAGACTCTGTTACCAGTTATAGTACTGATAGGAGACTCTCAAGTCTAATTTCATAAATCTAAGGAGCTTTTAATTCATTGTAAATGCATGTGGATTTCTTTTACGTAGAGAAAATGCTCACTATTTTTGAAATAGAAATGAAAAGAGGATCAGTAACATATACTTGGCAGAGATAATCTAAGCCACTGCTTAGGTTTATCTAGCCAATAATACTTAGAATAATTTTAATTTAAATATGGAGTGGGGATAAGCTCAGTTATTTGTTCTCTAAAGTGGCCTCCTAAAGCAAATGGTTCAAGTTGAATAACTTATATTTTTTGAAGTCAAACTAAAAAATTACATAGAAGACCACTGAAAAGGTAATTCTTTGTTGGCAAGGACAAGGTCATGAAACAGGTCTTTTATGTCTGCACAAGTAATAGAAAATTTAAGTCCTTTCAACCTCTGTGGGGTTGGACAAACATGACAGTAAGTTTTCTAGGCTCTGATAAAGCCTCTCTTAAAGCAATGCTGTGTGCTCTGACACTTTATCATAGCTGAATGAACCTGAATGAACCTCAAGCTTTGGAGAGATTACTTAATATTAACAGAGTTCACATTTTTGTTTAGTTTTTCAGAAAGTTGGCATGATAAAAAATGAAGACAGAAAAATAAGGCATGAATATAAACATTTAATTGTTGCATGTGTGAATCAATAAATTGTCCACCAGTTTACAAAGAAAAATAAGGGAAATTGGAAATTATATGTCAAACCATTGTTAATCTATCAACTTAACTATTAATCGCTAAAAATTACTTGTATGCTTTAGTTCCAAATATAAATCACATACATTCATTCATAAGACACACACACACACACACACACACACACACACACACACACACACACAATACACATCTGAATGCCTCAGAGAATTTCATAGACTTAAGGAACCATTTGAAGAATGAACCATGCGTCTACTCTGACAACTTCCCCATCCCTTCACACTATAATTTTTCATTCTTTCCCCATTTATAAGTAATATTTCCACATTATTAATCTTAATCATTCAATAAAGACTCCCAAGCATAAGATTAGATTTATTTTTCTTTTACAAGAAAAGTCTATATTTACAGGAACACAAATGTGCTACCTTCTTTTTTACCTTCTTTTTTACTCCTACTGAATTGATGGATGCTTAACTGAGTCTTGCTTCACCCAAATAAGTTAGTGCCTGACTACCAAAGGTCTATAAAATGTAAATGTAATGCAAATCTAATTTTCCAGAGGTAAAATTTCTGCTTGAGAATTCAATAATTTGTGAAAAATAGTTAAGGTCACTAAACATAAATGGGGTACAACAAGGAAATGCTATCTAATATCTGATTAAATAAATAAAATAGAAAATAATAACAGTGTAATCTAGTGATGAAGATCTGAAGCAGGAGGAGTTCTTACATATAACTGATGGAATTATGAAACACTACAATCATTTAAAAAAGCATTTTAGTCAGTTTATTATATAGTTAAATATGTGTCTATACCAGGATCCAATATTTTCATACTTAGGTATTTATTTATGAGGAAAGAAAGCATGTGTTCGTTTAGAAACATATTGAAATGCTAAATTAGCTTTATTTACCAATATCAAAAAGTGGTAAGCAACCTAAATATTTATCATCAGAAGTGTGGATATGCTATGTGTAGTGTAGTTATTAAAAAGAACACTGTAGGAAAAGAATAAAATGCTAATAACTATTACCACTTGCGGCCACAGATGAACTGGGTTCACCTGAAAGGAGGGCTGGAAATGAAAAAGGGAGATGAAGAGACAGAGAGGCAAGAGAAGTACGAAGTCAAGACAAAGTTTTCTGATCAAGACTTGAAGTTTAATACTCAGCTCCTCTAATTAAGGGGAAAGCCCCACCTAACCCATCCCTTGTTTCAGCCTGATTATGTCTCAAGGCAAGCTTAGCCAGTGGGCAGTCTATTCTTCTAAGTTCCTGTAGGAGATGGTACCTGCAGCCAAGGTGGGTAACTTCAACTAGGTCCTGTTATTAGGTCTATTGTGGTAAACAAGGTCTTTCAGGCCTGCTCAAGGCTAGGGATAGGGCACAAATAACTGAATCTCCCCAAAACTATATCAAATAATATAAGTCAATCAATATGGGAGTATATACCATACATTCCAATTTATATTAAGAACAGAAAAAGCTAGGAGTAAATTAAGAGAAGTTCTTCTCTCTGTGGGAAGTAATGAACTGAAAAAGGTTAATGGGAGCTTTCTGGGTTATTAGAAAGTATCAAATCTTAAACACACTTTTAAGTTGGTACACTTGGTGTATATTTATTGAGAATTTAATAAAAGTTGATTTAATAAAAGTTGTGTTTAAAATCTGTGCATTTCATTTTACAAATTGCATACCAGTTCAAGTACTTTGGTTTTTGTTTGTTTGTTTGTTTTTTGTTTTTTTTAAGAAGCTGGGTTTTTTTTATTGGATATTTTATTTATTTACATTTCAGATGCCATCCCCTTTACCCATTTCCCATCCCTAGAAAATCCCTATCCCACTTCCCCTCCTTTTTGCATTTATACCATTTTAATTACATGCAAGTATTAAGTTCAGTTCTAAGTTGAGGAACTAGCAATACAATAGATGCAAATAGTAAAGAAACAAGCAAGACAATAAACATAAATTGTCAAAAAAAAAAAAAAAAAACAAGCAAGGCAGTATACAAAGTTCTGTGAACACTCCCATGATCACTGTTTCTAAGGGCTTATTAGGATGACCAAAATATATGAGCCAAATTCCCTGTCCAAGACCAAAGTCATTTTTATATCTGAAGCCTACTTTCTTGTTCTAGCCTAAAATTTAGATTCCTGTCGGCAATTACTTCTTTGTTCTAGCCTAATACTTAGATTCTTGCCTGAAATTACTTCTTTGTTCTAGCCTAATGTCAGAGTCCTGCCTGAAGCCCACTTTCTTGTCCTTGGCCCATGTCAGATTTTTGCCAAGCAACCCCCAAAGCTCTCTGCTTCTTCTCCTTTTTTATTTCATAAACAAGACTGAGCCTGTCTTAGGTCATTCTGACAAGAATGCCTTCCTTACCCATCATGGAATATGCATTGTCAATAGCAATGCACTTATGTCTTAGGTTGGTAAGGCTCTTTGCAGAATCTTACCCCTCCTTGGCTTACCAGCTTGTTAATTTAATAACTCTGTCTGGAGGTTCATTTTCAGGTTCAAGCCATGTACTGTGGCTGCCAACATGTTGATGTTGCCAAACACAAGCTTTAACATGATGGACAGGAATAAAAGTATTACTAGAACAAAAAAGGGTTAGCATGATCAAGCTATATATGCCATTCTTGAAGCTTGACCAAAATAGAAATACTGACATCAGGTCATGGGTAATTTTATAAGCAGTATCTGTCACATCAATGCCCAGCAGAGCAGCATTCTTTAAATTCATAAGTTCACTATGAAAAGTTAAAACATCCAGAGAGGTGTGAGAATTATGCCAAATACACTGCAAGCATCTTTAAACTATTTCCTGATTATAGTGACTACCACTGTAAATGTTAGAACTAACATGAATCCAGTGATAGTTGGCATGACACTGGAAATGGCTTCTTACTCTTAAGACAGACACTTTTTTTTGTTCATTTAGAAAAAAATGTTACTAATGTGTTGAATATACGAGAAGATTTAGATAGGCATTTGGAACAATGGATTGATACTCTTTACCCTATTCAAATTATTGGAAGTAGGTTCAGACATTTTGAACTCTTGCTATTGAAGTTGTCTTTACTTCTAATGTAACAGTAAGAAAGATAAAAGAACCTAATGAAAATAAATAGAAATCTGGTAAAGGAAGGGCCTAGGAATCTGTCAATCACAGGGACTTTGCACTGAGTAGCATTATCTCAACTTGATATAAGATAGAATCATTTGGAAAAAAACGGAGATCAATTAAGAAAATGTCTCTGTCAGTCTGGACTATGATAAAATGGTATATTTCTTGATTGTTTATTTTTGTAAGCATTCCCAGCTCACTGAATGGTGCCCTCCTGGAATGATGGTTCTGGATACTGTAAGAAAGTAAGTTAAACAAGACAGAAAGCAAACCAATAGACAGCATTCCTTTGTAAGGCTTCCTGCCTCTAGCTTCCAACCTTGTGTTCCTGGCATGACCTCTCAGTGATTGACTGTTAAATTCTTTCCTTCCTAACTTGCTCTTGGTTAAACTATTTTCATGGCAATAGAAACCCTACCTAAAACAGACATAATTCCAATGTAGACCTCTATGATATAGACCACCTAGCTACTACCTTTTAAAGTCAAAACATTTTTATACACACACACACACACACACACACACACACACACACACACACTTACTTATATTTATAGAGTTTTTTATTAAATTGTTTATTTATTTGCTTTATATGTCAATTGCATACCTCTATTCCCAGCTTCCCTTAAATAGCCCCTCTGATCATTCCACACTCCCTTGTCTCTTCCTCTGAGAATGGGGAGGCCCCCCTGGGTATCAACCCATCCTGGCATTTCAAGTTACTGCAATACTAGGCACATCTTCTCATTCTTTCCCACTAAGTTCCCACTAAGTCCCAATATGGAAGGCCCCAATTAAGGGAACAGGATTCTCAGGGAGGCAACTGAGTCAGGAATAGCCTCCACTCCAGTTATTGGGGAACCTGCTTTAAGACCAAGCTGCACATCTGCTACATATGTACAGGGTTGGGAAGTATATGGAAGCCAAGGTCTGACTCATGGATGCTTTGTTTGGTTAGTGATTCAGTGTTTGAGAGCCCACAATGGTCCAGGTTAGTTGACTCTGTTGGTCTTTTTGTAGAATCCCTCAATCCTTCCCCCAACTCTTTCACAAGACCTTCTAATGTTTGGTTCTGAATCTCTGCATCTGTTTTGGTCAGTTGTTGGGTGGAGCCTCTCAGAGGAACATTATGCTAGGCTCTTTTCTGCAAGAAAAACATAGCATGGTTAATAAGATTATAAGATTATAGCATGGTTAATAAGCATGGTCAGAGATTGGTGCTTGCCTATGGAATAGGCCTTAAGCTAGGCCAGTCATTGGCTGGCCATTGCTTCAGTATCTACTCTATCTTTGTCCCTGCACTTCTTGTAGCAGGATAAACTTTGCTTCAAAGGTTTTGTGGATAGGTTGTTGCCCTTACACCTTCACTGGGAGCCCTGAGTATCTACAGGAGATGGCCATTTCAGGCTCCATTTTCTCCTATTCTAGAAGGCTTTGCTAGAGTCACCCTCATAGTTATCCTTGAGCCTTTCTCATCCCAGATCTCTGGCAAATGATAGTGGTGCCCCTCAACCCTGCCCACAACCTATTTCCATTTACTCTCAATGCCCTCTCTCCCTGGCTCTCCCTATACCTGAAACCCCCTTCCCCAGTTCCCTCCCCATACTCTTTGTCACATAGTTCCCTTCCTCTATCCACATCTGATTACTATTTTCTTTCTGCTTCTGAGTGAGATTCAGCATCCTCACTTGGGCCCTTCTTGTTATTTAGCTTCCTTGGGTCTGTGGATTAGTACATCATGGCCAATATCTACTTATAACTAAGTGGATACCATGCATGTTTTTTTGGGGTCTGGGAATCCCTCATTTAGGATGACATTTTCTCTTTCCTTCTATTTTCCTGCAAATTTTATGATGTTCTTGTTTTCAGTAACTGGATAGCATTCCATTGTGTAAATCAACCACATTTTCTTTATTTACTCTTTGACTGAGGGTTATCTGGGTTGCTTCTAGTTTCTGGCTATTATGAAGAAAGCTACTATAAACATAGTTGAGCAAGGGTTCTTATGGTATGGTGGATCATCCCTTGGATATATGCCCAGGAGTGGAGTAGCTGGGTCTTGAGGAAGGATTATTACAAATTTTCTGAGAAAATGCCAAATTGATTTACAGAGTTGATGCATAAGTTTGCACTCCCACCAATAATGTAGAAGTACACCCCTTGCTCCACATTCTCTCTAGTGTGTGCCATTGCATGAGTTTTTTATCTTAGCCATTCTGATGACTGTAAGATAGAATCATTTTGATTAGCATTTCCCTCTGGAGATATCACAATCCTTTATTTCAAGCTGTACTACAAAGCAAAGAGGACAAAATCCTTTTTAAAATTTATGTCTTTAAATTTAGTTCCTCACTCTTGACTCACATGGATTCTAACAGCATAAAGTTTCATTCATTTTATTAATAATAGTCATTCTAATGAGTGAAAGATGAAATCTCACATAGTTTTGATTTGCATTTCTCTGATGATTAATTATGTTGAACATTTCTTTAAGTGTTTCTCAGCTAGTTAAGTTTCTTTTATTGAAAAATATTCTGTTTAGATAACCAGGTCCTGCCAGGAGAGAGCTGGTCTTCCAGGAGTGAGCTGACACACCTGTGAACACAGGTAGGACTAACACTTCTGCTCCAAGGGACCTGTCTGAAGCCCTCAGGACACAGGAAAAAAGGAGCAGCTAGGGACAGGATCCTTCTGGTTTCCATCTGTAGTAGTAGCTGACCCTGTGCCACAGCTGTGGACACCCAAGTCTTGCTGGGAAAGAATTGGTCTCCCAGGAGTCCTGGCACATCTGTAAGCATAGGTAAGACCACAACTTCTGCTCAAATACCTGAGCCATGAGGGACCTGCCTAGAGCCCTCAGGACACAGGAACCAAGAAACAGCCAGGGAACAGATCCTCTGGTTTCCCTCAGCACCCGGAGCTGACCCTGTGCCACAGCTCTCCATACCCAAATTCCTCCTGGAGAGAAATGGTCTCCCAGAAGTGCTGACATACAGGCTTACAGAAGAGACAAGCTACAGTCAGAGAGAGCAAAACAAGCTAACACCAGAGATAAACAGATGACTAGAGGCAAGGGCAAGAACATAAGCAACAGAAACTAAGGCTAATTGACATCATCAAAACCCAGTTCTTCCACCACAGAAAGTCCTGGATACCCCCAATACACTGGAAAAGCAAGATACTGATTTAAAAATCACATCTTATGGTGATGATAGAGAACTGTAAAAAGAACATAAATAACTTCCTTAAAGAAATACAGGAAAAAACAAGTAACAGAGAAAACACACAAAATCCCTGAAAGAATTACAGGAAAACAAAACCAAACAGGTGAAGGAATTAAACAAAACCATCCAGGATCTAAAGCTAGAAATAGAAACAATAAAGAAATCACAAAGGGCCAGGTGGTGGTGGCACATGCCTTTGATCCCAGCACTTGGGAGGCAGAGGCAGAGGCTGGCGGATTTCTGAGTTCGAGGCCAGCCTGGTCTACCGAGTGAGTTCCAGGACAGCCAGGGCTACACAGAGAAAGCCTGTCCCTGTCTCGAAAAACCAAAAAAAAAAAAAAAGAAATCACAAAGGGAGACAACCCTGGAGATAGAAGACCTAAGAAACAAATCAGGAGTCATAGATGGTAGCATCACAAATAAGACACAAGAAATAGAAGAAAGAACCTCAGGTGCAGAAGATACCATAGAAAACATTGAAACAGCAGTCAAAGAAAATGCAAAAAGCTCCTAACCCAAAACATCCAGGAAATCCAGGACACAATGAGAAGACCAAACCTAAGAATAATAGGTATAAAAAAATAGAAAAGATTCCCAACTCAAGAGGCCAGTAAAAATCTTCAACAAAATTATGGAAGAAAATTTCCTTAAGCTAGAGAAAGAGATGCCCATAAACATACAAAAAGCCTACAGAACTCCAAATAGATTAGACCAGAAAAGGAATTTCTCCTATCACATAATAGTCAAAATACCAAATGCACAAAACAAAGAAAGAATATTAAAAGCAGTAAGTGGAAAGTAAAGGGCAAGTAACGTAAGGCAGACATAACAGAAATACACCAGACTTCTCACCAGAGACTATGAAAGATAAAAGATCCTGACCTGATGTCATACAGACCCTAAGACAAAACAAATGCCAACCCAAGCTACTATACCCAGCAAAACTCTCAATTAACATAGATAGAGAAACCAAGATATTCCATGACAAAACCAAATTTACCCAATATCTTTCTACAAATTCAGCCCTACAAAGGATAATAGATGGAAACCTCCAACACAAGGAGGGAAACTACACCCTGGAAAAAGCAAGAAAGTAGTGTTTTATTAACAAACACAAAAGAAGATAGCCACACAAACATAATTTCACCTCTAATTAAAAAAAAATAACAGGAACAACACTCACTTTTTTTAAATACCTCTTAACATCAGTGGATTCAATTCTCTAATAAAAAGACAGAGAGTAACAGGCTGGATACATAAACAGGACCCAGCATTTTGCTGCATACAGGAAACACACCTCAGTGACAAAGACAGATACTACCTCAGACTAAAGGCTGGAAAACCATTTTTCAAGCAAAAGGTCCAAAGAAACAAGTTGGAGTAGTCATTCTAATATCAAATAAAATCGAAATCAAAAGTTATCAAAAAAGATAAGGAAGGACACTTCATACTCATCAAACAAAAAATCTACCAAGATGAACTCTCAATTCGGAACATCTATACTCCAAATGCAGGGGCCTCCACATTCATAAAAAAAACATTACGAAAACTCAAAGCACACATTGTACCTCACACAATACTAGAGAGAGACTTCAACATCCCACTCTCATCAATAGATAGATCATAGAAACACAAACTAAACAGAGATACAGTGAAACTAACAGATATCTATAGAACATTTCATCCTAAAAACAAAAGAATATACTTTCTTCTCAGCAACTCATGGTATCTTTTGCAACAGTGGGCTGTGAGAGGCAGCTGGGTGCCTGGTCGAGCACAGGTCTCAAACCCCGGACCCTAATGGGATGATAGGTGTTCAGCTTTGTTCTTGGGCCCCTGGTTTCTTCCAGCCCTCCACAGTACCTCCCACATGTAGATGAGGTATCTCCAAGATCTCAGACCAAGGCAATAGATGTTATCTGCTGCCAGACCCTGACCCACCAAAAAAAAACTGTATATAAGAGCCCTATTTGGGAGAAGTAAAGGTGTTCAAGAATCATCCCATTGTCCAAGAGTTTCTGTCACAAGAGCTGTAACACTTGGGAAAAGATCTGCTCTCCCAAAGTGCCTTTAGGATTCTCTCCTCCTTGCTAGCTAGCCAGTTTCTCACCAGCCCAGCCTATACTGGCTCAGCGCAGAGACAGGTGCAACACCTGGGAGCATCTGAGCAGCAACAGCAGAGACACAGGCAGAGGCAGCAGCAGAGGTCGTGGAGGCAATTCCTCCTCCCTGCTCACACTCTATTCCCTTGGCCTGGACCCCCACATCTGACTGGCCAGAGATCTTTGTGGGAAGTCCTCCAGAACAGAGACCCACAGTACCTTCTCCAAAAATTGACCATGTAATTGGTCACAAAACAGGCCTCAACAGATAAAAGAAGACTGACATTGTCACCACAGACTAAGGGTGGTCTTCAATAACAACAAAAACTATGAAAACCCTACATACACATGGAAGCTCAACACTACTCTACTCAATGACAACTTGGTCAAGGAAGAAACAAAGAAATTAAAGACTTTTTAGAATTTAGTGAAAATGAAGGCACAACATACCTAAACTTATGGGACACAATGAAAGCAGTGCTAAGAAGAAAACTCATAGCTCTAAGTTAAAAAGATACTGGAGAGACCATACAATAGCTGTTTAAAAGCACACCTGAAAGCTCTAGAACAAAAAGAAGCAAATATACCCAATAAGAGTAGATGGCAAGAAATAATCAAACTCAGGACTGAAATCAAACAAATAGAAAGAGAAAGAACTATAAAAAGAATCAACAAAAACAGGAACTGGTTCATTGAGAAAATCAAGACAGACTCTTAGCCAGACTAACCACAGGGCACCAAGAGAGTATCCAAATTAACAAAATCAGAAATAAAAAGGGAGAAACTAAGGAAACTCAAAAAAAAAAATCATCAGTTCCTACTACAAAAACCTATACTTAAGAAAACTGGAAAATCTGGATGAAATGGACAATGTTCTAGACAGACATTAGGTACCAAATTTAAATAAGGATTAGATAAACCATCTAAACAGTCCTATAACCCCTAAAGAAATTAAAGCGGTCATTAAAAGTCTCCCCCCTCCCCACAAAAAAAAAAAACCCAAGACCAGATGAATTTAGTGCAGAATTCTATCAAATCTTCAAAGAAGACCTAATACCAATACTCTTTAAACTATTCCACAATATAGAAACAGAAGAAACACTACACAATTCATTCTATGAAGTCACAGTTGTGCTGGTACAAATACCACACAAAGACACCCCCCCCCAAAAAAAAGAGAAGTTCAGACCAATTTCACTTATGAACATCAATGCAAAAATACTCAATAAAATTCTGGCAAACTGCCTGGCAGTGGTGGCGCACGCCTTTAATCTCAGCACTTGGGAGGCAGAGGCAGGCAGATTTCTGAGTTGGAGGCCAGCCTGGTCCACCGAGTGAGTTTCAGGACAGCCAGACCTGCACAGAGAAACTTTGTCTCGAAAAACAAAAACAAAAACAAACAAAAAAAATTCTGGAAAACTGAAGCCAAAAATGCATCAAAACAATCATTCACCATGATCAAGTAGGGTTCATCTCAGGGATGCAGGGATGGTTCAATATATGGAAATCCATCAAGTAATTTACTACATTAACAAACTCAAAGAAAAAAAAAAACTACATGATCATCTCATTGGATACTGAAAAAGCGTTTGACTAAATTCAATATCCCTTCATGATAGAAGTCTTGAAAATATCAGAGATTCAAGGCTCATACATAAACATACTAAAAGTAATATAGAGTAAACCAGTAGCCAACATCAAACTAAATGAAGAGAAATTGAAGCAATTCCACTAAAATCAAGGACTAGACAAGGTACTCTCTCCCTATGTTTCCAATAGAGTACTTGTTGTTCTAGCCCAAGCAATTAGACAACGAAAGGAAGTCAAAGGGATACAAATTTTAAAAAAAGAAGTCAAAATATCTCTATCTGCAGATGATATAGTATACTCAAGTGACCCCAAAAATTTTGCCAGAGAACTTCTTCAGCTGATAAACAATTTCAGTAAAGTGGATGAATATAAAATTAATTCAAACAAATTAGTAGTCTTCATATACTCAAAGGATAAACAGGCTGAGAAAAAAATTAGGGAAATGACACCCTTCACAATAGTCACAAACAATATAAAATATCTTGGTGTGGCTCTAAAAAACAAGTGAAAGATCTGTATGACAAGAACTTCAAGTCTCTGAAGAAAGAAATTGAAGAAGATCTCAGAAGATGGAAAAATCTCCCATTCTCATGGATAGGCAGGATTAATTTAGTAAAAGTGGCCATCTTGCCAAAAGCAATCTACAAATTCAATACATTCCCCATCAAAATTCCAACTCAATTATTCATAGAGTTAGAAAGAACAATTTGCAATTTCGTTTGAAATAACAAAAAGTCCAGGATACCAAATAAATACTCTCAACAATAATAGAACATCTGGGAAGATCAACGTCTCTGATCTCAAGCTGTACTACAGAGCAATAATGATTAAAAAAAAAATAACTACATAGTATTGGTACAGTGACAGGCAGGTAGATCAGTGGAATAGAATTTAAGACCCAGAAATGAACCCAAACACCTATGGTCACTTGATCTTTGACA
>JANHMN010000019.1:25946527-25981687 GCA_030674055.1 Rhabdomys pumilio
TCACATAAAACCAAATACACGGAATCTAAAAGAAGACAAACTGGGGAAAAGACTTGAACACATGGGCATAGGGGAAATTTTTCTGAACAGAACACTGATGGCTTATGCTCTAAGATCAACAATAGATGAATGGAAACTCATAAAATTGCAAGGCTTGTGTAAGGCAAAGGACACTCTTAAAAGACAAAATGACAACCATCAGATTGGGAAAAAATCTTTACCAATCCTACATCTGATAGAGTTCTAATATCCAATATATACAAAGAACTCAAGACTCCAAAAACCCAAATAGCCCTAAAAACTGGGGAACAGAACTAAACAGAGAATTCTCAACTGAGGAAACTCAAATGGCCAAGAAACACTTAAAGAAATGTTCAACATCTTTAGTCATCAGGGAAATGCAGATCAAAACAACCCTGAGATTTCAGCTCACACCACTCAGAATGGCTAAGATCAAAAACTCAGGTGACAGCAGATGCTGGTTGGATGTGGAGAAAGAACACTCCTTCATTGCTAGTGGGATTGCAAGCTAGCACAACCACTCTGAAAACCAATCTGGT
This sequence comes from Rhabdomys pumilio, assembly GCA_030674055.1. Lineage (NCBI taxonomy): Eukaryota > Metazoa > Chordata > Mammalia > Rodentia > Muridae > Rhabdomys > Rhabdomys pumilio. The sequence goes on from JANHMN010000019.1 coordinate 25,947,088, forward strand.
GGTTCCTCAGAAAACTGGACACAGTACTACCTGATGACCCACAATATCACTCCTGGGATCACCCAGAAGATGCTCCAACATGTAATAAGGACTCATGCACTACTATGTTCTTAGTAGCCATATTTATAACAGTCAGAAGCTGGAAACAAACCAGATGTCCCTCACCAGAAGAATGAATACAGAAAATGTAGTACATTTGCACAACAGAATACTACTCAGCCACTAAAAACAAGTATATCATTAAATTCTCAGGCAAATAGCCAGATCTAGAAAGCATCATCCTGAGTGAGTTAACTCAGTCACAAAAGACTTCACATGTTATGTATTCACTAATAAGTGAATATTAAGCAAAGAGCATGGAATATCCAAGATGCAACTCACTGACCACATGAAGCTCAAGAAAAAGGAAGAGCAAAGTGTGGATCCTCCAGTCTTACTTAGAAGGGGGAACAAAATTAACAAGGGAAGTAGAGGGTAGCAGGGACTTGGGAGGAAGATAAAAGGGTGAGGGGCAAAAGAGAGGAAGAATAGGGCCTGTGAGGAGATGGAGGAGATATACCAAGGGTCAGGAAATTGAACAGAGGTGCTTAGCAATGTGGGATGCACAACTGGGGGTAGCAACCTGAAAGTCCCAGATGCAAGGAAAGAAAGAGCCTCTCTGGACCCATGGGGATGACATTAATTGTAAAGCCCAGAAAGAGGAGGGAGAATCTCTTCAGACCATATCTAGAGGTTAGGCATGGCCCCCAAGTTGAGGGATGTGGCCACTCACCCATCTCCAAAATTTTGAGAATTTTCTCCTGTCTAAAGGAAACACAGGGACAAAGAGTGGAACAGAGACTAAAGAAAAGGCCATCCAGAGACTGGCCCACCTGGGGATTGATTCCACATTCAGGCACCAAACCCAGACACTATTGAGGATGCCAGGAAATGCTTGCTGACAGGAGCCTGATACAGCTATCTCCTGAGAGGCTTTTTGGTCCTGTGAAGGCTTCATACCCCAGTGTAGAAGGGTGGTGACATGGGAGTGGGTAAGTGGGTGGGAAAGCACCCTCATAGAAGCAGGGTAAGGGGGAATGGGATAGGGAGTTTGCAAATGGTAAACCAGGAAAAGGGATAACATTTGAAATGTAAATAAATAAAATATTCAATAAAATAAGAAAATATTCTGTTTCAATACTAATCTTATTTTGTAAATGTGTTGTTTTCTTGCTATCTAGTTTCTTAATACCAGATATATACTTTGTCAAGTATTTTCTCATTATGTAGAATGCCACCTTCTTCATATGATAAGGTCCATTGCATCACTGTCAATTTTTGGTTTCATGAGGTCTCATTTATTATCAATCTTAGTGCCTGTATTAATGGAGCTCTATTCAGGGAATTGTCTTCTGTGCCAGTGTGCTAAGACTATTTCTTATTTTCCCTTCTATCAGGGTCAGTGTATCTGATTTTGAATTGAGGTATTTGATCCATTAATTAAGTTTTTTGCGAGGTAACAAATATAGATCTATTTGCATTCTCCTACATGTAGATATTTAGTTGACCAGCAGCATTTCTTGAAGATGCTGTCTTTTTCCTGGCTCATTTATAAAATACCTGACATATTTATGTGACAAATTTCAAAGTCATTAAGTCAATTCAATGGATCAACATGTCTGTTTTGTACCAATAACATGTCATTTTTATTACTATAGCTCTGAAGTGCAACTTGAGATTAGACATAATGATTCTTCCTGCAGTTATTTTGTTACTCAAGATATTTTAGCTATCCTGGGATTTTTCTGTTTCCATATGAATTGTGTTGCAATTTTGATAGGGGTTGTACTGATTCTATAGAATGCTTTTAGTAGGATTTTTTGTTATTAATAGTTATTCATGAGCATGGAAGTTCTTTCCATTTTCTGATAGCCTCTTCAGTTTTTTTCTTCAATATCTTAAATTTTTTATCATGCAAGTATTTTATCATAAAAGTATTTCATATGGTTGACTAGAGGTATCCCAAGTACTTTATATTACTCAAGGCTACTGTGAAATGTTATTTCTTGTCTTCTTTCTCACTCTGTTTATTATTTATATAATGAGGACCACTGACATTTGTGAGTTAATCTTGTATCCAGCTACTTTGCTCTGAATGTTTAATAGATGCAACTGTTTAATGGTAGACTTTTTAGGGTCACTTATGTATACTAGCATATCATTTGCAAATAAAGACATATTGAATTCCTACTTTCTAATTTGATCTTCTTCATTTGTTTTATTGATCTTGTTACAACTTCAAGTACTATATTGAACATGTATGGAGAGAGTGAATGACCTTATTTTGTTCCTTATTTTAGTGGAATAGCTTTAAGTTTCTCTCCATTTAAGTTGATGTTGGCTATAAGGTTGCTGTAAACTATCTTTACTACATTTAGGTGTATTCCTTATATACTAAATCTCTCCAGGACTTTTATCATGAAACGGTGTTGGACTTTTTTCAAGTCTTTTCTGTATCTAATAAAGTTTTCATGTGGGATTTATTTTAGTTTGTTCATATGGGGGATTTATTGACTTTGTGTATTGAACCATATCTGCATCTCTGGCATAAAGCCTACTTTATCATGGCGGATGATCTTTTTAATATGATCTTAGATTAAATTCATTAGTATTTCTGCATTTATGTTCAGAAGGGAAATTGATCTGTATTTCTCTTTTTTCATTGTGTCTGTATGTGGTTTAGATATCAGGGTAACACCTTATAAATCAAATGGGACAATATTGTTTCTTGTCAAACTTTGTGGAATAATGTGAGGTATATTGGATTTATCTGTTCTCTGAAACTACTCTAAAACCATTTGGGACTGGACTTTTGTTGCTTGGGAGACTTACTGACTTTATTTTATTGTGATATATATATCACAATATATATATATAGTTAAAGTTGCTTATCTGATCTTATTTTAACTCTGTTAAGTAGTAGAAACAGAGTTAAACATTATCTAGATAATTTTTTATTTTATTTAGATTTTCCAATCTGGTGTAGTAAAGGAATTTAAAGTATGTCCTTATGACTTATATTTGCCATATATAATCAATGTCTTGGAGGCTTACTGCCTAATAAACACATGCTTTCTAGCTCTTTCTGAACTCTGGCTAGCTAGTTCAAATCATCTGTTCTGGCCCAAACTCCTCTTCAAGATGAATGATTCAAATTGTCTTCTTTCAACATTTAATGTAATTGCTCTGCCTAGAAAAACTGCCTCTGAACTCCAAAAACTGTACTGACTGAAAAAGTATCTTTTATTCACCAGGTGTAATTGTTGTCTTGGAAGGTTACTGCTGAATAGACTCATCTTTTCTAGCTCTTTCTAAACTCTAGTTGGCTGATTCAGCTCAGCAGTTCTGGCCCAACCTCCTCTCGAAGCTGACTGATTTAAATTGGTTTCTCTTGGCTTTTGACTAAATTGCTCTGATTGGTGTTAGCTGAATTTCCCCTAGTTATGTGATTGGCTGATAAAGACAACGGGAAGGCAATCACTGGGTGAAGATATGGAGGCAGGATCTTCTGGGCAGAGCAGTAAGAGACAGGAATGAGAGCAGGGTCAAATGAGATGGAAGAAGATGGAGGAAGAAGATGTACCCAAACTTTGTGGCCTGGAGGAGATACAAGTAGCTAGGAATTTTATGACTGGGCAATAGAGTAGTAAAGTAGTATATTTGTCTAGTGTCCTGTCCAGCAGGACATTAAACAGAGGTCTGGAGAGATCACCTAAGAGAGTGGCGGGGGGCGGGGGGGGGGGGGGGAAGTAAGCAGGCAAAGATGCAAAGAAACACGGCTTGTATATAGGCTGATCAAACCGTAATTTTTACTTTTTCACACACAGGTTAAATATACAAAAAGGCAAGATGTGGGGAAGGAAATGATGCAGGAGCGTAGGTGTTCAGGGGGAGTACAGATATCTTCCATAACAGTGGGTGAGCTGGGTGAAGGTTCAGGGGACAGGACACTATGACTCCGCCTATGATTCACTTGTCCTTATGTAAGTTGGAACTATCCACCAAGGCTACTCAAGGTCTATGACTATTCAGGCTTCTACCAGATGCTTGTTTACAATAGCTTCTGGCCATCTGTTTCAGTGTTTTTCCACAGAGACCCAAGACTTTGTGCTAGCAGGTTGACTTAGGCCTAGGGCTGATTTTAGGCCTTCAGGTATAAGCAAAGCTGCTCCTGACAGTCTAGTATAAGCATGCAGAATATAATTATATTATTGAGTTATGTGTTCTTTGCACTGGCATTTTGGAGTTGGAGATTTACCACTACAAAGCTGGCTGGTTTATTATGAGTCTCTAGTGTTTTCATTTCATGGGGCTAAGGGGAGCTGAGTGAGTGGTAACTGGCACTCTGCAGGCCAGCCACAGGGTTTGGATGACCTGAGAAATTTGGGTGTCCACTCCAGGCATTTCATAAAAATTGTTGGGTTAGCTTAGTAAGTTAGCCATGGGAACCGGATCAAGACGGGTCACTTAGAGCTAGCCATGAGGAGTGGGTGAAACGGCTGATGCCAGTGATTAGACAGATTTAGCATAAGTTCATTTTTAAAACTACACACTACAGGTTGGTATCACATTAACTCTGGCAATTTGTTCTAATTTGGCTCCTCATTCTCTAACTCATTCTGTCTTTACCTGCAACTTGTCTCTGTAAAACTATCCCATTTAAAAAAAATCTCTCTCTCTCTCTCTCTCTCTCTCTCTCTCTCTCTCTCTCTCTCTCTCTGTGTGTGTGTGTGTGTGTGTGTGTGTGTGTGTGTGTGCGTGTGCATGCGTGTGCTTTTCTCTTAAGTCACTCTTCTTTCCTATTTTTTCTCATGAAAGCTAGGTGTATCTTATATACGATTCATGCTGTCAAATCTTTCTCTGACTCATCACTTTGTCTGCTGCTAAAACAGATGTCACTTTCAAACATGACTGCTTTCTTCTACAAACTAACTTTTCCTTCATTGTTTATTGGGATTAAAAATGTGTACTCAGACCATGTCTGTGCCCAGAGTCCAGCTAGAGGGACTAAAGATGTGTCATTCCAATCAGATTATACAGACCTAGAAGATCTTTGGATGTGATCCCTTGCCAGAGCAGCTATGTTGCTAGGTTAAAATTTCTTTACACTTGCTGATTTCTTTACTAATAACTAAGTGTTTCTTTTATTGATTCTTTGTGGGTTCTTTTTCAGCCTTGAGATGATATTTTTGCCTTCTACTCCTTTGAGTATGATTAATTTTTTTATTATTATCCAGATTTCAGATGTACTATTAAGTCACTCATATGAGAGCTCTCCAGTTTTCTATGTAGGCATTTGCCTCTTCAACTTCTTTTATTGTGTCATATAAGTTAGGGTTTGTAGTGTATTCATTTTCATTTAATTCTAACTTTTTGTTTGTTTAACTTTTATATTCACTCATTTTTCATTCTGTAGTGAATTTTTCAGTTACCATTGGTATATAAGATTTTTGTTGTTTCTATTGTGGTTAATATCCAGCTTTAATCCATATAGAAGGCAGGGAGTTATTTTAATTTTCTCGTATCTACTAAGACTTACTTTGTGTCCACTTATGTGATCAATTTTGGATAAAGTTCCATGCAGTGCAGAGAAGGCTTTATTTTTTTGGTTTTGGTTTTGGTTTTGGTTGTGTGTGTGTGTGTGTGTGTGTGTGTGTGTGTGTGTGTGTGTTGGGTACCAAAGTCTCCTATTCTCAGTGTGTTAGGGGCAATATGTGATTTTAGCTGTAATATCATTTCTTTAACCAACTTGGCTACCCTTGTGTTGGTATACAGATGTTAAGAATTGCAACATCCTCTTAGTAAATTTTTTCTCTGATGAGTATGTATGTCTTGCATTATGTTGGGTCTGAAGTCTATTTTGTCAGACATTAAAATATCTACATCAGCTTTCTCCTTAGATAGGTAAATATTTTTACCTAGCTATTACATTGAAGTGATGTCTGTCTTTGAGCAGAAGAATCAATCATATATATATTCTGTTAGTTTGTGTTGTTTATTGGGGAACAGAGACCATCAGTGTCATGTAATATCAATGAGCAGTATTTGTTTATTCATCTTGAAGTACCTTTTAAATGCTGCATTTGTAGATAGATATTGTTTAAACTTGTTTTATCATGGAATGTCTTATTTTTTTTCTATTTATTTTGATTGAGAATTTTGCTGATTTTTGTAGCCTGGGATGACATATGTATTCTTTTAGAGTATATAGAGTATATTTCTATGCCCTTCTGGCTTATAAAATCTCTATAGACAAATCTGGTGTTATTCTAATAACTGCTTTTATATTTTACTTGAATATTTTCCCTTGAAGCTTTTAATATTCTTTCTTTGTTCTGTACATTTTGTGTTTTGGTTATTGTTTGCTGAAGGGACTTTCTTTTCTGATCCAGGCTACTGAGTGTTCTGTATGCTTCCTGTAACTTGATAAGCATCTCCTTCTTAAGTAAGAAAATCTACTTCTATGATTTGGTTGAAATTCTTTTCTGTGACTTTGACTTGAGTTTGTTCTTATTCCTTTATTCCTAGTATTCTTAGACTTGATCTCTTCATAGTGTGTCACAGATTTCTTAGATGTTTTGAGTCATGAGGTTTTGTTTGTTTTGTTTCATCTTGGGTTTTGTTTGGTTTTGTTTTCATAATATTTTTATTGATTATTTGGGAATTTCATATAATGAACCATTTGTCACACTTTTTCCCAGTCCTCTCAGATCTGCCCATACACCATTTTGACCTTCTCAATAAAAGAAAGAAAGAAAAAAGTTTAATTTGTGCTGCCCCTCTACTCACTGGATCATGGTTTGGGGAAGGGGAGAAGTTGTCACAGAGATCTTTTATGTCCATTTTTTTTTATCTGTGCATCTGCAGTCATCAATACCACAACAAAACTACAAAACTAGCCTCCTTGACCTTTACAGTAAGCAGGAACATGGATTATTGAAAAAAACAAAAAACAAAAAAACAAAACAAAAAAAATCCTTCTCTAATTAAGGTTGAAATCTACCACTGACTAGATAGCCTTCTGGGACTCAGCACTATATGGAAGGCTTCCTTCATTGGCAGAATTTTTCTTTCTATGACCTTGTCAGGGGAGTTCAGCCAATGACCTTCTTTTCCTGGGTATTCCTTCCCCCAAGAGATATATAATTTCTGGTTCACCCTGAATAAAGTATATGTGTTCACATCCCCCACTAAATAAAGCAATATGAACAAATAAGGATCATTAGAGAGCTGTTTCATTAAAGAGCAGCACAACAAAGGCCTTAGTCTAAAAGAGTACTTCCTAAGACTGCGGGATTATGCCTTTTCTTCTCCAGCCCTTCAGGTACTCACCACTCTCCCCCAATCAAAATGTTCTGCTTCCCCCTTTCTGCCTGGCATGACAACCTCCAAATGGGAAAGGTGGATGGACCTCGAACCTTATTTCTGACTTCCTTTCCCTGCAGAATATTGCTGGTGCCTGGGTACCCAGAGAGGAGTCTGGAAACCAACATCCTGTTGTTCCCCTTTCTAGCCCAGGAACATCTGATACCCTTGTGTGAAACACCAGCCATGGACTCCATTGTGGACATTGCTCTGTCTCTTTCAGACAACATGTCAGTGGCATCTAGGTACTCCTGGCAGAGAGGCAGACTACAAATCATGGACTTCCAAATGATTTCTGGTGACAGCATTTGACCATTGATATCCATATGGTCTTCTGTGTCAGCATGTGCCATGGACCTCTGCATTTTCTTTGGTGGCGGTATAGACCATAGACTTCAACACAACCATCTGATACAGCATGAACAACAAACCATCATAGATAGACCTTGGTGGCAGCACTGCAAAGGACATTAAATGGCCTCAAGTTGCAGTGCAGGCCATTCATATCAACATGGCCCCTTGTGGCGGCATAATCCATGGACACAGACATGGCTTCAGGAAGTACCATAAACCACAGACATCCATATGGCCGTTAATGGTAACATGAGGCATGGACATCAACACATCCATCTCTCTACTTCTGTAGGACTACAGATATCCACATTAACTTCAAGCTTCAACACATCCTAGGCAGATACCAAAGTGACCTCCAGGGGCAGCCCAGACCATATAGGTCTTTAGGAGATCCAATCCAGAAAGTGAACTGTTCTTGGACAGCCTGTCTTTGTTCATAACTGGGGCAATCATGTGGCTGGGCAGGGTGTTCAGGAACTTAGTCTGTGCAAGCTCCAGGCTGCTCTACTGCTCCTGCCTGTTCTACTCAACAAAGACATGTTTCCAAATGTACTGCAGCCTACTCTCACACCTGTCACTGCCATGCTGCTTCTACCATGCACTCTCCTATCTATTGCTCTATTTTTCCCACCTCTCCATCACATATTCATTCATTCTAGTAGCACTGGAACCTACATTTTGTGAATATGTATATTCACAAAATGTAATATATATATATTACATATATATATTATATATATATACTGTTTTGCCCAAGCATCTTTACATGTAAAAATTTCATTGGAGTATTTATTGGAGTGAGTCATGGATCTGGTTTAAGACTTCTGGTTCCAGGCTTAATACAAACATGGAACCATTACCAAAATGTGTCTTACTTGTCTTCCTGTTGCCTAGAGTCAAAATAATGTGCCTGCTAGGCAGGGCATTGGGGCAGGCTCTGTTCGAACTCCTGGCTGCCATATACCTCTCAACCTGGTGGGGTTTAAATTTTGTGCTTGAAGCCTGTGAGCAATCTCAGTTTCCCAGCATTCAATAATGACATGTTTCCACTATGGGATCTCTAGTTTGCTGCATGTGACCCTTCCTTTGTGTCAGCAGTGGGACATGACTTATAGGCTATGGGCTGTACTGTTGCCCCATGCTTTTCACCAACCAGCTGGGCAAGCAGCATGGGCTGCCACCTGCCTCAGTTCCTCCATTTTGCAAGCTGGCTGGTGGGCCTATAGCCATCCTTTTTCAATATTGGCCTGTTTCTTCAGGAAAACCAGGCCACAACACATCTCCCTGTCACTAGTGCTGGCCCTACAAGCAATTATTGGCTGAGATGCTATAGCAAAGGGTTGTATTCTCCACAGGGCTTGACTCTTTTCTGCCATCTTTCTTTACAGTTTTGTGAATCCACTTTATAAAAGCATCTTCCCATAAAACTTTCTTTTATTTTTCTTGGTTGTTCTGGAGCTATTGTGGGCTCTGCAAAATCCTTTTCTATGGCTGTGTCACCCTTCAGAGCCTCCATGAATGTCTCAGACACCTTGGACCTTCACAGAGAATGTCACCTCTTTGTTTTCTCCTCTTGCCCTTACATTTTTTGTTGTATAGATTAAAACCTTGACAACTTCAGTATTTTCTCACAGCATACTTTAATTAAATTCTTCATCAGACACAGGCTAAAATCTGTTCTAGCTAGTCAGGAGTATTTTATTTTATTTTTTTAAAATATTTAAGTTTTTATTATTTATTTTCACATAAATAAAAAATATTCTTTCTTTTCTTTTTTTAACTGAATTTTATTTTATTTTATTTTATTATATTTTATTTTTTCAATTTTTTTATTGGATATTTTATTTACATTTCAGATGCCAATCCCTTTCCCCATTTCCCTTCCCCAGAAACCCCCTATCCCGTGCCCCCCCCCTTTTCCACTTGGCTTTTATACAATTTTTTAAATGTTAATCAAGGGCTTTGTAAGTATGGTAACGCTCAATCAGAAGTGTAACCTAATACCCAATCTAGCTATGTAAACTATCTTTGACTAGTGGAGACACGTGAACTTCTGCCTCCATGCCCCCTTTCTCTTTCTCTCTCTTTTTCTCTCTCATTACTGAGCTTCTCATCTACTTCATCTTCTCCTCTCCTTACTCCATCTTTTCCTCTCGGTGTGCCTTTCCCCTTAGCTCCTCCTACATATTATCCTTCCTGTTAAAATAAAACTTTTCACTCAGAATACAATTAGAGCACAATTATTCCTATTTGTACCAGTGAGGTACAAGATAGTCTTAATATCCAGTCCATCCTTTTGTTGACTAGCCAGAACCTCTGCCGTCACTCTTGACTAGAACACTTAGTTTTGAACCTGGCTTTTTCTCGGCTTTAGAATGAATGTCGGCTGAGAACCCTCCATTCAGATCTTTTCTCTCAAGGTAAATAGCCTGGATTGGCTATAAGTCTATAGGTTTTCAATGCCTTCAGAAATCCAGAATGACTAAATTAACTGAATTTATGGGAAGCAATAAGCATAGCTTCTAAAACTTAGCCAATTTATAGAGACCGCTGAACACCTGGACAACCCCTATACTACCGAACGTTGGAGCATCAAATCTTCAGTCTTCTGGCCCAAACTCATCTGACAGACTTTAGTGATGCAGAATTATTAAGGGCTAGTTACTCTGTCTAGGCAGATATAATCAGTCGACTATTCTGCAAGTGTGTCCTTTTCTGTAGATGGAGAGAGGCAATTCTTGCCTGGTGGCTGTCTCACCACAACAGGAGTAACTCCAGTGATGCTCAATTTCTTCTTAGAATCCAAGACAGGAAGCTGTCAGGAGCAGACAGGTCTCTAATCAAAATGAACATTAATATAGAAATATTTGTGACGTCACTTCTATGGATTTCTGACGTTTTGAAATCCAACTATCCATGTAAGGTAACCTGGACTGTTGTCTATTATTAACTGTTGTCCTCTCAGCTATTTCTAAATGAAATATAGAAAACACCCTAACAATAAACTCAAAGTCATGAATTTGCTATAGTCCCTTAACTCACAGGCTAGTCATCCCAAATCAGTTTAAAAAGTTAAAGAAGGACGGGGTCTAAGTCTTGTATTTCTAAATGTGTTATACAGGAACAATGCCCATGAGAGTATCTATATTCATTTCACTTTCATATCGATGAGAAGCTTATACCAACGAAAACCTTAAATTTGAAATCCAAGTGAATTTTGTACCATTTAAGAAATTATAACTTCATCTTGATACTAAATTATACAGACTTCTACCAATAGGTTATGGCTATGCCATAAATCCTAGCTAATCCTCCCTGTTCCAACAAAATCACTGCTGTTCCCCAGAGAGACAGCCCCATATTAACCACCTTAGTCCCCAAGCCCAGGGAATAGGGGCGCTGACTCTTCTTTAACTTCTTCAAGCTGATTACGGGCGTTGAGACATCAGAAGAGGGGTGGGGGAAGAGAAAATTGATAAGCCTCCGATACTGTGTCCTCACTGCATCCAGATGGAATTCCCAGACACCGGAGATTTGAATAGGTCCGCTCGTTTTGCTTGATGAGTAGATACACCAAGGCTGTGCATTCTGCAATATACAATTCTCTGGACAAGTTTTAGTATCAGGAAAAAAAAATTTTTTTTTTCCTAGAGGGCTGACTTTTTTTTTTTAAGATGTTGGTTCTAACAACTTTTTCCCCCCTTTTATGTAGTTGGTTATAATATTTACGTTTCAATTTTTATCCTCTTATCCCATTTCCCCCACCACCCAGGAACCCCTTATCCCTTCCCCCCTCCTTATATCCCTTCTATGAGGCTGTGCCCGCACCCACCCCAACCCCCACTACCCCCTCCTCACCCTCACACTCCCCCCGCTTCTGTGTTAATTTTTCATGGGACCAAGAATCTCCTCTCCCACCCATGCCCAATAAGGCTGTCTCCCCTACATATACCACTAGAGTCGTAGATCCCTCCCTATGTGCTCCCGGGCTGGTGGTTCAGACCCTGGGGGGCTCTGGATTGTTTGGTATTGTTGCTTTCCTCTTGGGGTCACAAACCCTTTCTGCTCCCTCAGCCTTCTAAGTTCTCCCTTGGGAAACCCTTGATCATATCAGTGGTTAGCTGTGAGCATCGTCCTGTGAATGTGTCAGTCTCTGGCAGATCTCTAAGGAGACAGCTATAATATGTTCTTGACAGCATGCATTTCCAGTCATCTACATCAACGTCTAGCTTAGGTGACAGTACATGGGATGAATGTCCAGGTGGAATGGTCTCCTGATGGCTCCTTCAGTTTCTGTCCCATGTTTTGTTTCCATAATTGCTCCCTTGAGTATTTTTGTTACTGGTTCTAAGTAGAACTGAGGCATCCCCTCTTAGTCTTTCTTCTTCATGAGCTTCATGTGGTCTGTTGGTTGAGTCTTCGCTATTCTAAGTTTTTGGGCTAACAGCCGCTTAACAGTGAGTAAATACCATGTGTGTTCTTTTATGATTGGGTTAACTCACTCAGGATGGTAATTTCTAGATCCATCCATTTGACTATAAATTCATTATTTTTAATAGCTGAGTAATACTCCATTGTGTAGATGTACCACATTTTTTGTATCCATTCTTCCGTTGAGGGACATCTTGGTTCTTTCCAGCTTCTGGCTATTATAAATAAGGTTACTATGAACATGGTGGAGCATATGTCCTTGTTATATGTTGGAGCATCATTTGGGTATATGCCCAAAAGTGGTATAGCTGGATCCTCAGGTAATGCTATGTCCAGTTTTCTGAGGAATCGCCAGACTGATTTCCAGAGTGGTTGTACCAGCTTGCAATCCCACCAGCAGTGGAGGAGTGTTCCTCTTTCTCTGCATCCTCGCCAGCATCTACTATCACCTGAGTTTTTGATCTTAGCCATTCTGACTGGTGTGAGATGGTATCTCAGGGTTGTTTTGACTTGCATTTCCCTGATGACTAAGGATGTTGAGCATTTCTTAAGGTGCTTCTCAGCCATTCGAGTTTCCTCTGTTGAGAATTCTTTGTTTAGCTCTGTTCCCCATTTTTTAATAGGGTTATATGGTTTTCTGGAGTATAATTTCTTGAGTTCTTTGTATGTCTTGGATATTAGCCCTCTATTGGATGTGGGATTGGTTAAGATCTTTTCCCAATCTGTTGGTTGCCGTTTTGTCTTATTGACAATGTCCTTTGCCTTACAGAAGCTTTGCAATTTTATGATGTCGCATTTGTCAATTCTTGATCTTAGAGCATAAGCCATTGGTGTTCTGTTCAGAAACTTTTCCCCTGTGCCTAGGTATTCGAGGGTCTTCCCCACCTTCTCTTCTATTAGTTTCAGTGTATCTGGTTTTAAGTGAAGGTCTTTTATCCACTTGGATTTGAGCTTTGTACAAGGAGATAAGCATGGATCGATTTGCATTTTTCTACATGTTGACCTCCAGTTGAACCAGCACCATTTGCTAAAAATGCTGTCCTTTTTCCACTGGATGGTTTTAGCTCCTTTGTCAAAGATCAAGTGACCATAGGTATGTGGGCTCATTTCTGGGTCTTCAATTTTATTCCATTGATCTTCCTTCCTGTATCTGTACCAATACCATGCAGTTTTTATTACTATTGCCCTGTAGTACAGTTTGAGGTCAGGCATGGTGATTCCCCCTGAAGTTCTTTTGTTGTTGAGAATAGTTCTCACTATCCTGGGTTTTTTGTTGTTCCGAATAAATTTGCAAATTGCTCTTTCTAGCTCTGTGAAGAATTGATTTGGAATTTTGATGGGGATTGCATTGAATCTATAGATTGCTTTTGGCAAGATGACCATTTTAACTAAATTAATCCTGCCAATCCATGAGCATGGGAGATTTTTCCATCTTCTGAGGTCTTCTTCTACTTCTTTCTTCAGAGACTTGAAGTTCTTGTCATACAGATCTTTTGCTTGCTTGGTTAGGTTCACTCCAAGATATTTTATATTGTTTGTGACTATTCTGAAGGGTGTCATTTCCCTAATTTCTTTCTCAGCCTCTTTATCATTTGAGTATAGGAAGGCTACTGATTTGTTTGAGTTGATTTTATATCCAGCCACTTTACTGCAGTTGTTTATCAGGTTTAGGAGTTCTCTGATGGAGATTTTTGGGTCACTTAAGTATACTATCATATCATCTGCAAATAGAGAAATTTTGACTTGTTCTTTTCTTATTTGTATCCCTTTGACTTCTTTTTGTTGTCTAATTGTTCTAGCTAGGACTTCCAGTAGTATATTGAATAGGTAGGGTGAGCGTGGGCAGGCTTGTCTAGTCCCTGATCTTAGTGGGATTGCTTCAAGTTTCTCTCCATTTAGTTTGATGTTGGCTACTAGCTTGCTGTATATTGCTTTTACTATGTTTAGTTATGGACCTTGAATTCCTGCTCTTTCCAAGACTTTTAACATGAAGGGATGTTGAATTTTGTCAAATACTTTCTCAGCATCTTGTGAGATGATCATGTGGTTTTTTACTTTGAGTTTATTTATGTAGTTGATTACATTGATGGATTTTCGAATATTGAACGAACCCTGCATTCCTGGGATAAAGCCTACTTGATCATGATGGATGATGGTTTGATGTGTTCTTGGATTCGGTTTGCGAGAATTTTATTGAGTATTTCTGCATCAATATTCATAAGAGAGATTGGTCTGTAGTTCTCTTCCTTTGTTGGGTCTTTGTGAGCCTTTGGTATGAGAGTAATTATAGCTTCGTAGAACGAATTGGGTATTGTTCCTTCTGTTTCTATTCTGTGGAATAGTTTGAAGAGAATTGGTATTAGGTCTGGAAGGTCTGGTAGAATTCTACACTAAAACCATCTGGCCCCAGACTTTTTTTGGTGGGGAGATTTTTGATGACTGCTTCTATTTCTTTAAGGGTTAAAGGGCTGTTTAGATGGTTTATCTGCTCCTCATTTAACTTTGGTACCTGGTATCTATCTAGAAAGCTGTCCATTTCATCCAGATTTTCCAATTTTGTTGAGTATAGGCTTTTGTAGTAGGATCTAACAATTTTTTTTAATTTTCTCTGTTTCTGTTGTTATGTCTCCCTTTTCAGTTAAAATTTTATTGACTTGAGTGCTGTCTCTGCGCTCTTTGGTTAGTCTGGCTAAGGGTTTGTCTATCTTGTTGATTTTCTCAAAGAACCAGCTCCTGGGTTTGTTGATCTTTTGTATAGTTCTTTTTGTTTCAACTTGGTTGATTTCGGCCCTGAGTTTGATTATTTCCTGCCGTCTACTCCTCTTGGGTACATTAGCTTCTTTTTGTTCTAACCCTTTCAGGTGTGCTGTCAAGTTGTTAATGTATGCTCTTTCCATTTTCTTTTTGTGGGCACTTAGAGCTATGATTTTTCCTCTCAGTACTGCTTTCATGGAGTCCCATGAATTTTGATATGAAGTGTTCTCATTTTCATTTAAATCTAAAAAGTCTTTAATTTCTCTTCCTTGATCATTGAGTAGAGCATTGTTCAGTTTCCATGTGTATGTGGGCTTTCTGTTGTTTTTGTCCTTGTCAAAGACGAGTCTTAGTACATGGTGGTCTGATACAGTACAAGGGATTATTTCAATCTTTTTGTATCTGTTGAGGCCTTTTTGTGACCAATTATATGGTCTATTTTGGAGAAGGTACCATGAGGTGCTGAGAAAAAGTTATATTCTTTTGTTATAGGATGAAATGTTCTATAGATGTCAGTTAAGTCCAATTGGTTCATAACTTCTGTTAATTTCATTGTGTCTCGATTTAGTTTCTGTTTCCATGATCTGTCCATAGCTGAGAGTGGGGTGTTGAAATCTCCCACTATTATTGTGTGGGGTGTAATGTATGCTTTAAGTTTTAGTAAAGTTTCTTTTACATATGTGGGTGCCTTTGCTTTTGGAGCATAGATGTTCAGGATTGCAAGCTCCTCTTGGTACATTTTTCCTTTGATGAATATGAAGTGTCCTTCTTTATCTTTTTTGATTACTATTGGTTGTAAATTGATTTTATTTGATATTAGAATGGCTCCAGCTTGTTTCTTGGGACCATTTGCTTGTAAGATTGTATTCCATCCTTTTACTCTGAGGTAGTGTTTGTCTTTTTCACAGAGGTGTGTTTCCTGTATGCAGCAAAATTCTGGGTTGTATTTATGTATCCAGTCTGATAGTCTATATCTTTTTATTGGAGAGTTGAGTCCATTGATATTAAGAGATATTAAGGAATAATGAATGTTGTTTCCTGTTATTTTTGTTATTATTGGCGTTGAAGTTATGTTTGTGTAGGGGTCTTCTTTTAGGGTTGTTGGAAGATTACTTTCTTGCTTTTTTTGGTTGTAGTTTCCCTCCTTGTGTTGGAGTTTTCCCCCAATTATCCTTTGAAGTGCTGGATTTGTGTTAAGATATTGTGCAAATTTGATTTTATCATGGAATATTTTGGTTTCTCCATCAATATTGATTGAAAGTTTTGCTGGGTATAGTAGTCTGGGCTGGCATTTGTGTTCTCTTAAGGTCTGTATGATAGCCATCCAGGATGTTCTGGCTTTTATAGTCTCTGGTGAGAAGTATGGTGTAATTCTTATAGGTCGTCCTTTATATGTTACTTTACCTTTTTCCCTTACTGCTTTTAGTATTTTTCTTTGTTTTGTACATTTGATGTTTTGATTATTATGTGACAGGAGGTATTTCTCTTCTGGTCTAAAGTATTTGGAGATCTGTAGGCTTCTTGTATATTTATGGACATCTCTTTCTGTAGGTTAGGAAAGTTTTCCTCTATAATTTTGTTGAAGATATTTACTGGCCCTTTAAGTTGGGAGTCTTCCCCCTCATCTATACCTATTATCCTTAGGTTTGGCCTTCTCATTGTGTCCTGGATCTCCTGTATGTTTTGGGTTAGTAGCTTTTTGCATTTTGCATTTTCTTTGAAAGTTGTGTCAATGTTTTCCATGATATCTTCTGCACATGAGATTCTCTCTTCTATCTCTTGTATTCTGTTGGTGATACTTGTGTCTATGTCTCCTGATCCTTTTTTTAGGTTTTCTATCTCCAGGGTAGTCTCCCTTTGTAATTTCTTTATTGTTTCTACTTCCGTCTTTAAATCTTGGGAGGTTTTGTTTGATTATTTTTTCTTCCAATTCCCTAAGGGATTTTTGTGTTTTCTCTTTAAGGGCTTCTATCTGTCTGTCTGTGTTCTCCTTAATTTCTTTGAGAGTGTTATTTATGTCCTTCTTAAAGTCCTTTAGCATCATCATGAGAAGAGATTTTAATTCTGAGTCCTGCTTTTCTGGTGTGATGGGGTGTTCAGGGCTTGCTATAATGGGGGAACTGGGTTCTGATGTTTCCATGTAACTTTGGATTCTGTTGCTTATGTTCTTGCGCTTGCCTTTTGCCATTTGGTTAACGCTAGTGCTCCCTGTACTTTCTGTCTCTGATTGAGGCCTCCCTTTCCAGTTATCTTGCTTGTTTCTGGTCTCCTTGGGGTCCCAATGTCTCTATGATCTTCTCTAGCTGCTCTGAGTAGGATGATAGCTCTAGGATAACTCAGAATATGGTGTCTCCTAGGTAGCAGTCCAGCTAAGTGTCCACTGTTCTGGGTGTAATGTCTCTTCTAGGATGTCTCAGGCTAATGTGTCCACTGCTCTGAGTTCAGTGGCTCCTCTATTATGTCTCGTGATACGTTGTATGCTGCTCTGAGTTACTTTGGTCCTCTGCCACTCTGGGTTCAGTGGATCCACTACTGATCTGGGTTCCTTGCACCCTCTAGGGTGAGTCAGGAGGGATCCGGTGCCCCCAGAAGCAGACCGGGCGGGTATCTGCTTCAGGCCTCAGATCTAGGAGAGAGGCGGAAGGGGTGTGCTATTCCACAGGGGCGGGGTTTGGGGTTCTGCTAGAATCTGAGCACTCCCTGCACTCAGCTCTGGGCCTAGGACAGTGAGCGGGTCTTCTTACCTACTGCTCTGGGTTGCTTGCACCCTCAAGGATGGGTCAGGAGGGATCTGGTGCCCCCAGAAGCAGACCGGGCGGGTGTCTGCTTCCCAGGAGTATTTTATATTTAACATATTTTTTGATGAAAATATTTCTTCTATCATGTCTTGAATGCCTGAAATTCTCTCTTCCATCACTTGAATTCCATTGGTGAGATTTGCCTCTGAGCTTCCTGTTTTAGTTCCTAAATTTTACATTTCCAGATTTCTCTCCGTTTTTTTATTATTATATTTTCACGTTCACATCTTGAAATGTTTTATCCATTTTCTTCTACTGTTTCTTAGTGTTTTCATAGATTTATTTTATTTATTTGTTTGTACATTTGTTTATTTATTGGTTTGGGACCAAGATTTTGGATGTCCTGGAATTCACTCTGTAGAGGAGGCTGGCTTCAAACACACAGAAAACTGCCTGCCTCTGCCTCCTGAGTGCTGGGATTAAAGACATACACCAACACTGCCTGGCCTGATAGTTGTCTTTAAAGGATTTATTCTTTTTCTCTTTAGTGCCTGCTCTGCCAAGTTCATAAATGCTACTTTATAGTGTGTGTGTGTGGGGGGGGGAAGGAAATCATGGCAGAAACCCAGGGTGGGGGTGGTGGGGTTTTCTATGACAGGTCCCAATAACTCAAGAAAGTCCAGAGTTCCAAGAGTTTTATTGTTCATGGTGTGTGTTGGATGGTCTAGGTGCACCTCCCAGTCTAAGCCAGGGTGGGCCTGACTTAAATAGGGAGGGGGAAATAGGAGAGGCTGGGAAAAGGAATAACTTAATTTAGCTATGCCCCCTGACCTTTAAGTAACTCATGAATATGGAAATCTCTAGAGGCTGAAGCCTGTAGTCATACCCTCTCTAGTCAAATGTGAGTGTAAGGTGCAAATCAAATGAAGATCACACCACATGTCAGGAGCCTGGATTCTGGGAGCACAGTGGAATAGATGCCTGTCCCTCACAGGCAATGGTTACCTGTTGGGTCTTCAGGCTATTTCCAGCCAGTGCTTCGACCAAAACGAGCCATTCTATCATGGTCCTACATCTCATTCTCTCTCTCTCTCTCTCTCTCTCTCTCTCTCTCTCTCTCTCTCTTCATAAAAGGAGGAACATCTCTGTGTCATTGGTAGTGAAAATTTTGGATGAGGAAGTCAAAAGAAAACACTACACAGGCCATAAGGGGTAGCACAATTTAGTCACAGGTTAAGGGGAATTGAGGGTGGAATTGGGAAGTCAAGGGATCATTAAGTCAATTAAATATAAGTGGTACAGTTTGAGAATAACATCTGATTAATCTAGATAGACATTATGTTTTTCTCACTACCATGTAACTTTAGCTATTTGACTTTGGCAAAAGAGTTCATCTGTAGCTGGAAGTTCTAGATCTGTCTGTAGGACTCAGTGAGCATCTAAGAATGTAGCTTGGCATCCCAGGCAGGTTCCAGGAAGTGTGCACTGTCTCTGGGTCTCGGTGTGTCTCTGGAGTCTTCTCTGGGTCTCAGTGTGTCTCTGGAGGCTTCAGTCAGCTTGGCGACTCAGACAGATTCCAGGAGATGGCATTGTCTCTGTTGGATCTTTGAGTATACCTGTAGGATAATCACAGGGAAGTAGCATCTCTGGCAGGGAGATGTCTGCAAACGCTGGGCATTAAGCATTAAGTCACTTGGGAGCAAGTACATCATGGCCTGTTGTTAAGATTCTGGAAAGGCAAAGGTATTTGAGGAAATTTTAGTCCTGAAATGTATCTTTGGGTCTGTTTTTGGATAACTGAGGAAGAAAAACATCATGTTAATTGTGTATCTGAAATAGGCAGCAACAGTTTGTCTGTAAAAGGAAACTAGTTGTTACTTAAGGATTGAAAAACAGTGATCAGCATTATTGGTTTAACCTGTGGAAGTTGATTAAATGACTTTTGAACCTTGAAGAAATCTTAAAAGTTGAAAAAAAAAAGTGTTAGACATATATGGCGAGTATTAGAGAGAAAAGGAAACATGAAAACAACAGGTGAAAAAATTTTGGGTTGAAAAGTACGAGCATTATTGTAGGTATTCCTGTAGGAGAGAAAAAAGCATTAGTGGTGGGTTTAGAAGCAGTGGGGGAGGGGCCTGCCCTGCCATGCAGCAGCTGTTCTGCCACATGGTAGCTGGGTGTTCCAGCAGAGAGGCCTCCTGTTCTTTTTTTCCTAACCAGTAAATCCTAAATGTAGAGAAGAGGAAAGGCCAACCTTAAAGAAAAGCTCAAAGCAGGAAACATAGGTGCTTGATAGGAGAGTCAGAGTCAGAAGGAGTGAAAGGCTGTGTAAAACTGAGCCATGGGGAGGAGATACATTGAAGTTGGCTTGGGGCTGGCAGCTCCTGGGAGCACAGTTTCTCCAGGCCTGGCTTGGTACTTTTAGCTGTAAGAAAAAAACAAAACAAAACAAATCAAATCAAAACAAAACAAAAAAAACTGTTTCAAAATGAAAAAACTTTTTTTTTACCCAAGGAGAAAAGTCTTAGAATAGGAATCTAAGAAACACAGGGATGAAAGGAACAGACAAGGTGTCAGCCCTGTTGCTTCAGGCAAGCCGGCTGAACTCTAAGCAGTTGTAGCTGGCTGCAAATGACTGAGGAGAAGGGGAAAAGCCTATGCTGGCAAAAGACTGACCCCTCGGGGAGGGGCACTGGGACTAGAGTTTGGGGTGGTGCTCCTGAGAGAGAAAAGACATTCTCAGTCATAAGAAGGAGTCCCTCACCCAAGGGAAAGAGTCTTAGAACAAGGGTCACGGGAGGTGTTGTGGCTTGAAAGACAGCTGTTAGCTCTGTGAAGGAGCCCTCTCTGTGGAACTGGGAGATGGACAAGGTAGGGGGCTAGGGAGCTGCTGCCATCTTGCCCTGGAGCTGGAAAACTTGTGGGGGAGAGAGAGAGAGAGAGAGAGAGAGAGAGAGAGAGAGAGAGAGAGAGACAGAGAGAGACAAAGAGAGACAGAGAGAGAAAGAAAGAGAAAGAGACAGGGAGAGGCCTAGGTTTTTTTTAACCAGGCTGAGGGTTACTCACTGCAGGCACCAGGAGGGGGTGTTTTTGGACTGGCTTTCTCTGCATTCTCTACCAATGTGGGAAATGATGGCCCCCATGCCATGAGCATGCGGGCATGGAGTTGTCTGTTGCGTTGTGAGTTCAAGCATCTGTCACGGGCTCAGTGCAGCTGGAACTGCAGCTCAGCATGGCAGAAGCATGGAGCCTTGGCTGAGTTTGTTCCATGCAATACCAGGCAAGTGTGGTTGAGCCCTGCCTGGCATGGGGAATTCTCACTCAGTCTTGTTTCATGGGGCAGGCCAAAGCTCTTGGGTGGACCCAGGAGACGATGTCTCCATTTGTGGCCCCAGACACCATGGGAAGGGGAGAGCTTGGCAGAATGGAGACCATTGGGAGCTCATTGTGCTGTGCCGTATGAAGCGACAGGCCCATGTGCACTGAGAGAGGCAAGGGGGACAGAGAGAGGAGCCCTGGTGCCATGCCCTGTGGGAAGTATACTTGCTTAGCAGACTTGGGCAGCCTGGTTCCTGTAGTTGTGTTGCTATCCAAGCCCCACGCTAGTTGCCAGATGTGGGAAAATTGGAGCAGAAACCAGGGGAGGAGGGGAGAAGGGGAGGGCGCTTTCCATGATGGGTCTCAATAACTCAAGAAAGTCCAGAGTTCCAAGAGTTTTATTGTTCATGGTGTGTGATAGATGATCTAGTGCACCCCCACCCCCACCCTCCCATCAAAGCCAGGGCGGGCCTGACTTAAATAGGGAGGAGGAAATAGGAGAAGCTGGAAAAAGGAATAATTTAATTTAGCTATGACCCCTGGCCTTTAAGTAACTCATGAATATGGAAATCTCTAGAGGCTGAAGCCTGTAGTCACGCCCTCTCTAGCCAAATGTGAGTGTAAGGTGCAGATCAAATGGAGATCACATCACTCTACATGTCAGGAACCTGGATTCTGGTAGCGCAGCGGAATAGATGCCCATCTCTCACAGGCAATGGTCACCTGTTGGGTCTCCGGGCTATTTCCAGCCAATGCTTTGACCAAAACCAGCTATCCTATCATGGTCCTGTGTGTGTGTGTGTGTGTGTGTGTGTGTGTGTGTGTGTGTGTGCGCGCGTGCACTTCATTTGTGTTCAGTATGGGGGAGTGTTGTTGTAGTAGGGTTACTGGGCTCTAGTGGTGACATATAATCCTATTTGTTATTGCTTTTGTTTTTATACTAACACCTAGGCATCTGGGTTTGGGAAAATTATAATTCTAAGGGGTGATACCTGGTCTTGTCTTTGTTGAGTGGGTATTTTTTTCTACATTTCTGTTGCCCTCTCTAGTACTTAGAAGAGTGTAGTAGATGTCTGTTGGCTGGTAGAAAATTCTTCTGTGATCCTAATAGATGTGGTTACTGGGGTCGGGGTGGGGGGGTGGCTTCAGAATAAATGTGTTTCTTGATTTTTAAAAACTGACACTTAGAAGTGGAAATGACATGCTGGGAGAGAGCTAAGTGTGTACACAATAAGAAGGAAAGAAGGGTGTTCCACTAAGATCTCAGTACCCTGGAAAGAAAGTGAGGTGAGGGTAGGGCAGAAAATCTGCTGTACAAGTTGGAATGATATTGGAGATTTAGATTTAGAGGAGTTGAGGGAGAATCGAAGGTCTTCAGTTCACCTACCTGCTTTCCTGGGTGGACTGGCCTGGGTGTTTATAGGTTGTTTCTGCTGGAGTTGGAGCCTGGGATAAAACAATGAATCGGAGAAGAAAGTTAATTAGAGAAGAGCTAGCTGTGTGGTTCAATGGAGATGCGTCGAAACTGAGAAGAAATGTTGGAACAGTTTGTCTGCTATAGAATTAGAGATAAAGATTGGTTTGTAGGGAGCTGAGGAAGGGTGAAGACATGCAGTAGCTTATTTTTTTCTCTGGCTGGGATTTGGTTTGGCATTTTTTTTCAGAGTTTCTAACTTTATAGCTACCCTTGCCTAGATTTCATTATGTAGACTATGTTCACCTTAAATTCTTTATACTCCTGACTTAGGCTCCTGGGTGTTGCCATTATAAGCATGTGCCATATGCCCAGCCCTCACTCATCAATTTAATAACAAATAATGATTGTTTAATGAAACCTCTTATGTAGCATTCCTAGACTGGGTTAAAAGTAGCACTAGGCGGGTGTGTTTTATGGAAGCAATTTGCCAAGCCTCTTCCCAATTCTAGTTTTTGTGACATCAAGTGGAAACCCTCAAATTATCTGTGTTAGTAGAAGCATTTATACTCCAAACTGGAGTAACTGGTGCAAAACAAAGAGTGAACCATTGTAACCACATTGCATACAAGTTCTTGCCCTGTATTCCTTCATTCTCCCTGCCCCCCATGAACCATCTTATCACAAATATTATCTCACATTTGTAAAATCATTTTGTATATTCCTCATTTCCTAAACTTAAAATTTCTCATCAATTTTGATTTTATATCCTTGTCAGTCATATATATACCAATTATTCTACAAATATTTACTAAATGAACCAATGGATGAAACCATAATAATTTATTCAATAACATTCTAAGTGTGAGTTACTACTTATCACTGATTATTATGAGGCTTGGACCTGAGTTATTTGGCCTGCTTCTCTAGATATGACACTAAACTTGTAAGTGCTTGAAAAGATGAAATGCCCATACTGACAACAGCATTAATATAAAGCATAAGCTTGGGAAACATTCAGATTATACGTCACAAAGAAAGCAAGGAACCAAGAACAGTTTTAGAACTGTACTCAGTGATAATCAAACTACTGCATCTAAAGGAAGACAATTTTTTATCAAAATGTGAATAAACAACAATTAATACTAATTAATAATCCTTTAAAGAAAGAATTTATCCAAGAGTCATCCCCAACATGCTGAAATGCTACCCTGAAGATGTACATGAAATCTAAAAGCAGTATAATCAGGTCATAAAAAAACAGCATTAATATCAGCCACCATATTTTTTCCTCATTAAGTTAAGTAGAGTAAAAAAACTTGCTATATTTCTTGATCAAGAATTTTAATTTAATAAATGAGTAACAGAGCATCTGTGGGGTTGTAAAATAAATATATACACACAAAGCAGAGAGATCTACTTAAGCTCCAAACTGTATTCATCTGTTTAGAATATATTTTAATGGTAGAAAGATATTTTAGGTATTATATATTGCTAATCAGTAAACACATGATCAATCATTTATAATAAATTAATTATAGAAAAAGTACATTGAATAGTAAGTGTTGAATTTTAATTTGAGAGGATGTGAGTCACCTAAAAGATAAATTTCTGGCATTTCAGTAAAGTGTAAGTGAGGTGGAAATGTCCACCCTAAATGCAGACACACCATTGCATGGGTTGGAGCTCCACTGTGAGTGTAAAGGAAGACAGGAGCTGGGCACAGGCTTTGTCATCTGCTTCTTAACTACACCTACAATGTAACCAGTTGCTCTGTGTTTCTAACGCTAACTACCTTACCCTGACTGACAGCACGTGGAACTATGAGCCAAAGTAAGCCTTCCTTTCCTAGAGTTGCTTCTGTCACATGATTTTTCACAGAAAAAAGAAATATTTTGTTATATATTATATATGATATATAATTTATATAATATATAACTCACTCCACCTTAAATATTTTTAAATCTACTTACTAAAAGAGTTAAGTTTATTTACTTTGCTGTTCAAGAAACCTCAAAAATTTTCTTGTCTTCTACACTCAAAGTTTTTATTATCCACAAAATAAGAAGTTCATTTCTCTTTTCCTTACTTCTCTGACAATATTATTCTGCTTTACTTCTGGGTTAAATTATTCTAGGTAAAGCACACAAGTGAAATAAAACAATGTTTGCCTTGTTTGTTTGTTTGTTTGTTTGTTTTAGGGAGTAAGTTTTTCTATTGACTATTTTATTTACATTTCAGATGTAATCCTCTTTCCCTATTTCCCACCACCCAGAAACCCCTTAACCCATTCCCCCTCCTCTGCTTCAATGAGAATGTGCCCACACCCATCATCTGATACCCACCTCCCCACCCAAGATTTCTCCCACACTGAGGCTTCAAGCCTTCACTGGACCAAGGACTTTCTCACCTACCTCTGCCTGATAATGTCATCCTCCCCTACTTACACAGCTCAGGCCATGGTAACTCCCTATGTGTTCCCAGGCTGGTGGTTCAGACCCTGGGAGCTCTGGTTGGTTGGTATTGTTGCTCTCCTGATAGTGCATCAAAACATTTCATCTCCTTCAGTCTTCTCTATTACCCCTTCATTGGGAACCTTTTGATCAGTTAAATGGTTAGCTGTGAGCATCTGCCTCTGTATATGTCAGGTTCTGGCAGACCTCTAACGAGACAGCTATATCAGGCTCCTGTCAGCATGCACTTCCTGCTATCTATATAAGTGTCTACCTTTGGTGATTGCACAAGTGATGGATACCTAGGTGGAGCAGGCTCTGGATGACCTCTCCTTCAGTTTCTGTCACACACTTTGTCTCCATATGGCTCCCACGAGTAGTTTGTTACTCCTTCTAAGAAGGACCGAAGCACCCCCTCTTGGTCTTCCTTGTTCATGAGGTTCTGTGAGTTGTATCTTGGAAATTGCTAGCTTTTGGGCTAATATCTAATTATCAGTGGCTGCATACTGTGTGTGTTCTTTTGTGATTGGGTTTTCTCACTCAGGATGATATTTTCTAGTTCCATCCATTTACTTAAGAATTTCTTGAATTAATTGTTTTTAATTGCTGAGTAATAATCTATTGTGTAAATGTAGTACATTTTCTGTATCCATTTCTCTGTTAAAGAATATCTGGGTTCTTTCCAGCTTCTGGCAATTATAAGTAAGGCTGCTATGAACATAATGGAGCATATGTGCTTGTTATATGTTGGAGCATCTTCTGGGTATATGCCCAGGAGTGGCATAGCTGTGTCCTGAGGTCCAATTTTCTGAGGAACTGCCAGACTAATTTCCAGAGTGGTTGTACCAGCTTGCAATCCCACCAACAATGGAGGAGTGTTCCTCTTTCTCCACATCCTCACCAGCAACTGCTATCACCTGAGTATTTGATCTTGAACATTCTGTAAGGTGGAATCTCAGGGTTCTTTTGATTTGCATTTCACATGACTAAGGATATTAAACATTTCTTTAAGTGCTTCTCAGCCATTGAGTTTCTTCAGTTGACAATTCTTTGTTTAGCTCTGTACTCTATTTTTTAATAGGATTATTTGGTTGTCTGCAGTCTAATTTCTTGAGTTCCTTGTATATATTGGATATTAGCCCTCTATCGGATGTAAGATTGGTAAAGATCTTTCCCCAGTCTGTTGGTTTCCATTTTGTCATATTGACAGTGTTCTTTTCCTTACAGAATCTTTGTAATTTTATGAGGTCTCATTTGTCAATTCTTGATCTTAGAGGATAAGCCATTGGTGTTCTGTTCAGGAACTTTTCCCCTGTGCCTAGATATTCAAGGGTCTTCCCCACCTTCTCTTTTATTAGTTTTAGTGTATCTAGTTTTATCCTTTATCCACTTGAACTTGAGCTTTTCACATGGAGATAAGAATGAATCGATTTGAATATTTTTACATGCTGACCTCCAGTTGAACCAATACCATTTGTTGAAAATGCTGTCCTTTTTCCACTGGACAGCTTTAGTGCCTTTGTCAAAGATCAAGTGACCATAGGTATGTGGGTTCATTTCTGGGTCTTCAATTCTATTCCATTGATCTTCCTGCCTGCCTCTGTACCAATACCATGCAGTTTTTATCATTATTGCTCTGTAGTACAGCTTGAGGTCAGAGATAGTAATTTACCCCATAAGTTCTTTTACTGTTGAGAATAGTTCTTGCTAACCTTTTTTTGTTTTTTTGTTATTTCAAATGAGTTTGCAAATTGCTCTATCTCTATGAAGAATTGAATTAGAATTTTGATGGGGATTTCACTGAATCTGTAGATTGTTTTGTTAAGATGGCCACTTTTACTATATTAATCCTTGCAAGCTATGAGCATGGGAGATCTTTCCATCTTCTGAGATCTTCTTTGATTTCTTTTTGCAGAGACTTGAAGTTCTTGTCATACAGATCTTTCACTTACTTGGTTAGATTGACAGCAAGGTGTTTTATTTTATTTTATTTGTGACTATTGTGTAGGGTGTCATTTTCCTAATTTGTACATTGCACCTCACACAATAATAGTGGGAGATTTCAACACCCCACTCTCAGCAATGAACAGATCATGGAAACAGCAACTAAACAGAGACACAATGAAATTAAAAGAAGTTATGAACCAAATGGATTTAACAGATGTCTATAGAACATTTCATCCTAAAACAAAAAAAATATACCTTTTTCTCAGCACCTCATGGTACCTTCTCCAAAATAAACCATATAATTGGTCACAAAACAGGCCTCAACTGATACAAAATGATTGTAATAATCCCTTGTTTCCTATCAGTTCACCATGGATTAAGACTGGTCTTTAATAATAACAAAAACAATGGAAAGCCCACATTCATGTGGAAACTGAACAATGCTCTATTAAATGATGACTTGGTCAAGGAAGAAATAAAGAAAGAAATTAAAGACTTTTTAGAATTTAATGAAAATGAAGGCTCGTCATACCAAAACTTATGAGACACAATGAAAGCAGTGCTAAGAGGAAAATGTATACCTCTAGGTGCCTACAAAAAGAAACTGGTGAGAGCATATACTAGCAACTTGACAGCACACCTGAAAGCTCTAGAACCAAAAGAAGAAAATACATCCAAGAGGAGTAGATAGCAGGAAATAATCAAACTCAGGGATGAAATCAACCAAGTAGAAACTAAAAGAACTATACAAAGTATCAACAAAACCAAGAGCTGGTTCTTTGAGAAGATCAACAAGATAGATAACCAGAGGGCACAGAGACAGTATCCAAATTAATAAAATCAGAACTGAAAAGGGAAACATAACAACAGAAAAATGAGAAAATTCAAAAAAATCATCAAATCCCACTACAAAGGCCTATACTCAAAAAAACTGAAAAATATGGATGAAATGGACAACTTTCTAGACAGATCTCAGGTAACAAAGTTAAATCAGGAACAGATAAACCATCTAAACAGTTCTATAACCTCTAATGAAATAGCACCATTCATTAACAGCCCCACCTCCAAAAATGTCTGGAACCAGATGGTTTTAGTGCAGAATTCTATCAGACCTTCCACAAAGACCTAATACTAATTCTCTTCAAACTGTTCCACAAAACAGAAACAGACAGACCACTACCCAATTTGTTTTATGAAGCTACAATTACACTCATACCTAAACCACACAAAGACAGAACAAAGAAAGAAAACTTCAGATCAATCTCCCTTATGAATATCAATGCAATTGTGGCAAACCAAATCCAAAAACACATCAAAACAATTATCCATCATGATCAAGTAGACTTTATCCCAGGAATGCAGGGATGATTTAATATTCAGAAATCCATCAATGTAATCTACTATATAAACAAACTAGATGCTGAGAAAGCATTTGACAAAATTCAACATCTCTTCATGGTAAAAGTCTTAGAAAGATCAGGATTTCAAGGCCCATACCTAAACATAATAAAAGCAATATACAGCAAACCAGTAGCCAATATCAAACTAAATGGAGAGAAACTTGAAGCAATCCCACTAAAATCAGGGACTAAACAAGGCTGCCCACTTTCACCCTGCCTATTCAATATAGTACTGGAAGTCCCAGCCAGAGCAATTAGACAGGAATTCAAAGGGATACAAATAGGAAAGAAGTCAAAATTTCACTATTTGGAGATGATGTGATAGTATATGTAAGTGACCCTAAAACTTCCACCAGAGAACTCCTAAACCTGATAAACAACTTCAGCAAAGTGGCTGGATATAAAATCAACTCAAACAAATCAGTAGCCTTCCTCTACTTGAAGGATAAACAGGCTGAAAATGTTTGCCATTTTATGCTCAGCTTATTCTCTTAGCATCATTTCATTAAGCTCATCCATGTGGTAACCTGTGACAAAATTCCAGTTTAAGGCTGAGCCACAATCTGTTGTGCATGCATATGGTATCATTTACACACTCATACCTCTATGCACACTCAAGTTGCTTCCATCTTTTGTGCATTGTGAGTCATACTGTTATGAATATGGATGTGCTCACAAAATTCCAAGATGATTTTTTTTCTTTAAAAAATATGAATGACAAATATATTGGAAGTGAGCAAAACTATAAACCAACAAATTAAACGTTATGCTCTTCACAATAGATTAACAAAAGTTTCTACGTAAAGTAAAAACAGTCAAATTAGCACTTTTTATCAAGTTCAGCATAAAATTCCATGTGCTTGCCAAATATATAATTGGTAGGATCTTTTGGGAAATGAAAATAATGTGCTTCAATTTTACATATATTACATATGTAAATGCTTTAAAGGCTACTGAATTTATTGAATAATTACAAACTAAGCATGTACAAAACCGTTGATTAAAATGTGTAATATGATACAAGGACATTTTTGCTGTTCTTTATTATGATAAAATTCCACAAAATAAATGGTCTGAACTTAGTAATAGGAATCATCGTAAGTACTCCATGAGCTAGTTGTAAAATAGAACCTAAAGGTTCTAACAAACTATAGATGTTGGATGAGAAAAACAACCTAAACATATGGCTACTTCTACAGCTATATCTTACCAGATGGTTAATACTAAGCTTAAAAAACTGAAATGAATTTCTTAGCATCTTAATATACTGTGTGATCTCATTTACCTGCTCAATGAATCCACATCTTTCTATAATATGCATTGCTTAAAACTTGGCTGTAAGACCCAAGGCCATAGAAAAATCTACGAACAGAAAGCAAAAAGAACCATAACAAGTGACCCCAACAGTCTCTTACCTGATTTGCTCTGAAGTCTTGAAACAAAAGTACAATAATACACCAAGAGAGCAAACATGTAAAAAGTTCTGCTAGGTTCTTCTCACCCTGCCAAGCACGTACAATATAGGAAGCTGATAAAGGCAGGAATAAATTAATTCTTCTGTTTTGTAAATCCAGAAACTAACAATCTCTAAGACTAATGACTTATTCAAGAAAGAAAGCACCCTCCTTAGGCTATCTTTAATGTTTAGCAGAAAATTACAAAACTAAGTATTGTAGTTCAGAAAGAACAAAAGTTTTACATTTTAATTATCTACAGTTCAGATATTTTAGTTATCTGTGCATAAAGAGCAAATTATTTTTATTGTTATTACATGAAACAAACAAGGATTTCACAAAAAATTAATTATATTTGTCAGGTAAATAAATGTCTAGCAGATATAAAGAGGATTACTCACTGAAAAGAGAGCAAAATTTGTGGAGATAAATCACCTGTTAAATACATTTGATTTTGTCTCACTCTTTTTAGAAGTTACATTCTAATGGGCCCTGAACTCCTATAGAAAATTGGGTTCTGGTGATGATCTGGTCACAGCACTCTCAGTAATTAAAATACCACGTGCACTTTATACCCTTTGTGCCATACACTGCTGACTCTCATCAGGGCTGAAAAACCTGGTCTTTCACTTGTCCTTTCTCTTACATAGCACATCACCATTTTGTTATTTTCTTCCCCGTTCCCATTTTATTAAAATAGGTCTTTTCTCATACAAAATAACTTAATTACAGTTTTCCTACTCCCTATCTGCCTCTCAGAAAAAGTGCAGGCTTTTAAATGATAATACAAAAGCATAACAAGACAAAATAAAATAACACAAGACAAAGTCCATGATACCAAAATTGAGTAAGGCAGACCAACAGAAGTAAATAAAGAGCTCGAAGAAGGCGCAAGAATCAGAGACCCACCTTTTCACACACTTGGGAGTACTATAAAAATTCTAAACTGAAAACCATAAAAGGTTTTGAAATGCTTCCGTATCATTATGATCTGAAGACCCTCCTCACTCAAAAGTTTCACATTTTCTCTCATTGCATGGCCTTTTGCAACATGTAAGGTACTCGGCTCAGAGTACATGGTCCCAAAGCTGTGTAATGCAGTCATGACTTTGCTTTCAGCCTCATAAAAGTTCCATCTAGTATTATTGGGGTCATTTAAACATGCTTGGCCCTGGGAGTGGAACTATCAGGAGGTGTGGCCTGGCTGAAGAGGCTGTGGCCTTGTTGGAGGAAGTGTGAACGTGTGAAGGTGGGCTTTGAAGATCTGCCCAGCAGAGAAGAGACCTTCCTCTTGGCTGCCTGCAAAAGAGCCAGTTTTCTACTGGTTACCTTCGAAACAAGATGCAAAACTCTCAGTATCTGTAGCTCCTTGTCTGCCTGGACACTGCCATGCTTTTTGCCATGATGATAAAGGATTAAACCTCTGAAACTGTAGGACTGCCCCGATTAAATGTTTGCATTTATAAGAGTTGCCTTGCTCATAGTATCTCTTCACAGCAATGGAAACTCTAAGACATGCTTTTGAAAAAGTTGTTTGTGGCGTGCCTTCATAGGCAGATCAAAGGTTGGGTTTCTTTGTTTTTGTTTAGCTTTTGCTAGTTTGTTTGTTTGTGGCTGTTCAGTGTTATCAATCTATTAATGTTTCTCTTATTGCAAGCACCTTTAGAGCTTGATCCCAAAGAAAGTTTAGACTATACTCATATTTTTCCTGTAAGGTACATACTGGCCAACCTGTGCTTTAGAACACTA
Source organism: Rhabdomys pumilio (assembly GCA_030674055.1). NCBI lineage: Eukaryota > Metazoa > Chordata > Mammalia > Rodentia > Muridae > Rhabdomys > Rhabdomys pumilio. The sequence continues at coordinate 25,978,504 of JANHMN010000019.1, forward strand.
GACAGCAAGCACATTGCACCATGCCAGGAGACAATTTAATAAGTGAAAACATTGAAAAAAGTATAAAATGTGGGAAATATGACACTAACAAGAACTGAAGAGAAAATCTTGTACATAAAGACAATGTTACTTCCCTTTACCAAGAACGTGTATGGTAAACAGCAGACTACTTTTTTTTCAGTCTCGTGCATGTACATAGATGACTATAAAGGACAGAATATTAATTTTGAATTGAATATAGACATTCTTAAATAAACAGAAATTTTGAGCTAGGCTTTAAGGCATCAGACTGAAAGAATAACATCAGTGTTATAGGTTTCAGAAGTACATAGATATAGAAGTTGTCAGGATTCAGTTCCATATAGTATTCACTCACTGCAGGATCTGCCCATAAGCAGCTGTTTCTTAATGCCATATGTAATTAAGTTCAACACAGAATAGAAAGTCAAAATCATACAAGTAACTGGTTTTCATTTCAAATCATTATAAAGGCATAGCAGGTTTCTTTTTTTTTCACATAAAAGTTAGAGCAGAAATTTTTAAATCTTTACAATTGAAAAAGTTAAATGACATACAAGGTTGATCGTAAATCATGGACCTGTAAGTGAACTTGAATTTTCTGCTTTTACTTTTCACTATAAGAGGTTATTAGAGTCTCATCCAAAATTATGGCTCAGCTAGACCTGCGAAAATTTCCAACCCCAGGCTCCACTGATCCCTAGGGCAAGGCCACCAGAGTCTAGCTATAGAGCCCAGATTAAGTATAAATCTAAGGAACCTGAGCACTGTGGCGTTTCATCTCCCTGACAGCAGGAAAAGCTGTACTTGCCCTTTGTCTCTCCGTATAACTGTACACCAAAGATTTAGAAAAGTAGTAAGTTCCAGAAGGACCAATATTTAAAATGAGCTTATCGTGAAAAATCAATATAAAATAAACTTAATTTATGTAAAAAGTTTATTTTTGTAGCTTTGATGTATATATGCACCCGTGAGGTGATTATTAGAATCAAGATCAAAAGTATATGTACTTTAGAGTTCATAACCCTTCCTTCCAACCCAGTCTCACGTTTCTCCTTATCTCCTGTTTACAGGTTTGCACGATCTGATTTTTGTCACTATTAATTCATTTTATCTTTTACAATTTTATTTAGATAGAATAGATAACCTGGAATTAGAGTGCTGGGCATTTTTTATAGAACAGGTTTTTGAGGTTCGTCATTGTAGTAGCATATATTAAGAGCTCAATTCTTGTTATTGTTAATTACAATTAATTTGTGTGTGTTATGCTTACTACAGTTGTTAGTTTGTTGACCTACTGACAAACATTTCTGTTGTGTCACCTTGGGGTCTACTGAAAATAAAGGGGCTTAGAACAACTGTATAAAGTTTGGCAATAACCGGACTGCTCCACAGATTTCCCTTTCTTGAATAGTCAGGGCTTCTGGAACAAAGTAAGCTGGGCCTGGAGTTAAGGTGTGATCTAGAAACCCTGAATACAGAAAGCTGTTTTACAAAATTGTCCCCTTTTATATTCAAATCAGCAGAATGTGAAGACATCCATTTCTTTGCATCCTGTGTCTCTTCTTATTTCCCAACTCTCTCCACTTTAGCTACTGCAGGAAATATGTAGTGTGCTATGGCTTTAATTTGCATTTTGCTAATGAATAACAACACCTAATGTCTCTTCATGTATTTGCCATGTATAAATCTTTGGTGTGTGAATGGTCAATTCTGTTATCTTGCTCGGTTTTTTTTTTAGTTTTATTTTATGTTTATTGATGTTTTGACTGCAGGCCTACAGGTGCACAACCTGCTAATCTGGTGCCTAGGGTGGCCAGCAAAGGGCACAGGACACACCCTGTCCCTGAGCTGGAGTCACAGGTGGTTGTTAGCCACCATGTAGGTACTGTGATGAAACTCTGGTCCTCTAAACATTAGCATACCTAACTTAGGTCACTGGAGGAATGTTGGGCCTTGGATGAGGTAACTCCATTTAACCTGCGCTCTTCAATCACATAGGACACAGGTAGAGGTCTCCACCTCTAGAGATTTAAATATTAATGAGTTATCTAAAGGGGGGGGCATAGCTAATTAAGTTATTCCCTCCCCTTTCCCCCCTCCCTATAAAAAGTCAGGGAAGCCTGGCTTTTGGGGGAAAAGCGCATACCATCTACACCTATTTGCCACACCATGAACAATAAAAGCTTTGGAAAACCAGACTCCACGTGTCGCTTGGGCCTGCACTGCTGCCAGATTGCCAGTCTTTGGAACATTGGAACCTTGAACTGCAGCTGCCAGCCCGCGGTGGCTGCATGCATGTTGGACCCTTCTGCCAGCTGTGTGGGAAGAGTGGAGGAATCCTGCCGCAGGCCCTCGTGGGACCCGCCACCGGATCTCCTATCCCCTCCCGCCCCGCGTGAGTAGTTCTTCCCCACAGAGGAAAAAAAAGTATCTGAAACAATTAGTGCTGGGAAAGTTAAATGTCCACATGCAGAAGAAAGAAATTAGATGTATATCTATCGTCTTGCACAAAAACTAACTCCAAAGGGAACTTTTAACTTTTTTCTATTGGAGTTCTTTTTGTTTATCTGAAGTCCCTCACATTTAAATCTGAATTTTGGAATCAGTTATCAGTGGGCAGGGAGACCAACTTCTTGGGTTTTAATTTGGATTTCACTATATAGATCAACATATGGATCAATAACACTATGAATTGTCTGAATCACCAACATATTATGTGGCTACATAAATTTAGGAAGTTAATTTCTTTCTACACTATGGTATAATCTGTGAGTAGACGAAAAAAATGCTTTTTATTATATAGATTCATTTTCCTTGTTATTATATTGTTTTCCAACTCCAGTTTTATTTATTCATCAACAGAATATAAAAAAATACAATTAGTAGTTGTATAGCAATTATTCAACTTGTTTTGTTCACTATGGCCTATCTTTCTTCCTCCCTTAATTCCTTTTTTCTATCTCTCTTTCCTTCCTTCCTTCCTTCCTTCCTTCCTTCCTTCCTTCCTTTCTTTCTTTTGTTCTCTTTTCTTTCTTTTCCCCTCCTCCTCTTTCTCTTCCTCCTCCTCTTTCTCTTCATCCTCTTCCTCACACTCCTCCTCCTCCTCCTCCTCCTCCTCTTCTTCTTCTTCTTCTTCTTCTTCTTCTTCTTCTTCTTCTTCTTC
>JANHMN010000019.1:25981697-26010152 GCA_030674055.1 Rhabdomys pumilio
TCTTCTTCTTCTTCTTCTTCTTCTTCTTCTTCTTCTTCTTCTTCTTCTTCGTCATGTGCTCCTGGTCCACCATGTCTAAAGGAAACATCCTGTTTTATCTATCTTCTTTCTCTTTATTCCTTCTCCTCTTTCTTCTTCTTTTTCTTTCTCTTTCCTTGTGATACCTATCTATGACCTACAATCTGGTAACCATAGACCCATCTACCTCTATTCTCCCCAGTAATTGGCTATATTACCACAAAATTAATGAAGTAAAGTGACTACTGCTTTGAAAGAGATATATATATATATATATACATATATATATATATATATATATATGTATATATATATATATATATAATAGAATATTATATATTAATATAATATTGTGACATATATATGTATGTATACGTGTATATATATATGTACATATATATGTGTGTATATATATATATATATATATATATATATATATATGTCACAAGCACATCAGATAATGGCAGATTATTAAAATGTTGGTAGCCTATCTTTAAATAAATACATTGAATATTAAACAGTAGGTATTCAGAGAAGACCTCAGAGATTCAAGGCCTCTTTGATAGCTTAAATCTTGTATTTTATTGAAAAGTAGTTATGTATTTGACCAGGAATGCTATCTCTCATGCAAGTGTAAAACAAGCAAACAGATCAATATTTGTATTTAAAAGATTTTAAAACTAGGCATCAGGATAATTCTCTAAATATGAACACCAAACAAGATAATTCCTGAATGGCAGGGGAAAGTTGGGTGGTAATATTTCCATTAGTGAATTTCAGAGCAAATCATACTTAAGATAACCCTGTAGATATTTAGAAAATAAAGATTTTTCAAATACTGGGCATTAAGCAATAATAATCCTTTAAATTTGGAAGACAAAAAGTCATGTAATAGTCCAAGTCTTCTCTCTCAGCAGATTTTTCAGGCTGGGTTTAGGAAGAGGAAGACAAAAGTGAACTGTAGCTGACCACAAAATTTAGTTTGTAGGGAAGACTATCGTACCCTTTGGATCAAAAATGCCTTCCTATTGTATTTATGATAAATGTGTGAGTGTGGAGCTTCAGCATGTGAGGCCTTTGGGTCATTTGATACTGACTCTCAACAGTAGCCCCAAGATTCATGACTCTTTCAACTCCTCCAAACTCCTTGCTGTAGGCCTAAAGCAGAAAAGCTAGGTAAACTTGGAATTTTCTCTTTTTATTTTCTCAGACATCTGTTACCATCATAGATTGCTGACCAACAAAGGCCCAAAATGGTATATGAAGGAGAGAAAACTCTTACTGAGTAGGTGAAGAGAGATGGATGTTTGGGTAATGTGTTGGGAAGAAGCAGCTGTTGAAGCAGAAGCCAGTAGAATCAAATCATCAATATATACCTTAAGAAAGTCAGATCAACAGCTTGATTCTGAGCAGCCAAGTTTTTGGGAGGCAACTCATTTAAGCACTTCCAAGGCTTGGCCACCAGACAAATGAAAAATGAAATAAAACGGAAAGGAAAGGACATGACTTCTCTAAGGTATGGTGGAGGAGAAAGTTTATTATAGATATATGGAAGGGCAGAGCCAGTCAGAAACAACTTGAGAAAATCCAATGTGGAGACAACCAGACTGATATGGTTCATGTTGGGGGAGGTGGAGGAGAAGGAAGATGAGAGAGGGGGAAACATGAAGACAAAGGTACAAAGGGGCAGAGTATGTCAGCTATGCTCTATAATAGGTAGAACTGAGGATTTCTGGGAGAACCTGGAGGCAATGTCTACTTTGATATATTAAATAAGCACCTTAGCTGTTTATGACAGGTTTGAACATAGATAGATAGATAGATAGATAGATAGATAGATAGATAGATAACGCATATATATATATATATATATATATATATATATATTTGACATTATGAAGTTTGCCCATTCATTCTTAATTTTTTATTAACTATCAAATAAGCTTGTATGTGTTTACCTGTTGGGATTAGTCTGGTACTGTGTTCCCAAATGCTAAATTCTGAAACCCCATGATCCAGTTGCCCCCAACAGAGTAAATTCTTATATATACCAGTCTATGTTATATAAGCTTTACTCTCAAATATAAAGCTATTGGTTAAATAAAAGTGGCCTTCCTAACCCACCCCCATTGTGCCCTTCCCTCAGCCTTGAGCAGGCCTGAGAGACCTTGTTTACCACAACAGACCAAGTGATAAGGATCTAGGTGGAATTACCCACCTTGGCTGCACACAACACAGGAGTAGAACTGCCCCTGGGCTTGCCTTGAGACATCTCTAGCCGGACCTACAACAGATTATGGATTATCCCACCCAACCAGGAGGGGTTGCGGGTTGAGCCTTCCCCTTTAAATTGAGAGCTGAACATTAAAGCTTTGAGCCTTGATCAGAGAACTTTGTCTTGGCGTCATCTCTTCTCGCCCTCTTTCCCCTTTCATTCCCAGCCCCCTTTTCAGGTGAACCAAGTTGACTTGTGGCCACGAGCAGCTACACCCCATGAGACTCAAACAGCAAGTACTTGGGGAGCATAGCTGGGGAATTAATAGCCTAGCATATAGAAAAAATAGATTAGGGGTAATTCACTCAGCAATTCTGTTAAAGCTGATTAAATAAATCCTTAGAACTTTGCCTTGATTATTGGGGCACTGGCCAGGACATATTAAAAACTATGGAATTAATTAATAACTTTAAAGCAATATTTATCATATAAAAATGATACTTCTAAATATACATACATAGTACAAAATTTAATCTAGTTAACATATATATTAACTCACTATTTTTGTTATTAAGTCATGATCTTCACATACAGAATTTTCCTGAAATATATTATCTTTTGCTGTAATTACCACGGGGTATATTAGATTACTTGAATTTATTTCTCATAACATTAATTTTATGTTCTTTTAACAAGTTTTAACAAGTTATCAGCCTCCCAACATACCCAACTCTCTGTTTTTATCCAAACAGTGGTTTCAGACTCCACTCTTTTCACTGAAATTATAAAACATTTGTCTTCTGTGTGCTGACTTATTTTACTTAGCATAATATCCAGAACCACAGTCATTCACCATAAAGGTGAATGATTCTTCTTGTATAAACAGCATTCCAGCCCAAATATCTACCACATTTCTTTATATTGCTTATTCTTTAACTTGATATGTGAGACCACAAAACAGTTTAGTTAGAATTGGTAAGTTTGTACCAATTAAGCAGTACCTTCCCAAGGAATCTAACCAATGTTCAGAAATTATGAGGTTTTCCAATCTGGTTCATTGGACACTTACGATTTCTGACTGTGTTCAACATGATTTTTGATTTTGTCTTTTTTTTTAAATTCTTTCAAGGTGATTCCCTACCCAAGCAGGTTTCTATGTACTGATTTGTTTGATAAATACCTGAAAAATCACTCCTCAGACTAGGGGTTTTTCTCTGTTCATACACATGTCTACTTTTTTTCTCTGGAACTCTGGGTGCTGTGACCTACTCTGCTCCACCTCCTCAAAGGCAGACACCTCCAGACTCTGTAAGTGTTCCTCAGCCTACACTACATTCAGGAATCTGTCACAGAGTGGCATCCTGAGCCAGTAGACAGGATTATTTCATGTTTCTTGCCATTCAGGAATTACCTTGTTTGCTGTTCATATTTAGTTAGCCTGATACCTGGTTTTAGAATCTTTCAAGTAACAATATTGAATTGTTTGCTTGTTTTACACTTGCATGAGAGAAAGCATTCCTGATCAAATACATAACTACTTTTCGACAAAATATAAAATTTAAGCTATTGATGAGGCCTTGGATCTCTGAGGTCATCTCTGAATACCTAATGTTAAATTTTCAATGTATTTATTTAAAGATGGGCTACTGTGGGTTGGGCACCAGCTGTTGGTAGGGTGGCTGGGAATGCTGAGGGTTCCTCCAGGGGGAAGTTAGGCACTGCAGCTGCTGCTACAGTGGCTCATTAAAGGCCTTCTCTACAGTTACTCACGGTGTAGCCCCAGTGACCCAAGAAAGTCCATGGGTTTTTACAGGCTTTAATGTCATGGCGGATGGTGAATGGGTCTGGATTCACCACCCCCACTCCTCCCCACCCTGCCTGCATGAAACTCAGGGCAGACCTGGAGGGAGAGAGGGGGGAGGTGCAGGAGAAGAATGCTTAATTGGCTCCACCCTCTGTCCTTCAGGCATCTCATTAGTATGTAAATCTCTCTAGGGCCTGAGGCTTGTTCCTCATGACTGATGGCCCTAGACCTCTCTGTGGGAGGGGATGTGGAGGGCTGAAGCTAAATGAAAAAAACCAGGGTCACCCCCACCCCAGCAGAGCCGAACTCCTGCCATCTAATAAGGGTCTGGGTTCCAGGCTTATGCTCCACCAAGCACCCAGCTGCTTCTCACAGCCAACCAACCCACTGCCTCACCACCCCACAGGCTAGCAACATTTTATTAATCTGCCATTAAAAACACTAGATGATCACATTTATACAGCTATAAAAAAATAAAGATTTTATTTTGATCATTCTTCAAAAAAAAAAAAAAACACTAGATGATGTGTTTGTGACGTGTGTGTGTGTGTGTGTGTGTGTGTGTGTGTGTGTATTCCTTTCAAAGATTATAGATACCTTTCAAAGTAGTAGCCATTTGATTTCATCAATTCTATGGTAAATGTAATATAAACAAGAAATTGTTAAATTTCAAACCGGGGACAAATTGAGGTTCTTATTTAATATGTCAAAGTGGACGTGGCTTCCAGTTTCTCCCAGTATCCTTAGGCCCTTCCTGTTACAGATAGCTGGTATACCTGTAGGCTTAGATTTTTTAAAAGCTACTGTAGAGTGAAAAATTATAAAGACCATTTTATAAAATATATACAGGCTCACTAGTTCCAAGAAGGCAGAACTGAATGTAGGATTTCAGGCCTTCACTGCCCCGGAATACATCCCCGGAAAAGTATTAACATTACTCAAGCCTCAGGGAAAAGAACCCACCTGTGGGTGGGGAAGGCCCAAAGCAGGAAGACACATTCCTGACAAAGAAAGATGCAAGTCATCTGGGTGGTTCCAAGAACTAACTAACTTTCCAGTGATCTTGGTTACCCGCCCCCTGCCCCCCCCCCACCGCCTTGAGGTCTTTTCCAGTTTCTTGCTGAGTTCAAAATTTATAAAACAACCAATCATGTGTAACCACGCGAAAATTCCTTCCTTTCCTCTACCCCTTACTATAAAAAGTTCCTGAGTCCACCACGCAGGGTCAAACTGTACTCGTGCACGAGTGTGCAGTTTGAATGCTGGCTGCCAGCTCTCTTCCCTAATAAACCTCTGCTGATTGCTTCCAGGTACGGTGTCTTGGAGTTTGTGGGTGTTCGAGACTTCCCGAGACTTGAGTAAGGGTCTCCTGAATTTGGGAGTCTTCACTACTTTTAATAAGTGTTCTTAAATGTTTTAACCTCATTTCTAGCTTACCACCCTCCAGAGGTAGTGGAAAGAAAAGGCTAATAGAGCAAAGGAGGATGTGGACCTGTTTAGAAGTAGTTCTTTGGAGCAAATCTAATCTGTGTTGTCAGGATATCGGCAGCTCAGTTCACAGGAAACAGCAGTGGCAGCTTGATCCACTAGCAAAGATCATTCAAGAATCAGCAACAGCAGTTTTATCCAGAAGAAACCACAAGGCTCTGCCAATTGGCCTGACTCTGTGAACATGGCAAGAAGCCACCAGAACACCACCAGAAGATTTTGGTGCATTTTTTTTCTATTAATTCATAACAAATGATGACCAATAAAGATTGGTAAAATGCACCAATACCACACGGCATAGTCAGTGAAGACCAGCTTCAGCAAAGCCCAATAATGACCAACAAAGAATGATAAGGCATACTAATACCATCCAGCCTTGTCCACTATATATTAGACTATATTTATGTCCTTTCCAAATATCATGTATTCTCTCAAGCATCCATTCTAGTAAAACATCATATGCCCTTTTCTCAGGTTGCCTCCAGAAAAACACCAAGAGTCTGTTCTTAGCAAAACCTCTTACCATGTGTCTGCTTCAGCAAAAACATTCTCTCATAATTCAGTTTCCTGAAAACCATCACATGACACACCTGGATCTCCAAAGAAACTAGAAATTTCCACTCTATGAAAACCTGTGGCCGGGCGGTGGTGGCGCACACCTTTAATCCCAGCACTTGGGAGGCAGAGGCAGGCAGATTTCTGAGTTCAAGGCCAGCCTGGTCTACCGAGTGAATTCCAGGACAGCCAGAGCTATACAGAGAAACCCTGTATCAAAAAAATCAAAAAAAAAAAAAAAAAAAAAAAAAAAAAAAAAAAAAAAAAAAAAAAGAAAAAAAAAGAAAACCTTCCCTTTTGTAACTCTGCCCTCCTGGCTGCTGCACCTGGTTTCCTTCTCTCCCTTCTTCCTTCCCCTTGCCTTCTCCCCACATAAACCAGGTCAGTCTGGTCATCTCCACAGTGAACTCTCCCAGATGTTTCTTACTCTCTGTCTGTTCTCCCATATAGCTAGAATAAACTTTCTCCTCCACCATACCTCAGAGCAGCCTTGTTCTTTCATTTTCTTTTCACTTCATTTTTTTTCATTTGTCTGATGGCAAAGCCCTGTGAGTGGGCTTTAATTTAAATTAGTTTTCTCCCAAAGAACCTGGCTGCTCAGAATGAAGCTGTTGATCCTAAGGCATATATGGATATGCGGGCACACACACACACACACACACACACACACACACACACACACACACACCTGCCTCTTCAGTTGCTTCTTCCTACCACATTAACTAAACATCTATCTCTCTTTACCTACTCAGTAAGTGTCCTCTCTTTCTACTACACTATTTTGGACCACCCACAATGTGAACATCTTCCTATTGTGTTTTTCTGAGCCCCAATATGTGGGCAATTCTATTTACTAATACATGTAGAGGAATTTACTTCAGCAACACAGCTGCTCTGCCAAGGGACCACACACATTTGATCCATCTGGCTGGACTACAGACATGCTGTTAGTACAAATCTTTATGGTAAGATTAGCTTATTGAAGAAAATAGTCATGTTGGAAAATGAGTTCTAATTGGAGGGTAGACAAACTGATGATTCAGAGAAAGATTTACAGAAAGAGGATATACCCAACTTCCAAGAGAACAGCACACACACAAAAAAAATGTTATTCAAGAACGGTGCAGTTGTCGAAAGCACAGTATGTTATCTGTTGTGAGCAGGTTGTGATAAGGTTTAGGGTCCTTGTGGGAAGAGAAGCGACAGATCCTCTCCACTCGGGAATCCTATGCAGGATTGACTGTGAGATGGTCAGTTCCACGAGAGGAGAGAGAGTGCACCAGAGACAGAGGTTTGATATTTAATTGCTTTTTAATAATGCACAGTAAACAATATCTTATCACCAATGAGAAAACTATTGTAACAATGAGGTATTGCCACATTTCCTATGCATTGACTCTATCAATGTCAGCACACAAATAAGTTGGTAATTACCAAAGAAATAAGTATTGCAATAAGTACATTATTAATTGTGAGTTATACAACCTGAGTCCTTATGACTGTAGTTTCCAACAGCTCAGGTCCAGAGAGTGCTTGACCATGAAGATAAGGGTGTTCTGAGGCTTCCAGAAGCTCAGACCCAGAGAGTGTTTGACCACGAAGTTGGAGGCTTCGGTCTCTCGACTGTCTCTTTGATGATTCGGTGCAGAGTGTGGCTGCTGCTTTGATGATCCATGCTGCAGAGTGCTTGGTCTCTCGGCTGCAGAGTTGGCCTGAACGGAGGATCACACTAGCCAGTGATGGCTACCAGTGTGATGAAGTGCTCTGGCCAAGAGTTCCTTTTTTATGCTTGAATCAGGGTTATTTCTGATGTACACGGCAGATAACCAGATATTTCTGGTTATCTGTAGGGCTATGACTTCATTACAGCTGGTTATCACACTTATTCAAAACAACTTATTTTAATGTAGAAATATTTTGATTCATAAGGTTTTCAAAACAACTTTTGATTATCAAAACAACTTCTGGTTATCACACTACTTCAAAACAACTTCACTTCAAACTTGTTTTCTGGACTTGTCCAGACTTGTTTTCTTTCCTATTACAATATGGAGTCAGCTCTGTTAAGGACCTACTCCTTACAGCAGTGAAAGAAAGACAGTCAGTTTTGCTCTGTCCATTGAGTTCAGTTGAGTGAAGTCATTTCAGTCAATCAGTAAGGATATAAGCAATGAATACAGTGCAGAGGAGTTGAGTTAATTTCTGAAGTTATGCGCAGTTCAGTGCAGCCCAGCAGAGGCAGTTGAAGCCAGAGAATAAGAAGCCAGAAAATTAGAACAAATAGCCAGAATTAGTTTGAGGCTGAGCAGAGCAATTCAGGAAGAAGCTGAGAGAAGCCAGATTCAATCAGTGTGCCCATTGATTTTGAGCCAGAACAACTGAGTTGAACCACTCAGCCAAAATTCAGAAAGAACTAAAATGTGTGAGTTTATTTAACATTAAGGCACTGAGACAATTACATCAAGAAAACAAAAGTTACATTTACAAATACACTTGTACCTCTCCTGATGCTTTCTCCTTAACCACTTGCTTCTATATTTCTACCTAGCAAAGGCTAATAGGGAGCTCCTTGCTTTGATTAACTTTACTAGGAAAGCCACACTGGTGTACCTGAAAGTTTCCTCTCACCGTATCTGGCCCCTAGCATGTGGAAATCACATCTTCTTTGTGGACTGGAACATTATTTCACTCTTGACAAGTCTCTCAGTCCACTTGGGGATATTCTCTAGTTACCATGACACTTACCCCCTCCACTCTATCATGGATGGCTACCCTCAGGTATTTCCTAAAACTTTCTTAACCTTCCCGTGGAAGCTTCCTACATGTTCCTCTATCTGTGACCCTTTCCTTGCCCCCTCCCCTTGGAGCTATTTGGTCTACCTCTCCTTGTACCCTCCTAGCTCAAAAGTTTCCTGGCTCATTGGTTGATAGTTTCCTTGCCTTCCCCTAGGAGCCCTTAAGCCCTACACTTTTGCAGTATTGGAACCTGCCCTCTGGTGAAGTCTCTTCTTGTTCTGCTTTTTGTCCCTTATGGCTACACTGTTGACCAACTCTGTTAGTTGACTAACTCTCCCTAAGGCAGAGTTCTTTTTGTGACACTTCCTCATTTCCTCCTTGGACTCAATTCTTTTCTTGAATGCAGAGATTTTCTGACTACTGAAAACAACTCTGTCTTACTACAAACAACTCTGTCTTACTGAAAACAACTTGACCTCAGTATAGTTTGCTGGCCAAAGTCAGAACACTTGAGTTCCAAATTTTCCAGATTATAACAACTTCTGCCACAGCACAACCAATGATCTCTTATCTCTAAGATTCTACAACTTTCCACTCTTAAATCTTTTGTTTCTATGATTTCTCTATGTTCTGATCTCAAGACATTTTTTAAGACTGCTGGTTAAACAGTCTTTATCAGGGGATTCATAAATTCATTAGGTATGATTAAATAATTTGTAAAATATGTAACAAAATGTCTTAAAACTTATAACAAAAGCTTATAGTTAAAATCTATACATACGAATTATTTTGCTACAAAATCATATATGTGATTCAACTCTGGCTTAGAGTATACTGTATATATAACTTGTATTCAACTCTTGTTTTAAAAATAGATATACTTGGAAAACATGTTTCAAACAGCAACCATGTGACTTGTTTTCCTCAAGGCTGATGAACTCATCAAGATGTAAGTAGCCACATGTTTGGCAGCCATCTTTACTAAGCTTAAAGAATACATGCCAAATGACTTCACTATCTTAATATAACCAATTGGCATAAAGCAACAACTGAAAATCTTCTCAGTCATACGGAGTCTTTAGTTTATCACTGTATCTTAGTTTTAGACTAAGGAAGCAACAAGTATTCAAAATATTTTGGATTAGCGTGAATTTTTGTAAGATAATAAAAATTTAAAGTTATATTTTCTACGACAACTGTGCATATGGTTCAACTCTGGTTTACAATATATCTCTGTATGAGGATAAAATTTCATGGATGTTAAGGTCTATTCAAATTACCAAAAGCTGACTTAAAAATTTATATTTATTATATCTTTGCTAATAGCTTAATACCAAGCTTCTAGAAACAGCATGTTTGAGAAATAAGGTATATTTGATAAATAAGTTAGGTTTTATTTTTTTAAGGCTAAACCTAGCAGATATAAAGCTGAAAAATCTTGATCTTATAATGGTTACAAACTATTAAAGACTGCTAAGACATGAAAGTTAATAATCACCTCATAAATGATCAAATACTTTAGTGTCTAGAACTATACTTGTGGTCATGTTAAGTACTATTATAATTAAATATAGCAATAAGATTTATTTAACCTCTTGTATTTGTTTTTAAAATTAAACTATAAAGCAAGCAAAGTTTATTTAGTTTACCTATATTTAAAAGATTGGTGCTCCTCAAACTCTTCAGATATCTGCTGAATATGGCATTTGCAATGTTTTATAAAAATTTTCCCATAATAGAGAGAATTACTAGCTCCTAGCAGTACCCCTCTGATCTCTTCCAAAGAAGATGATGGGGCACTGAAGAACCCCACCTAGAGCTTGCTTTAAATGTGGCAAAGCCAGCCATTAAAAAGCTGCCCTTTACCTTACTGCCATGAGGACCCTGACCAAACTGTGGACAAGCAGGATAGGTGAGTTGATTGTTCTCTTTGCCTAGAAAGCTAGGTCAGTCTTCTCCCTCCAGAGGAAACTCTGTCAGATCTTCTGGGCCTGGAGATTGACTCTGCCCTGGAACCTCTGTTCCCAACAACTGTGAAAGAACTTAGGGTGATCATCCAGCAAGTTTCTGTCATTTTTAATAGATTTAGGAGCTGCTTGGTCTGTACTTGCTGCTTTCTCTGGTGAAATGTATCCTTCTCAGGTCTCTGATGGGGTTGATGATTAGGCTTCTGACAGATTTGTAACTTTTAACAGCAGCAACCAAAGCTTCAGCTTCCTCCTCACTTCTCTCCTTATGTAAAATCAGGCCTCAAGCCCCAGTTTGCTAGGTCTCTAGCTTAGAAAGAAACAGTTTAATTTGCTGAATGACTCTAAGGAGAGATACGCTCATGAAACAGGTTTCAAAGTAATTTTCTACTATTCCTTTATGTAAAGTAACTTGTTTGCAATGTCTCTGACTCTGGCTATGCTCCTTCCATCAAAAATAATAAGTTTAATAATAAACTTTCTCCTTCATCATACATATACCATGTATACATACAAGGAAATCAGTCATGTCCTTTCCTTTTTCTCTCTTTTCTTTTCTTTATTTTTAATTTAGGGACATTTCAAAGATTATCTTGAAAAATAAAATTATATGTTGGAGCCATCTAAGCAAATGAATGAATAACAAAAGAAAAAAGTGCTGATTGTTTGGTCAATTGACATTTTAAATCATTGTTTTAGACTATTTAGGCAGAGATTGGAAAAGTTAAGAACTTTCCTAGAGTACTGGATGAAGTTTTAGGTAGATTAAATAGAAGTAGAGATAAATGAGAACTATCCAGTCATGATGACGATGGCAAAACCACACAGCTTGCATTGATGTAGCCATTGGGATGGAAAGGATTACTCAATTTAGCTTGATGAGCTGCTTTATAATTTCCGCTAAGCAACCATTCTCTCAGGAAAATAATATCAGATGAAAAGAAAGCTCAAGCATACCTACAGCAAATATTCTGATGCGTGTAAATGTAGCCATTCATACTCAGGTGATTATAACAGTTTGCAATTATGAGTACCTTGTCAGAAGTAAGGCAGGTGCAAATTAAAAGCATACAGTGCTGTGACCTCCAACTAGTACTTCCTGGTAGGCATTCCATTGTTCTGGAAACTAGGCAAATAAAGAAATTTTAGATCACAGGATTTTTTGATGGAAAAAAATTCTTAGTCCAGTACTTTTTCAAGGTGTAAAATAATTTCATGCCACGTTGAGCAGCTGGAGTTGGAAGAGAAAAGGACTCTAATATAAGCTGCATGATTACCAGTTACTTGTAAAAACAGTGTTTTAAATAACATGCTTCAGTTCTATTTTAATGGTGATTTTACTTTGAAAGTAAATGTAGATGTGGTCTTTGAAGAAATAGGTAATGTACACTATGAAAATCTTGCTGATTTTCTTCAGAGAAATTTGTTTGTCTCCAAGTAATTTTAAAGTGTACAAAAAGGGCAAAATGAACACTTTACAATGTGTTTGTATTTATACATTCTAATCTTTAACATAAAATAAGCTACAGAGGTATTTATAAGCTACAGAGGTATTAAAAACAGACACACTGAGAAGTTAAACAGTTTTAAAAGTGTTGCAAGCATTAGACATTGACAATAATAACCCTGAGGCTACCAGTATTATTTTCTGTACCAAGAAGATTTTATTAATAGAAGGATATTTCATTTATGGTCTTAGAAAGAGAGCAATAATTATATTGAAATTAACTTAGCTAGGCTGAGTCATTATGAAGCCAAAATGTTTCAGTGGCTCAAGAGCAAGACAAATGGGCAGACATGCAACAAATTAGAATATGACTTCCTGTTTCTTTATCAAATGACTTAAGTAAGTTTCCTTTCTCTTCCCTCAATTTGTACAATGAGCTTCTAATAGCCATCACTCTCCAGCTGTGGCTTGTATTCATCATCTCTGAGGCAACTACTTTTCCTTTTCACATTGACACAATTAGGATTTCTCTGAAGGCAGTTCTATTTATCTCTTGGTATGTTGTCTAGTGTATCCTGGTTCTGTGGTTGAAAGGCAGCGGTTCCATGCAGGAGATAGTGTCCTCCAAGCCACAATTATTGATTTACTGTGTGTAGGCTTTAATAATATACAAGTAATTTTCAGATATTTCATTTAAAACAGTAAATCAAGGCTCAGGGAGACATCAATGGGAAACATCATGCTGTGAAATTATGAGGACCAGAGTCTGGATATCCAGCACTCATGTTAAAAATGAGGTGCAGCAGAATGGACCTTAGTACTGTGGCGTGGGGACAGGAGAGTCCTGGGATCTTGCAGAAAATAGCATGCCACAGGTACAATAAAGGAACATGGCTTTAAAAATAAGGTGTGAAAGTGATGGAGGAAGTCATTCAAGCATCACCATGTACCTGCATGAGCAAGCATGCCTGCTAACATGTATATAGAAAAAATAAATTAAAATATGACATCTTTACTTAGCAGCCAAGAAAAGAGCTGTATCTTCCAGACACAAAGTTTTAAGAAAGTGCACTGGATGTGGTCCTCATAAATTCTTAAGGAAGCATCTCTTTGGAATGCAGCCTTACATTAAAATAAAAAAAAATAACAAAAACAACAAAATACAAAACAAAACCCTACATGTTTATGCACCTCATAGAAGCCTGTGAAATACATCCAAAATGTTATGGGCATGCAATGACTGACTAATAAATTATATTATAACTATGATCAGAGAATTTTTATAGATGCTTTTATTTTTATAGAAAGCTTTTATTTATTCTGTGACAATTTCATTCATACGCACATATATGTATATGTGAATGTATGTGGTATATATGTATGCCTGTATGTATAGTGCATTCTGGGTATTCTCATCCCCATCCTTCCATGCCTACTTCTAATCCTGCCAATCCCACTCCTCCTACATTAAGTCCCTTTCTCACATTCAAGTCTTTTTGTATTGTCATGTGACCCAATGAGTTTAACCAGGAATTTCTGTATGACCATGAGCTTTGAACTATCAGTTAGATCTTGGGAGGCTTGCCTGTGGGTACACAAATTTAAAAAAATGACTTCCTTTTCCCAGGAATCTACCAGTAGCCAACAGTTCAGTAGGTTTGGGTATAATCCCATGAGGCCTCCTGTTGTCTATGACTGACTGATGAAAGGCTCTTTCTTGTACAGGCCCAAAAAAGGCAACCACAACTACTATGAGTTCATGATTTCAATGACTGTGTCTTCTCCAGAAGATAACATATTATAGCCTTTTCCCTCAATATTAAGGCTCTTGAATTCCCTCCACCTCCTTTTCCTTGGTGTTCCCTGAGTTTGAGAGATGGCGGTATAAATACCTTGTGTAGGTTGAGTACTCAACTTTCACTTACTGTCAGAACTTTGAGAATTCCACTTATTTCTCAGCATTCACCACAGTTGACTACAAAGAGAAACATCTTGGATCAAAGCTGAAACCAGAGTTTTGAATGTTTATCTTTCAATAACTGAAAAAAAAAAAGAAACCCAGAGAAGTAGGTAACTCAGTATACTCAATATCACATAATTGATATTTTTAATATCTATTTTACCTAGCCATCCAGATTACAAGTATTTTAAGTACATTCAAAATATTTAACATACTAAATAGTCCTTACTCTATACTAAAAAAGTTCAATAAATCAAAGAAAAATCTTCATCCAGTATATGTTTACTTTAAAAATAAATTAAAAAGAAAAATAACTTTACCTCCAAACTTTGAAAAATAAATAATGCATTAAAAACATGTGAGTCAAAAATAAATTTACAGGAATTCTATAAAAATTTCAAAACAAGAATCAAACATAAGTAATTTGAAGCATAAAGCTAAAGTATAAAATTGGTAGGAAATTTATAGTACTAAATGACTATATCAGAATAGATGAAAATCAAAATGAAAAATTTCATGGATGTCAATAGGATAAGATGATATTGTGTATAGCTTCATGCCAATAAAGTTGAATACTTTGAAGAAACAAATCAAGTCATATAAATATGGAACTAGAAATAATCTTTGATAAGCAGTGATTTTGACTGACTTAACAGACTTTTCTTTAATGAAGGTAAAGGAGTTATGCCAACAGTGGTGTTCCAAAAGTACACAAATCATAAAACATAAATATACTCAGAACTGCATATGGCATCTAAGAGAGGGAAACATTGGTTGCTTTGTATAAATAGAAACTTCCTGGTATTGTAGAAGTGGACCATCTAAAATGAATCATTTTGAATAAAATAGTATGCCTTGCCTGATATTTGACTTGAAGACAATTCAGTCTTTAAACTTCTGTTTGTTTGCTGGCTACTGCCCTTACCATTAGAGTTTTACTGGGCTCTGTTTGCAGCTTGGCTTTTCCTTTCTTTCTCTCTCTCTCTCTCTCTCTCTCTCTCTCTCTCTCTCTCTCTTTCTTTCTTCCTTTCTCTTTCTTTCTTTCTTTCTTTCTTTCTTTCTTTCTTTCTTTCTTTCTTTCTTAATTGGATATTTTCTTTATTTACATTTCAAATGTTATCCTTTTTCCAGGTCTCCCCTTTGGAATCCCCTATCCCATTCCCCCTCCTCCTGCCTCTCTATTACCCACTCACCCACTCCCACCTTCCCACCCTGGCATTCCCCTAAACTGGGGCATTGAAACCCTTCAGTCACAAGGGTTATCCAAAATAACTTCATTATCAAATCACTTAACCAGTGATTTTTATAAGAGTCCAAAGTAGGAAATACTCTCCAGCCTATCCATTGAAGCTGACCATTCCTGAAAGTTAAAGAAAGACTAGAGAATAAGAGAAAAGATTAATATTCAGCCTTAATGTAGATGTAAAATTATCACAAAATTTAGCATATAAAACTTATGAATATAGAGAAAAGGTAACTCAATTTGAACAGATAGGATGTATCTCAAAAACTTTGTATATTAATCAAAACTCAGTCAATAGCTCACCACTCATGCTGCAACAGAACACGAGCTGCAGCCTTCCTTCTTCCTCTCCCACTCTTCTATGGAACCCACAGATCATCCCCTACTAACCTTGTTTTCCTCACTTCTCACTTAATTACAACACCCAACTTCAGCAGACACACTGGTGTTACTAGTTAACTAACTGGTCACACCAGCCAGAAAACAGACACAAACTGATAGCAGATCTCCTTTCCCTCTGTTCCCCCAAATCCAATCCTCCAGTCTAACGCCCATCTCTGTGGCAAAACACCTGTGACAGCCTTCACTGCCCCTCTGTTTTCTATGTCCTGTGGATCCCATAGACGTTCACCTACTACTCACCCCCACTGCTCCATGCTTTTTCCCAGCCCTTAACCCCAGCAGGCACACAGTGCTAACCCAGAGAATAGTAGTTTCCTAAGACAAGAAGAGAGACAAGACAGGAAAAGAAATAAAAGAAGTATCTGGGAATGACAAATAGGCCTGTTAAGTACATACATAGGTGAACATATATCATATTGTACAATTTAAATATGTATAGCTATTGCACATAATCAAACTATTTTAAAAGTGTAATACAAGCAAGAGACTAACAATTACCAAAGTACAATTAATATAGCTAGGTCTTGAAGATTGTTCTACCCCCAGCATTGTCAGTTAAGATGAGTGATCTTACTCTGGGGCAAATTAATTTAGGTTAGATTTATACTGTTCTCTGAAATAGAAAAATTATATAAAGTGCTTTCTTTTGTCTGATACACTAATGTAAATTCTTAATTGTCCAAATGTTATAGATTACATGAACAAGTTGAGATTTACTGTAGTTGGTGACATGATAACAGTCCCACAATGGTTTCATTTTCACTTGGTTTTACTCCTGGCAACCATGGGCTACACTGGCAGCAACTGCATGCCTTTGCACCTGAGGAGATCTAGTTGTATCTGCTAATGAAGAACTGGCTTTCTCCACACTAAATCCTACTAGGATTAATACATTTAGCAAGTGAAGATCCCACTGTTTTTTGAGACACTCTGAGAATAAGGCATTAGCTGTTGTTTATCTGAAATTCAAATGTAACTAAGAACACTGTAGCTTATCTGGCAATCCTTGGTGATGTAAACAGTCCCAGACTTCTCTCTTTGACAGTCCATATCCTGCAAACATTTCTGTTACCAAACAGAAAGCCAAGCCAAATAGAATTGGATAAAGAAATCTCTGTGCATAAAAATATTTGAGAGCAAGAAGAAGGCCTCTTATTTTTCAATTTTATCGCTAGACTTTAGGGAAATCTGGTTAGATCAGGAACTACCAGTTACACAATGATGATCCTAGTAACTAGGATTCAATCTATATAGGACCATCCAGGAAGGTCCAGATTTAGACTAAGGTAGATTAATATTATTCCATATTTCTCTTGGAGACATTCATGTATAAATGATCACATAAACTTTATTCACTAAGACCAAAACCTAGTGAAAATTCAAATATTCATCATCATGATAATGACAGATAACAAAGCACAGCATAGTCATCCGATGAACTGGATGCTATGACTGGAGCTAAAGAGTAACATACCGCCATGTGAGACACTATGGATAAGTCTTACTGACACTATGTTAAGTAAAAGAAGTGACACACAAATTAGTATATAGTTGTGTCTATCAATGAAAATAAGTATCAAAACTTAGCAAAGCTGATCTAAGATGCTGGAAGTCTGAATCATAGATATATCTGATGCTGAATGATGACTATGATAGACAAGTGACATGAAGAAATCTCCTCAAGTGTTAAAAATATTCTGCACCCTTTCAGGATGTCAGTTAAACAAACATATGCATATGAAAATATTTGCAAGTGGTAGGCTCAATATTAGTGTACTTTAGAAGGCACATGCTGAATCTCAGTATCAAGAACTTTAAAGTTCACATTTTCTAAGACAACATGACTAGTTACCCTCAGTCATAGAAGAACATTATTCCCTGCTACCCTCACACCTTCCAAGTCTCATTAGTTTTCTTTCACTAGTGAAAACCACCCTAGCAAGGATTCTAGCAAATTCTACTTCTAGTGCAATGGAGAAAAAAATGTATGAAAGAATAGAAACCAATGCTAAGTGTCTGATTTCCAAGAAAACCACAAATAATGTTTTAGAACACAATATAATTTTAAAACTAAAGTTCTTTTGAAAGGGCTGGCTCAGCTTAAGGGCACTGGTTGCTCTTTCAGAGACCCTGAGTTCAATTTCCAACAACCAGATGGTAGCTCACAACCATCTGTAATGGGATATGATGCCCTCTTCTGGTGTGTCTGAAGACAGCTATAGTGTATTTATATACATAAACTAAATAATCTTTGAACATGCACACATACACACACACACACACACACACACACACATACACACACACACACACACACACACACACACACACACACACAAACTTAGGTTTGATCTCCAGTAGCATACAGTTTAAAATGCTTTTGAGTAGTTTATGATACTTTTGGAATTCCTAGAATATATCATTAAAACTGCCCATTTTATTTGCAGTGGAGCAGTGGAGCTCTGCCATTGGATAGAGAAGAGGTAGGCAAAGCTAGGAGTTGGAAGGAGAAAGAGAAAGGAGGAGAGGCTAGATGGAGGCAGGTGTTACCCCCCTGTCTCTAGCTATCTATTAAGGTTAGATATTTGGAAAAACAATTCTAATTGTGTGGGCATCGTGTGTATTGAGTATTTGCTGATACATAAATCTAGTTGGTTAATCTTTTTTGTGATTTGTACATTTTTATTGGATATATTATTTACATTTTAGATGCCATCCTCTTTCCCCATTTCCCCTCCCTAGCAAACCCCTATCCCATCACCCCCCCCTTCTCCTTTTTGCTTTTATACAATTTTTGTTAATGTTAATCAAAGGCTTTGTAAGTTTGGTAATGCTCAATTACAAGATGCCCATACAATCAGAAGTATAACCCAATACCCAACCTAGATATATCAACTATCTTTGACTGGTGGAGACACGGGAACATCTGCCTCCATGTTCCCACCCCTCTCTTGTCACCTAGCTCCTCCTCTCCTTACTCCTCCTCTTCCTCTCTTTACTCCTCCCATCTTAGCTTTTCCTATATATTACCCTTGCTGCTAAAATAAAACTTTTCTCTTAAAATACAATTAGAGCATAACTATACCAATCTGTGTCAGTAAGGTACTAGATACACCCAATACCCAGTTCATCATTTTGTTGACTAACCAGAACCTCTGTCATCCCTCTTAACTAAAAGACTTAGTTCTGAACCTGGCTTTTTTCTTGGCTTTAGAATGAATGTCAGCTGAAAACCATCCACTCAAATCTTTTCTCTCAAAGTAAATAGCCAGGATAGCTATGAGACTATAAGTCTTCAACCCCATCAGAAATCCAGAATGACTGAGTTAAACAAAATTATGGAGAGCACAATGCATACCTTCTAAAACTTAGCCAATTTATAGAGACCGCTGAACACCTGGACAGTCCCTATAGTACAAAAAGTTGGAGCATCTGATCTTCAGCCTTCTGGCCCAGGATCATCTGACAGACCTAGTGATGCAGAGTTATTAAGGCCTGATTACTCTCTCTAGGCAGATATAATCAGTCGACTATTTTGCAAGTATGTCCTTTTCTGGACAGTGATTTGCCTGTAGATGACAAGAGGCAATTCTTGCCTAGTGGCTGTCTCACCACAACTGAAGTAACTCCAAAGATGCTCAATTTATTCTTAGAATCCAAGACAGGAAGCTGTTAGGAGCAGACATGTCTCTAATCAAAATGAACATTAATACAGAAATGTTTGTAACATCAACTCTGTGAACTTCTGATGTTTTGAAAACCAACTATCCATGTAAGGCAATCTGGACTGTTTTCTGTTAACTCCTGTCAGCTATTTCTAAATAAAATATAGAAAACACCCTAAAAATAAACTCAGAGCCATGAATTTGCTATAGGCCCTTAACCTACAGGCTAACTTCTCAAATCAGTTAGAAAAGTTAAAGAAGGACTGAGCCTAAGCCTTGTATTCCTAAATGTGTTATATAGGCACAATGCCTATGAGAGTAACAATATTAATTTCACTTTTATATTAATAAAAAGCTCATACCAATGAAAACCTTAAGTTTGAAATCAAAATAAATTTTGTGCTATTTAAGAAATTATAACTTCATCTTAATAACAATTATACTTATTTCTACCAATAGGTTATGGCTATGCAATAAATCCTAGCTAAGCCTCCCTGTTCCAACAAAACCACAACTTTTCCCTAAAAAGACAGTCCAATATTAACCACCTCAATCCCCAAGCCCAGGGAATAGGGGCATTGACTCTTCATTAACTTTTTCAAGCTGATTATAGGCATTGAGATATTAGAAGAGGGGCACGGGGAAGAGTAAATTGATAAGCCTCTGATGCTGTGTCTTCACTGCATCCAGCTGAAATAGCAGGACATCAGAGGTTCAAGCAGGTCTGCTCAGCTTGCTTGAAGAGTAGATACACCAAGGCTGTATATTCTGTAATATACAATTCTCAAAACAAATTTTAGTATCAAGATAATTTTTTGTTTGAATTTTGGAATGTAGTCTTCTGGTGACCTGCCTCTGTCATGTCTAATCCATATAATTCTGGCAGTTTATATGAGGGTGTGCTCCCACCATCCTCCCATTCCTGCCTCTTTGCTCTCAAATTCTGCAACACTAGGGAATCCAAACTTTCAGGCACCAAGGCCATCCACTTCCACTGATGCCTAACCCCTTACCCCATTCCCCCCTCCTTCAATTACTATGAGGGTGTGCTCCCACCATCTTCCCATTCCTCCCTCCCTGCTTTCAATATTCCCCAACACTAGGGTATCCAAACTTTCAGGCACCAAGGCCCTCCACTTCCACTGGTGCCTGGCAAGACCAACCTCAACTACCTATACAGGCAGAGCCATGAGTCCCTCCCTTTGTGTTCTCGGGCTGGAGATTTTAGAATGGCTACTCCAGCTTGTTTCTTAGGACCATTTGCTTGAAAAAATTGTTTTCCAGCCTTTTACTCTAAGGTAAAGTCTGTTTTTGTCACTGAGGTGGGTTTCCTGTATGCAGCAAAATGCTGGGTCTTGTTTAGATATCCAGTCAATAAGCCTATGTCTTTTAATTGAGGGATTGAGTCCATTCATATTAAGAGATATTAAGGGGCAGTGATTGTTGCTTCCTGTTATTTTTGTTATTAGAGGTGGAATTATCATTGTGTGGCTATCTTCTTTTGGATTTATTGGAAGAGGATTACTTTCTTACTTTTTCTAGGGTATAATTTCCCTCCTTGTATTGAAGCTTTTTCCGCTATTATCCTTTGTAATGCTGGGTTTGTAAAAAGATACTGTGTAAATTTGGTTTTGTCGTGGAATAGTTTGGTTTCTCCACCTATGGTAATTGAGAGTTTTGCTGGGTATAGTAGCCTGGGCTAGCATTTGTGCTCTCTTATGGTCTGTATGACATTTGTCCATCATCTTCTAGCTTTTATAGTATCTGGTGAGAAGTCTGGTGTAATTCTGATAGGTGTGCTTTTATATGTTACTTTGCCTTTTTCCCTTACTGCATTTAATACTCTTTCTTTGTTTTGTGCACTTGGTGTTTTGATTATTATGTGATGGGAGGTATTTCTTTTTTGGTCTTGTCTATTTGGCATTCTATAGCTTCTTGTATGTTTATGGGCATCTCATTTTTTAGATTAGGAAAGTTTTCTTTTATAATTTTGTTGAATATATTTATTGGCCCTTTAAGTTGGGAATCTTCACTCTCATCTATACCTATTATCCTTAGGTTTGGTCTTCTCATTGTGTCCTGGATTTCCTGGATGTTTTGTATTAAGAACTTTTTGCATTTTGCATTTTCTTTGACAGTTGTGTCAATATTTTTTATGGTATCTTCTGCACCTGAGATTCTCTCTTCTATCTCTAGTATTCTGTTGGTGATACTTGCATCTATGACTCCTGATTTCTTTCCTAGGTTTTCTATCTCCAGGGTAGTCTCCCTTTGTGATTTCTTTATTGTTTCTACTTCTATTTTTATGTCCTGGATGGTTTCATTCAATTCCTTCACCTGTTTGGTTGTGTCTCTTGTAATTATTTCAGGGATTTTTGTGTTTCCTCTTTAAGGGCTGCTACCTGTTTACCTGTGTTCTTCTCCAATTCTTTGAAGGTGTTATTTATGTCCTTCTTAAAGTCCTCTATCATCATCATTAGAAGTGATTTTAAATCTGAATCTTGCTTTCCTAGTGATATGGGGAATTCAGGACTTTCTAGTTCTGTGGGAGAACTAGGTTCTAATGATGCCAAGTACCCTGGGTTGCTGATGCTTATGTTCCTGTGCTTGCCTTTCACCATCTGGATCTTCTCAGATCTGCTCAGTTCTTGGGCCCAGACTGGAAGGAACCAAGGCTCCAGGCCAGGAGTGACTTCCTGGGTCCTAGTGGGTCCCAGCTACTCCCTGTTTTGGGCTGTTGCTTTTTCTTTACCTAAGATACAGCCCTGGTTAGAGCTCCTGTGAGGCCCACTTCCTCTGGGTTCTCTGAGATTGGGGGCAGAGCTGAAGCCCAGGATCTGCTCAGTGCTCGGGCCCAGACCTAATTGGCTAACCTTAATAGAGTCTTATTTCTACCAGGTACTGAAAATTGTTATATCTACCACATGGGGGTGGTGTATATTTCCTGGGTTTTGGGGATTGGACACCATGGAGCTGATCAGTGGGAGCAATGTCCATGCCAACATCTGATGGGTCCTGGGCTGGTGCCACTGGCCAGCCAGTGCTACCTTTAGTGCTGAAACTTAGAGCGGGAACATGGCAGCCAGGCAGGGAGCTAGCCAGAAAAGCCCCTATTTTCAAATACCCCCCGCAACAGATAGTCTGTGGTAGGTGTTCTAACTAGACGTAATAATAGGGAAGGATTATACTTGGTTAGTTGCTAGACTATTAAAATTACACCATTAAAATTTTAACATCCTTACTTATATAAGAACAACAATCTTAGACTATACTTTAATTAAAACAATAGACAAGCTTTGATTTGTAGCCAAAATTTTATTTAAATGATAGAATATAATAAAGTAAAATAACATACAACATTCTTATCTCTCCAAAATTTGGGGGGGAAAAAAAAAACCACACTCTATAATACCATTTACATTTTTTCTTATTTTACTGGCTTTGCCCCAAAACAAAACAAAATAAGATGCTACCCTGTTTAATTTCCAATCCAATTTTAGTAATTTTTTTTTTAGCTACCTCATGCTAGTAGAGTGGAAAAATACATTCCATGAGTCAATCCTTCAAGGTTTCATCACGTTATATTTCACTCACAAACAGATTTCAGTATAAAGAATAAGTGTTGTACAGCTTACGACAGGCAAATTACAATATCCATTGAAGGTTTGGTGTGTACTACTCTCTAATATTCCTCTTCAACATTCCTTTTATTGCTGTTGTATGTTTTGGGTCTTTTCTCACCCTCCTGCTTCAGCCTATGTCATGTCATATGTCAAGCAAAGCCACCTGTCTCCTATTCATTTGGAAGTGCCCAACTGTAGTTTTAGCTAGAAAGCCAACACATTTTCTAATGAGGACAAAAAGGGACCACCTACACGAGAAAGACATTTAATTTTTTTCTACCTGTCATCTTGTCTTTTGCCGCCTCCATGTTACGTAGGCAGACTAGGTTCATTCAAATATGTTGTCCTCATGTACCTCAGGAAAGCCCTGAGAGGAACCCTCACCTTCTTGGTGGCATATTTTGCCATTATCAGTTCACTGGATATTCCCTTGTGGTTCATAGCACAGTGCTGTGATGCAAAGTGTCAAAGAATAACAGTTCTTCAGAATATTTGCAATGAGTCCACAGGAACAGGTGACTCATAAGGGACACTAGTCATTATCAGAAGGTTCTTTCTTCTCACTCTCCTTTTGATAACATAATCAGTGACTTTTTTCAATAATGCAGATGTTTGGCGCATCTCGTGCACCACTGAAGAATTGTAAGGGATTGTCTTCAAATACTTCCTAGAATTAATTAATTAATTATCTTAGCTCTCACACCAAGATGACTGTAACTTTTCTATTCAAGCCTTTAGGTCTTCTTCCCCTTTTCAAATTTTAATATTTGGCATTCCATTACTGGTTTATTATTATTATTATTATTATTATTATTATTATTATTATTGTCAGTCTCCCTGTCCTCATCTCTCCCTCCTTCCTTCTCTCTCTCTCTCTCTCTTTCTCTCTTTCTCTCTCTCTCTCCCCCTCTTGATATATATATATATATATATATATATATATATATATATATATATATATGTGTGTGTGTGTGTGTGTGTGTGTGTGTGTGTGTGTGTGTGTTCTAAGAATAAAGTCAGGTTGACAAACTTGCTCAGTGTTTCTACAGGCTGGGCCCTCTTGCCAGCAGCAAATTTTATTCTCTATGGACTCCTGAACTCATTTTAAAACAGACTACAACTGTACTTCTATTCTTCCTTACAGTCATCTAAACCTGTTCGTGTTCCCTGATGCCACTGACATGCATTTCAAGGTATTATACCGTGTATAAGTAGCACCTGATTTCTTGTGCTTGTCCTTTTTCTCCATAACCCATTATATGTTGTTGTCATATTAATTGTTTATGTTTTAATTGTTTATGTTTTAATGCATATTTTGACCTTTTCTATCTATGCTTGCAACAAGTCCAAAATTCAGTAAAGAGTACCAGAAAGGCAAGAAATCCAAGATGAATTTCAATGTTCCACTGTGACCTTGCTTAATTCATTTGGGTGCTTTCTGATGTTGCTTCTAGGCAAGAACTATATAATTTCACAATCTAATAACTCTAGTTCACTATTTCTATTTCCAACCTACTTATCTACCTGCCTGCCTGTCATGTATCTGTCCCTCTATTGCCTTCATTTGGTTGTAAAGCTAAAATACACTTAACTTTTTTCCTCTCCTACTTTCCGGTGATAAATTCTTCAATATTACCTGATATGCCTTTACTTTAATCTGTATTTTATTTTATTGAATTTTCAAATTTATATGTCTACTTCATAAAAATGGAATGTATAGCTTGTAAATGTCCTGATCTGTCAGTTTCAAAACTTTCGCTTGTTCTGTTACCCCTTCTTGAATGTGTGCTCAGATACATAAGGAAAAGCATAAACAAATGCATATATACATAAGCGCAAATACAAATATAGATACATATACACTTATACATGCACCTACACACAGACATACACATATATACATACACACATACAATCATGCACACAAACATACGGATACACAGACACACATATAGATACACATACACACATATACAAACATACACATATACATACATAAACACAAAACACACATAGACACATATACATCTATGCACACATGTACACACAGACACACATATATACATACATTTATACATAGATACAGACTCATAAACACATATACACATACATATATACATATACACATGCTGACTCTTTTTTTTTTTTTTTTTTTTTGCTGCCTCTGCCTAACACAGATGGAAAGTCATGTAAGCTTTATATATTTATGAATAAGTTCCTTTATGGCCAGCCTTAGTTGTCTCATGTGGTTGTTTAAATGAAAATAACCCCCCATAGTTTCATATATGTATATGCTTAAGAAATGGTACTACTTAAAAGGATTAGAAGATGTTGCTTTGTTGAAGTAGTTGTGGCCTTGTTGGAGCAAGTGCATCATTGTAAGCATACATTGAGGTTTCAAAATCCCAAGCCAGGCCCAGTGGTTTGGTCTCAACCTCTTCTCCAGCATCATATCTGCCTGTGTGCTACCATTCTTCCTGTCGTGCTAATCATTTACTAGGACTCAAAAACTATGAGCAAGTATCAATTAAATACTTTCTTTTATAAGAGTTGCCTTGGTCACTGACTAAAACATCTTATGTGGAAAATTAAAGTAATATTCATATCTCAGAGATCATGTGGGATAATCAATATAAGATATTCAATACAATTCTGGCCTGTAACAAATCTTCAGTTCTTGTTCTTCAAGCTCTTACTTCTCATTATTAATAGTAATCCCAACATAACAAGGGTTTCTTAAAAGGAATCTGCACTATTGGTCTTGCTGCATGGTATAACTGCAACCTGCTGGACAGGTTGAGTTACCTCAGTATACTTTTAATAACCTCTAGAAGAGTTCTTATTTGAAGATTTTCTGGAAATGATAAGATTTGTTGTCAATAACTGACTACATTCCCTAAGAAAAAAATGCAGAAAATTTATTATATAAATGTGAATGTCATCTGGGGTTCATATCGCTAGTGAGAAAGTTCTTTATCTCACAGCCAAAGTAATCAAGGCTGCCACCACTATATCGGTTTTGGTTCCTTAGGAACACCTCCAGGTTTTGGTTCATGCAGATTCATTCTTCTTCATCCACATAGGATCACTTTTATTTCACAAACTAAATCAATGGGCCTCCCTGTTTTCTAAAGTCTCCTGTCCACTTCTCCTTCTGCTGTAATGGAAAACAAACTCTGACTGATAATCCAGTCTTCATTCTTGTGTGTGCTCACTTGTCTTTTCTGGGAGTCCATCTTCTGTGATTGTTTACTCCCCTTCTGTTCTGGCTAATTTTTTTTGACAACTTGATACAAACTAGAGGAGAAAGCCTCAATTGAGATCTGGCTGTAGGGCATTTTCTTGATAAAGAATTGATAGGGAAGGGCTCACCCTTTTGTGTGTGAGACAACCCCTGGGGTAGTGGTCCAAGAACAGGCTGAGAAAAATCAAGAGAAACAAGTCAGTAAACAGCACTCCTCCAAGGCCTCTGTATAATCTCCTGCCTCAGGGATTGTTGTGTTTGTATGTTGATGCTAATCCTGCCCCCAACTAGGAGTAGATCCTGTACTCAGGTGATTCCATGTGAACCTGCTCCTCAATTTAACTGAAAATAAAGGCTAGAGCCTGTGATTGAGCAGTGAAAGGAAAAGGTAGAGCTGAAAGTTTTAGAGAAGGACAGAAAGAGAGGAAAAAGGAAGACCATTTGGAGGACAGAGGAAAAAGAAAATGGAGGAAGAGGAGGTTGAAGATGGAATAGATCCACATGGCCTGGAGGAGCTGCAAGTAGCTAGGGAGTTCATAGCTGGGCAATAGAGTAGCGTAGTGGTATTGTGTAGTGGAACTGAGTTCTGTGTTCTTTGCTCAGGTGTATTGGGGTTGGAGATTTACCGATATAAATCTGGCTGGTATAAATATAAGTGTCTAGTGTTTTCCTTTCATTGGGCTAGAAGGAGCTGAGTGAGACTGGAATGGTTGTTGGCGTTCTGTAGGCCAGCCGTGGGAACCAGGGCCAGATAGCCACTTGGAGCTAGCCGTGGGGGCTGGGCAAGACCGCTGCTGTTGCTGGTACCTAGCTGGAGAAAGAGTAGGATTCTTTTAAAAGTACACACTACAGTGGTTTCTGCTGTGCTTGAGTTCCTGTCCTGACTTCCTTCAGTAATGAACAATAATGTGGAATCGAAGCCAAACTAATCCTTTCATCCCCAAGTTACTTTTTGTCATGATCTTTCATCATACCAATAGTAACCCTAATAAGACATCTTCTTGGGACTTTTGCTTATGGCCATCCTTGTCAATTCCACATTGCTGATTCTCTTTTTCCAATCTTGTTATTCAACCTGACACTGACATGTACAGGGTATCATTGTCTTTAAACTATAAATCTTCTGGTTCAACTCTGAATCCCCTTGTATTTGATCTGCCAGCTCTGATGCCAACTTTCATAGGAAAGTTTCTTAAAATCTTACCCTCCTGGTCTTCCCTTCCTACCTTCTGCTCATTCTTCCATCAGGATTTTTCCACGTAAAAATACTAACTCACTGGTTGGCCATTATGGCCTGTTCAATCCCATTCCTGTTTTAGTAGACTTCTCCATGTTGCCTATTACTAAGTATTTTTTTTACTCTGGATAATTGTTCATGTCATCACATATTCATGATTTTCCATTTCCTCTGCTTTCCATCTCCCATGTATAACTACCCTCCAATCTGATATCTTAATATGTTCTAGTCAATTTGGGCTGCGATACCAAAACACCATAAGCTTGAAAGAGTAGACTAGGAGATAATAGTAGTATGAAAAGTGTTTATAAATTAGAAATGAACCCATTATTTAAGTGTATTAATTCAAAAATGACTCTAAAATGCACTAGCTCCTTGTAATTTGAATATGTTGATTTTAAAGGCTTTCATAAAGATCAACATCTTTGTCTTTCCAATATGCTGTGGCAAAGGAAGTTAAACACCCTATGACAGCAAATACATTACATTAAGGTAGAACATTAATTTAAATGTCATTTACCCTTACATCCCCCTGGAACTTCCATCCCAATTCTCATGTAGTTCAAATAACAGTATTTCAGAGTTTGCTTCCTAATACTTTCATTACCAGAGCAACAACCTGAGAATACATAAGTGCATGCTTTGTTTTGTTTTGACTCTTTATTTGTTATAATACAGATTAGTGAGTATGTCTTCTGTTAATATTCCATTTTTCCCATGGTCATTTCACTTTGTGCAAGAGGTTGCTGATCTGTATTTGCTTGTTGTATGTTTGTTTGTTTGTTTGTTTGTTTTCTCTTCTTTTCCCTAGATTCTATAGACCCTACAGTTCCTTTCCCTCCACTTCCAGG
>JANHMN010000019.1:26016217-26066291 GCA_030674055.1 Rhabdomys pumilio
CTCTCTCTCTCTCTCTCTCTCTCTCTCTCTCTCTCTCTCTCTCTCTCTCTCTCTTCCTGTGTGTGTATGTGTATGTGTGTGTGTTTCCCTCTCTACTTCCCTACCCTTTTTCTTCTCTCCTCTCTTTCTGTCTTTTTCCTCTATAACGGATTTTATTTGATTTTATTAGTTTCTACATGTATATCTTATGACTCTCTTCTACCTTTTTCTGTTTCCTTTGCCTTCTTACTTATTTGTAGTGATGGGGACTGAACACATGGCCTTGTGTATCTATCTACAGACACTCTACCACTGAGCTATATCCTAGTCCCATGGTACTTATTATATTTATGAATATATACATATTTTCCCTCCACAATTCAATGCCTATTTATTCACTAAGCAACTTCTCACATGAGAAGCAGGAGACAAAGGTGGTATATGTACACCAAGATTCATTATTAAAACTTCAATTTCTGTGGTTTTTAGCTTATCCTGTTTATATTTATCCTTAAGTTGGTTTACTTCATATATTATTAGAATACTATAGGAATGTGATTTATAAATAAGTGTACATATGTTAGCTGGACATGCTAGCACACAGTTATGATCATAGCCTTAGATATTGGAAGTAAGAGAATCATAAACCGAATATTAGCACCAGACACATTGCAATTTGATGCCATTATGGGCTATATGAGACCCTCTCTCAAAAAATCCAGAAAATATGAATATTAATGTAATAGCTATACTTTAGAAAACCCTAACTAATACAAATAGTGGTACATTATCAAGACTATTTGCTAACAGAATTACGCAAATAAAGATTTAAAAAACTCTCCAATGGATTGAAAAAAAAACAAAACTTTAAAATAACAACTATGATGTCTGTCTCTAAACTATTTATGGGTCTTTTTACACTCTTTAACAAATACTTATTAGCAGTTGAATAACTAATAAACATGGCCAATTCACTGTCTTTAATTAGGTGAAATTATTTTATGTATGCAAGAGTAACTAAAACTATATTTATAAAAACAAATTAGTCTAGGCTTGCCTTACTAGACAAAAATCAATTCATATATAATAGCATCTATTTGCATATAAACAATGTTATAAAGTCTTCTAAAATTATGTTGTCTCTTTTATAAAGGTTAAATGTCCCCTCTATCTTCTTTAAGCTATTCATCAATTCAGTGAAAACGTTCAAGATAATGCAAAAAGAAATGTCAGCCAGAAAACGATCACAAATTCTAAATTAAGTAGAATCTGAATTAACAAGGCTTTATCTTATCTTTGAGCCAACAAAAATCACTTATAATGTTCAAGGTCAGTACTTTCATATTTTAATGATAAATATGACTTTTAACTTTATTTTCATTAGTGATTCTCAAAGCTTGATGTCACATCATAGGTTGGGAGTAATTAAAATAATAATTGTTATTAAAAGTTGTAGTTTCACTATAACAGACACATTTTGATAATTTTCAGATTATAGTTACTTTCTTATTCCCTTTATTTAAACTCTCCTAGACACACTAAAAATATGAATCCATTTCCTACTTGGAAAATATTTTTTGTACACAATAATATTTTATTTAAATATATTCTAATTTTCTATTCTACTGCTTTGTTTTCCTTTCCTTATTTCTTTGTAAGCAGTAAAAATGTTACATCCTTCTACAAAAGCTATTATCAAAAGCTTAGAGGCCCTCAATCTCTGATATCTCCCACTTGTCTTTCTGCAATCAAACCAGGAAAGATAGGTTGAGTAATGAAATTTAATAGCTGGTAGTAGTTACTAGTAAAAGTCACTCAAAAGTCAATGTTTATACAAAATGTTATAATTTCAGAAGAAAACATAAATTTAGGACCTACTTTCATGCAGTTAAAGCATGAATATGACAAAAAGATTTTATACCTGCAAACATATAAATTTACCTTTGAAATATATGCTAAATGATAAAACTTCAAAGAATAAGTATTCTAGTCATATTTTAGCCACAAATTTATGACTTAATAAACAAAACATCAAAGTAGATTATCTCTAAATTTCAGTTTCAATTTTATATTTGCAAACTGCAAACATTTAATTGGGGCTGGCTTACAGGTTCAGAGGTTTAGTCCATTATCATCATGGCAGAAACATGGCAGCACCCAGGCTGACATGGTGAAAGAGGAGCTGAGAGTTCTACATCTTCATCTGAAGGTTGCTCGTAGAGTACTAGCCCCCAGGCAGCTAAATTGTGGGTATTTAAGCCCATCTTCACAGTGACAAACCTTCTCCAACAAGGCCACACCTCTTAGTAGTGCCATTCCTGGGCCAAACATATACAAACCAACACATTCTAATCCCCAGTCTCCATAAGCTTGTGCAAACATTTGAGTCTATGGTGGCCATACTTAAACATACCACAATTCAAAATACATTTAATCCAGCTTCCAAAGTCCCCATGGTTTATTGCATTCTCAAGAATGCTAAAATTTCAAAGTTCAAGGCTTCTTCTGAGATTCACTTAACTGTAATCCCCTAAGCAAGACAGAAAACCAGCTGGACACAGTCCAAAATCTGCAGCTCCATGTCTGATGTCAAGGTGGCCTTCAGATCTCTTTTCATCTTTGTTAACTCCAACAAACTTCTTTCTCCTGAACTGGTTCCACTCCATGTTAGCAGGTTTTTTCAGCAGATAGCCCACAGCTTTGGCATCTCAAACATCCAAGGGAATGTCAACAGTACATTTTTGTTACAGCTTCTTGTTCTTTGTCTGGGATCTACACATGATCTTCTGGGTTCCTCCAAAGAGCTGGGGTCATTTCTCCAGCTCTGCCTTCTGTAGCACTCTAAGCTCAGGTTGATCCACTCCATTTTGGCTGTTGTTCTTGATGATCATCCCGTGGTACTGACATCTCCAGTATGCTAGGGTCTTCTGCTGCAACTAGGCCTTACCAATAGACTCTCTTCATAGTACCAAGCCTTAATTCCTTTGCATGACTCCTTCAGTCGTGGACTGCAACTGAGGCTGCCCCAATGGCCTTCCATGGCCTCTGACAGTGCCAAAACTCAGCTGCTCTTTATGACCCCTTCAATACTTTCATGCTTTCAAAACCAGTACCACCTGGGTGATTCTTACATGTTACCAAGTACAGATGCAGCATGAGGTACAATCTTGGCTATCTCTAAAGCTTCTTTGTGCTCTCAGAAAACACTTTCCAAAAGATTTCACCTCAATGATGCTGGTCTCTTCTAAATCATCACTAATTTCTTAGCTAAGCTAACAAGCATCAATTGTCCCAGTAATCCCTTCTCTTTTTCACTCTAAAGTCAGAGCCGCATGGCTGAAGCTGTAGAGTTCTGCTGCTTGCAGGAGCTGGAACATGGCCCTGCTTGTTCTGTTACACTCTCACCAGCTTTCTGTTTTCCAATTCCTTCACTGCTTAAGCTTGGCTGTCCTGGAACTTGTTGTGTAGATTGACCTTGAACTCAGATATCTCCTTGCCTTAGTTCCCTGGGATTAAAGGCTACTACCTTTCCTAGGCCTAAGCTTTTCAAAGCCACTATACCTCAAGATATCCATGTCAAGATCCAGGTCAGAAACCTGTGTCTTCTAGCCTTCTGGATCACAGGTGAGCCCTTAAATTCTGGATTGTAGTTCATTCCAGATATAGTCAAGTTGACAATCAGGAATAGCCATTATAGTTGTAACATTAAAAAAATCCAACATACTGTTAATATACACACATTTCAGGCTAAACTAGCATATTCTGTTATGTGTACAAACTTATTTAACATAACATAAAGAACAGTTTCTGTTCAGTTTTTCCTGTTGAGTATACTAATTATCTTTTACCCAGGCTTCCAGAACAATTATCAGTTCACATCTCGAGGACAAGAGAGAGGACCATTTAATAATTACCATCAGCATAGGAAGTGTCACATAGTAATTCACCCAAGAGAAGCACAGAAATAAGGCACTCTTTTGGTTTTTTTTTCTTTCGTTCGTTCATTTTACTAGATGTTTCTGTTAATATTATTGTTGTAGGAAGCAGAAGATATCCTTATATAAAAATGCAGGAAAGCTGAGCCTGGTGGTAGAGGCTTGAAATTCCAGCCTCTGAGCCTTAGGCAAGATCTCAAGTTCAAGGCCAGCATAGGATATTTTTAGACCCTGTCTCAGAAAGTATACAAGAGGGTTTGGGGCCATATCTAGTGGATGATAGCTTACTTCACCCACAAAAGGCCTTGGTAATCAGTACCACAAACACAAACAGATTGTCGGTGTATTCACAAATTGTTTCTAAATACTTAGTCTTCCCAGGGCAATGCAAATGCTGGTAGGTCTTACTAAGGTACACTCTTTTCTTTCGTTTGTTTGTTTGTTTGTTTGTTTTTTTCTGAGACAGGGTTTCTCTGTGTAGTCCTGGCTGTCCTGGAACTCACTCTGTAGACCAGGCTGGCCTCGAACTCAGAAATCTGCCTGCCTCTGCCTCCCAAGTGCTGGGATCAAAGGCGTGCGCCACCAATGCCTGGCCCCTCAGGTACACTCTTATAGTAATGATGATTTGCTGGCCTAATAATATTATAAGATTATTTTTGTTTTTCAACTTTTCTAGAGAGATTTTTTATTATCGTCTAATTCAGTTTTCTTATGATTTAACAACCATTGCTGCATACTTGCAACTTCTGTTCCAGACGACAGGAATACAGCTAAGCATTATACTATACTACATTCTATTAGTGGTGCCAGATACAATCCCTGTTGTGGTTTCAATCTCTAATGTGTGCTACAAGGCCATGTATCAAATGATTGTTTCCAGAAGGTGGTCCTTTTCTCGTGGGCCATGGAGCCCTTAGAAGGGAGGAATGGTTTAGAAGAGAGAAAGAGATCATTCAGGTTAATTATTCAGGTCTGGTTCCTGTCTGCTTTCTCTGCTTTCTGGCTCAAGTTAGAACAAGTATTTCCATCACACATCCCTGTCACCATGAGTTCTGTACTTCTTCACTGTAATTGACCAAACTGCTGATACTCTGGGCTTGAATAAGCTCCTTTCCCTTTAAATTGTTTCTGCTGGGTATTTTTATTTATTTATTTATTTAAATTATTTATTTATTTATTTGCCATAGAAATGATAAAAGTAGCTAGTATGCATTCTTACTCCAAAGACTTCATTTCTAAACTTGCTAGTGAGCAACTGAGATCCAGCCAACCAAAGTCCTCCTGCTCCTTGGTGTGACTGGTGATTGCTCACTTATAAAGGAATGGTTACTAAAGTCTAAAACACTGGTAATTTCCTAAAACAACAATGAAAGATGTCAGACCAATGGACTCTTCTTAGGTGAAGAATTTCTTTGTAACACGTAATGTTGTTTGGTAGCATTTTATACATACTATCACTTCCTTCAGAAATTGAGTCAATCCTCTA
Organism: Rhabdomys pumilio; assembly: GCA_030674055.1. NCBI lineage: Eukaryota > Metazoa > Chordata > Mammalia > Rodentia > Muridae > Rhabdomys > Rhabdomys pumilio. Next base: position 26,021,618 of record JANHMN010000019.1, read on the forward strand.
CACCCTTGGCACTGCTTTATAAACTATATTCATGTGAAATCCTATTCCCCTGTTATCAGTTTCAGTAATGTTTACTCCATCCTCATTAGGGGATAGCTGGTCTTTAGTTACCATTAGACATAACTTCTCATTTGTTACAGTCTTGCCATGGGATTATATTATTTCCAAAATATCTCTGGTTTCAGTTCTACATTGAAAACTCTACAAAGGTATTCAGTCACCTTCACCAATTGTCTTATCTAGATTGCCTGCATGACTTGTGTTTTACCTTGGACTTTTATACTTTGGGAGATGACTTCTCCTTCATCCTTGTAAATTAACCTGGGTTAACTTCAAGCTCTTCCTCTGCACTGTCCTCATCTCTCTCACCTTTGTAAACATGACTAGAGTTGATGTTTTGCTTTAAAGTTGACCTTGGTTTAGGGATGTTTTGCTCTTCTGTCCAGACTACTAAAATTCTCCCCACATTGTCAAAAGACTGTTTATTTTCTTATCATCCATGTGCTCACTGAAGTAGTTCTTTTAATTTTCTTTAAGAACCTTTCCTTTGCATTTACAAATATGTAACTGTTTATCACAAGGAAGCTGCTTATGTCAGCTTTCAATATGCCTTTCATATTATGCTTAATTGCTTAGTTTTTACTGAAAGTGGGATGTATGTGACTCTTTTACTTGAACTATTCGGGACCATTGCAGGGTTATTAATTGACATACTGTCAATAATGTATGTCATGGAATGTGGAAGTTGACAAAAGGGAGGTAGATGAACACCCAAAACACATTTATCAATTAAGTTTACCACTTTTTATTGACACCATTAACGAAATCTTATAGTGATGATAATACTAATATGAGAAGTTATAGGTCCCTTATTATCATGCAGAAATACTGAAGACTGAAATATTGAGAGAAATTTAGGGCTGGAGAGATGGCTCAGCCATTAAAGGCTGGGATCACAAACAAAACTATAAGAGAGAAATTCAAAAGTATGAAATGGACACAAAAAGTGACATCATGTTATTGGGAAAATGGCACTGATGGATTTGCTTGAATCAGGACCACCACATGCCTTCAACTCTTAAGAAAACCTTCATGTGAAGCACAGTTAAGGAGCAATGGCAGAGGCATATAAATAGATATGCAAAGTAAGTAAAGGCAAGTACCAAAGTCTACTCTGCTGACAGGTCTAAGTGCACAAGTCTGAGTCTTAACATGAGCTTCCTGGTATATACAGTCACTTGAGCTAATGCTAGAGTCAATTGGCAGCAACTTATAAATTCCCAGGGCTGCCTTATAGGAGACTTTCCATGGGACACAAGACCAAGAATGAATACTTGAAGGCTGTAAAACTTGGAAGTTCAGATAATCAGTATGAGAAATTCAGTGGAAGCAAACACAAAGCACAAGACTACCCATACTCTTAGGAGCCTGAGTAAATGAAAATGTAACATGGCAAAGACAACACTTCACAGAACAAGAAGCTAAACTCCAAATACATGGGGTTTTATTCAAAATGGTATTGAAAATTCATAAATAAACTTCTCCAGAAAAGAGCTTAGATGTGTAAAGAACTACATATGATCAAGTAGACACCTCAGTCTAGTGCAGAACAGATAGTTCTCTAGAACTAATTGCTTAGAATTTCATGAGATTCATTTCTTATATCTCAATAAAACATATTATTTTAAAACAGCCCATCTGTTCCATTAAAAGAAATACATTTTAATTTGAGACTCCACATAATTCTACCTATTTGGTGCCCATTTGTTTGACCATTAAATTGTGAATATTTTGTTATGGGCCAAAATAGAAAGATAGGTTTGTTTGTTTGTTTGTTTTGTTGTCATGGTTTTTGCTTTTTTTATTTTTTGATAGAGCCATGGCCAGGATCTCCTTCTCAATTGCTTACTTCCTTTAGCTTAAAGCTTCAATTATATTATATTATTCTGGAATCTGCATGTTTGGAGCAGGTATGTTTGTTTTATAAACTGGAAAAAGTAATTTTTCCAGGTGGAGATTCCCAAAGGTATTGAACTTGTTAAACAAATAACTGTAATTGATGAACACGTAGGCAGCTGTGTAGCTCATTTCTGGGGCCCTTGTCTTTCCCAAATGATAAATATTATGGTGAAAAATACAAGAGAAAGGACTCCTGCCCATCACACACAGTCATGATTTTCTTCATAGACAATGTTTTCTAGAATATGGACTACATTATCAGGTATTCCCCACTCTAAATCTTTGGATTATTGTTGAAACTCAAAGAATGAAGCTGTGTGAGAATTCTGAGGGCTTTTGAAAGAACTCTGAAAAAAACAAGACATTAATCGTGACCTTAGGTTCTTCAAAACACATAGCTGTTCTTGGAATGTGACCTTAGGTTCTTCAAAACACATAGCTGTTCTTGCATGCTCCTCCCAGATAGGAGTTAGTTTGTGTCAGTTAATGTTATTCATTTGGCTTTACAGCAAAACACATTTTTGTCAAATGCAGCTTATTCTTGTGATTATTCACTTTTGTTCTTAACCCTCAGAGTATAAATTGTCTGATGCTCTGAATAAAGTACCCTAATGCATGAGTCCACTTTATTTTAGGCCCCACTCTCCCAGATTAATGCACCAACTAGTGCAGTAAATGGATACTATCATGTTTCATATTTTAAATGAATTGTCACATCTTTTCTGTGTTACTTAACAAGATGTGCAATAGCATGCTTTGACTGAATAACCTAGCAAAATGGGTTTTTAAGATTTCAGCATTTTTTACAATTCATATTTTGCAAAATCCAGAAAATACAGCAATATTGTAATAAAGTCTACTTAAAATCCTGACACTATAGAAATTTTCTTATTAATGTGAGTTTTGTTTGTTTTACTTCTTTCACATGAGCAAGGACCAATATTACTTTGCTAGTGTGTATCCTATGACTAGTCAGGGTTCTCTAGAACAGTATTTCTAAAGTTTTCTAATGCTGTGACCCTTTAATTCACTTCTTTATGTTGTAGTGACCTCTAACTATAATTTTTTTGCTACTTAGTAATTATAATTTAGTACTCTTGTGAGGGGTAATGTAAATATCTGTGTTTTCTAGTGGTCTTAGATAAACCTTGTAAATAAGTCATTCAACCTCCAAAGTGGTTGTGACCCACAAGTTGAGAATCACTGCCTAGAGGAACAGAACCAATAGAATGAATATATTTTTTAAAAGGGTTTAATAGAGTCACAAAATACCATCTCTGTAGTCCAACGATGGCTGTCTTTACACAGGATGAAAATGCAGTAGCTGCTCAGTCTCTAAGCCTGGATACATCAACAAAGCCAGTATGGCATAGAAGGCCTCAGAGATACCAGGACAGCTATGGGACATCTGTCCTCACTAAAAACTCAAAGAAACTGGCCTCTGATATCTGCAGAAGAATAATTCAGCTGCAGTGGCAAACAAGGTAGATGAATTTACTGGCAAGAACCAAAGGCAAGTGGGCAAGTGGCTAAGAAGCAGAAAGCTTTCCCCTTGGATATCTTTTTATCTGTGCTGCCACTGGACAGGGCTACCACATTTATAGTCAGCCTTTCAACTTCAGTTAGCCTGGTGGTGGAAGTCCCTCACAGGTATGACCACTTACTTGGCAGTCAAGATTAACAATCACACATAGAGAATTATATATATTACTTTAAAATTTACACTAGTATGATCTTAATATTCATGAGAAAAAATTTCCTATAATTATGGTTGAATTGAGATTTTTTTCTATTTAATTCAAAATGCAAAACTAAATTCAGGTGTTTTCATTTACTTATATTTCAATAAAATAAAAATACTAACTTTCCTGACCACTAGATCAAAACAAAGTAGTACCACATAAGATTATTTATAAATAACATGAACAAATTATATGGGCTTACACATGTGGGGCCTGTCTCCAGCTTTGGTTGGAGACCACAAAGTCTTTGGTTCGGCAGGAGATAGGATGTAGAGGCCTTCTCTGTCTCTATAGTTGCCCCTGCCCACGGGTGGTCCAAGGCCAGTGGGGAAGGTCTGCTTCTGCCTGCCCCGAAGTACTTCGGGAGAGCCGGCAGGTTCTGAAGTGTTACAGCTCTTTGCTAAGCCGGGAAGTGGCTAGGTAGCAGGGAAAGAGAGTAGATCTCTTGCCCAGTGTTAACAGCTCTGGAGCCGGCTAGCAGGTGAAGAGGGGAGGGTCCGAGACAGAAGCTCTCCGATGACAGGATGGTTCTTGCACGCTTTATCTCTCAATTAAGCTCAATATATACAGTTTGGGATGGGTGAAGGTTTTAGCAGCAGGTAATCCCATTGGCTTAGTCTGAGGTTTTGGGGATGCCTCATATGCATGTGAGGAGAGCCTGGGGCACTATTCCTACGTGACCCGATGGTCATAGACCTCCCAACCTCTCTCTGTGGGAGGGGCTGTGAAGGGCGGAAGCTGGGAGAGACAGGGTGCCAGGAACAGAGCTGAACGCCTGCCATCCCAAAAGGGTCTCTGGGGTTCAGAAGCTCGTTTGACTGGGCACCTGGTTGTCTCTCATAGCTCAGCGCCCCACATACACACACACACAGACACACACAGACACACACACACATAGACACATACATACACACACACATACATCTCTCTCTCTTTCTCTCTCTCTCTCTCTCTATCTCTCTCTCTCTCCATATATATATATATATATATATATATATATATATATATATATATATATGTGTGTGTGTGTGTGTGTGTGTGTGTGTGTGTGTGTGTGTGTGCATATTCATTTGAACTTATTTTGGGGCCTAAATTAACCCAGTATATCCTTGCTGATGCTGATTCTGATGCTGATAACATGTCACTTCTCACTTCTCTACAGAATTCTAAGGTCAGATAAGAATAAATATTTTTGAGGTAAATGAAGAACAAATGCCCTGAGCTTTTAGGAAAGTTCTTTGTGAGTTTTCAAGAAGACACTTCCTATTCTTTGAATAAATAATACTTTGGTGCTTTCAGTATGTCTGGCAATATTCTTGGTGTCACTACTGTGTCCATTCCAAATAACTGAAGACACAGACACAGATCTTAAGCATGCCTTGACAAAATGTTGTATGACTGGAAAACAGGTATAATAGGAAGTGTAGAGACAGAAATGAGTGATTGAGTGGGCAGCAAATGTCAATGGTTCAGCTGAGGCGATAAAAACACATCAATTGACTGAGTCTAGACAACTCTGTTTCTGTATGTCACTCTGTGTTGATGGAGAAATAAATTCCCTACAAAGTTGTATATGACACTGTGAGTAACAGCTCTTAAAAAATCAGGTATAAGTTTACAGGATCAATGCTGTCCTCTTGAAGCAGATCTAGAACATGTGTGAGTATTTTCAAATGTCTTATATACCTTATTTCAGGTATCCTTGTTTTAGAACTATTTGTGATGTAGGGCCAAGTTTGTATCACAGAATCATTTTTTTTTAAGTTTTTTATTTGATATTTTATTTATTTACATTTCAGATGTTATCCTCTTTCCCCATTAATCTCCTATCCCTTTCCTCCTCCTATTTTGCTTTTCTACCATTTAAATTACATGTAAGTATTAAGGTCAGTTCTAGGTTGAGAAACTAACAATACAATAGATGTGAATAATCAAGAAACAAGAACGACAATAAACCCAAATAGTCAAAGAACATGCAGAACAATAATCAGAGTCCTGTGATCACTATTTCTAAGGGCTTATCAGAATGACCAAAATATCTTAACCTACTTTCCTGTCCTAGCCCAAAGTCATTTTCATGCCTGAAGCCTACTTCTTTGTTCTAGCTTAAGATTTAGATTCCTCTCTGTAATTACTTCTTTGTTCTAGCTTGGGATTTAGATTTCTGCCTGAAGTTACTTCTTTGTTTTAGCCTAATGTCAGATTCCTGTCTGCAGTCCATTTCCTTGTCCATGGCCTATGTCAGATTCCTTCCAAGCAGCCCATTTTCTTGTCCTTGACAAATGTCAGACTTCTGCCAGTCATCCCTAAAACATCTTCACATCTCCCCCTTTTTTATTGCATAAACCAGACTGAGCCTGTCTTAGGTTGTTAATTAGGAGCCATCTTGAGTGTCATGACAAATACCATTGGAGTGGTGTTACTTCTAAAATTTACAATGATAGTCATAATTTTTAAAAAGTTTAAAGACATCTGTAGTGTATTTGGCATAATTCTAACATCTCTCTAGATATTTTAATTTTGCATAATGAGATTATAAATTTAAAGAATGCTGCTCTGTTGAGCTTTGATGCTGCAAATAATGCTGATAAAATTATTCATGGCTTGAGGTCAGTATTTCCATTTTGGTCAAAACTCAGGAAATGGCATACATAGCTTGATCAGGCTTTTGTCTGATTTTTTTTTTCTGTTTTGATTTCCCTTTTGTCCTGGGAATACTTTTATTCCTGTCCACCGTGTTAAAGCTTCTCTCTAACTACATCAACAGGTTAGCAGCCAAAGTACATGACTTGAAACTGAAAATGGACTCCCAGACAGAGCTATTAATTTAACAAGCTGGCAAGCCAAGAATGAGTAACATTCTGCACAGTCTTACCAACCTAAGACAGAATCGGTTTTTAATACTAATTTTCATTTTTATTTGCTTATGATTAATTTTCATTATAAATTTTTTTAAAACAAAGGTTTCTATATCATTTTTGTTATCCTTTCCCTCATGCCCTCTACTCCTTTGTACTTTCGTGGTGACCCAAATTCTATTTTCTTGATAAAATGCCTGGTATTGTGTGCAATAAAAAAAGAAAGATTACTGTGAAACATGTAACATTTCAGGCTCTGGGCTCCTGTGCATATTGCCATTTCTATTACTCTCTTCTACCAGTGCTATTTGAAAACCTGCTGTGGGTCTTCTATTCTTATCAAAGTTGAGCATTACATTTATCCTCTGCACCTGCCCTTGCTGAGCCTCTCTGCAGATATATGTCCTCCTTCTGTCACTTGCTTGTTGCTCACTGCTCACTAGAACAACATGCTTCAGAACCCACCTAGGGAAACTTCTCAGAGAAATGCCAAGATGTGTGTATAATTTTCAAGTGCCAACCAAGATTTAAAAAAAAAATAATAATTAGATTATTATTACCATAAATACCTTTTGTACTTTCTGAAACAGCTTAGTAAATATGTTTTAAATACATGAACCACAATGCATTACAAAGAAAATCAATATGCCTTTTCCCTCACTAAATTGTATATTTTAATTATATTCATTTCATGATACTATTATAAGTTTCTTTCTATATATAATCTACAAACAATTATTTCTACTACTGTGATATGGCTATTCCCTAACCTATGATATTCTACAATTTGAATTTAAATAGTTTTTTTAAATATACATCGCAAACTTGTAGGCTGAGTGCTTTTTATTAACAGCTGTTTTGACCTAGAATTCACATTTCCTTTATGTGGCCAATGATAACTAGGCTAACATGTCCTAAATTAAATCTTACAAGACACCAAATTGATTGAAGCAAAGTTACTAGGCTGTTTAAAATTCTGACTTCTTTTAATTTTTCTAGATAATTACAACAATATAAAAAGAAAATGGAAGAAGCACTTTTATCTACTGTTAGGGAGACATGACCTTTCAACCCTAATAGTTCATAATTTCCACAAATGGCAAATGACTGTTACTAGTCACCCACAGCTGTCATAGGTTATAGAGTAATTAAGGCCTTCTCAAGAGATTATAATGATTATTTTTTTCCTTTGTAACCCCATGGCAAGAAACAAATGACATCCAGCTACATTTCAGTCATTTTAATGATTTGATTGAATCACATTTATCATTAGAAGAAAGAAACATACGGGGCACATTTTAATAATCTTTCTACAAATGAGTGCTTCAATTTCATTACTTAACAGGGTGCTCTCAGTTTCTATGTAAAACAAAATAATGGTACCCTGAAATGTCCATCACTTTATATTGATGCATTAACCACAGCCCACTGCTCTGCATTTTATGGGCTCCATCCTTTTCTCCATAAGGTCTCATAACATACATATTGTATGCATAGAAAGGCATATAGCTATGACCAGAAGAAATCACTTTTGAAAGTAGCCATAATCATATGTAAGACTTTAAAATGATTTTGGAGACAAGAGTAATGAGCAAATATCTAGGACTGGCAAGAATGACAGGCACAGATAAAGTCAAGTTCTGGCTATCAAGAAATGATGGCATGAAGATCAGTGTTTAAGACAAGCAAGCAGAAATGTGCTGCCTATAGGCTCCTCAACAAACCCTGAGGTCTAGACGACAGCTTCTATTTTCACTTACTGCTTTCAAAGAATGGATGACAAGTGCTAGATGAAGAAAAATGATAGACCTGATAATACCCATACAGAGCATGTTACAGAAGTTTCCTTATGAGTGCTAAGATTATTGATTTTACATCTCAAATACAGATATAGTGTTAAATTGGAGGCAATGGTCTATATTAAAAATATTAACCCATAGTAAGTGAAATCATGAAATAATGAAAGCTAAAAGTGGGTTTTAAAAAAGTGGGTTAAAGTGGGTTAAGAGATCTAAAATTTAAATATAATTATTAAATTTAATATATAATTGATATTGTGGACAGATCTTCAGTCCTCTATTACCTCTATAATATAGTACTTTAAACTGGAGAAGAAAAAATTGTGGGGTTTTGTTTGTTTGTTTGATTGTTGTTTTGATTTTTAGAGCTCATGACTGCTGCTCTCTGCTATTAAAATGGTCCATTGTTGCTTCCTCTGCAAAGGATGAATGACTTTATAGCCTCACATAGCAGAAGAGATAGATGGGGAAGAGACCATTTCCTTTAACATAGAGGGTAAAAGAAACCAGCAGAAGTTCTAAGTCTGAGTAATCTCATTACTTCCTCAAGTTTATACCTCTTTTTACTTTTTTCCTTATTCTTTAAAACCATTTTCATACAATACATTTTGATCATATTTTTTCCTCCTCCAACTTCTCTCAGATTCTACCCAACTTCCTACCCACATAACTTTATAACCTCTCTCTCCCTGCTTCCTCTCCATCACTCCCCTCCCACTACCTTCCTCTTAAAAAGAAAATCAAAACAAACAAAAACCATTAAGACCCCAAATTCCAAACTAAAAAGCACACAATCTTCAAGGAGTCCATTTTGTGATGGTCAGTTACTCCTGGGCATGTGGCCTGTATAGAAGTGTGATTAATATTCCCAATTTTATTCTAAGGGAGGAAATTGGTTTTCTCTTTCCCAGCAGGTTATCAATTCTAAACAGCTTCTTGATCAGGAGTCGAACTTCCTATTCACTTCTTCTTTTCTCTCTTGGAGCTTTATCTGGCTTAAATTTGTACAGGTTTTATTTGTGCTCTCATCACCATCTCTGAAAATTTATTTGTGTAACAGCCCTGTTGTGTCCTGTCCATGGAGTCATACACCAGCTCTGGCTCTTAACAATCTTTCTGCTTCCCCTTCCTCATAGATCCCTAAATCTTTATGAGAGGACATCCTGTTTAGTCCTCCAAAGCCTCACTCTCTGAACATTGTCCAGATATTGATCTCTGTGTTAATTACTATATGCTGCAAAAAAGAAGCTTCTCTGATGAGTGTTGGGCAATGAACTCATCTATGTGTATAGCAATATATCCATATGAGTATATTATGAGTATGTTATGTTTGTTTAGCAAAATAATAGTAGTAGATTTTCCCAGAAAGATTATAATCTATCAAGTTTTAGGTTTATCCATCTAGCAGTGACAGGTATAGGTTTCATCTCATGTAGTAGGCAATAAATAAATAAATAAATAAATAAATAAATAAAATAAGTGGTTGGTTGGTTGCTTCTATAACATATTTGACACTACTATACTAGTATATCTACATTTCATACCTTGGTAGTCTATAGCAATTATACATGCATGTAACTGTATGCTTTAAAACAGAAAATAATATTTGCTTTCATGAGAAAAACATTTATTGAGTTTTCTTCATCTTGCACTGAATTTGATAAAGAAGTTAAAAGATAATAATTAAAACTACTTTGAAAGTTCTGATTCTATCCTTGCCTTCTACCATCAATTGTTGTTCATGACAGTACTGTCTTCCTCTGGAAAGTACTGCTGTTTCAGAAGTACTTCCAAGTATTGTTTGCTGTTTGTTTAAGAGATAATATCCATCTCTGTAGTACATGTCAGTCTGAAACTTGTTATACAAACCAGGCTGGTCTTGAACTTACAGTGATCCTCCTAAATTAGCCAAACAAGAGTTTGGATTATGAATGAGAGTCACTATATCCAGCTAGATTGAAGGATTGTAAGAAAATATACAATTTAAATGAGTTATGAAATATATGTATATATATATATATATATATATATATATATATACATATATGTATATATATATATACATATATATATATGTGTGTGTGTGTGTGTGTGTGTGTGTGTGTGTAATACTAAGTAGGGCTATAAAATTAAATCAAAAAGTTTAATTCTGAACTTTATCCAAATTAAAACTGATTAGTCATAGAAAAATTCTTTAAAGACTAGTTTAATGTTTAGTACAATGAATTTTCTTTAAAAGTAGAATTTCAAAGAGAATATACCCGTGCTTATCTATTTTGAAAAGCAAAAAGCATATATCTCATTATTTTTCATTTTTATTCCTATCTTCTATCATATCATCTGCTCTTTCAATGTTTAAATAAAACTCTGCCATAAACTTCTCTATGCAAAGTATTTTATAGTGTTCTTAAGTCTAGTTAACATTATATATATATACCAGTTAAATTATTTTTATAATATAAATATTTTTATAATATACCAGGAAAATTATTTTTTGATTTATTCAATTATGTATTAAGCATGGAAGGTCAGAGAACAACTTTAGAGAGTTGGTTCTTCTCTTTCACCATGTAGGTTTTGGGAGTGGATTCTGGCTGTCTGATAGCAAGTACCTTTACTTGTTAAACCATCTCAAAAAACTGTAAGTTTACTTTTCTAAAAGGAAATTTCTTGCCTTGATTTCAGATTCTTAATATGTACCTGATTTAAGGTTTGTACACGTTTTTAACCACTCTTGAAATAAGGGAAGAAGTTTCACATCTCTCCTCTGAAGAGAATTCTTTTGGATATTTTACACTGAGGTATAACATATGTGATATGCTGGAATTCCTGTGATGTCCTTTTCAAACTTGGTAGGCTATTGTTTTCCATATTAGAGTAAATTCTTCATCAAGGCCTCCTGACAGAATTTTCCCATGACATTCTATAGCTCATTGCTGAAAAGAATCTGTAACTTATAATGCATTCAGTTTTAGACATTGGTTCTACTTTGTTCTGTGAATAAAACAAGATTTCCACTTCAAAAATTGTTTTCATTATATTATAAAGGAGCTACAAATTATCACAAACTATTAGCCAAGATTTTTAGAGAGCAAAAATTCATATGCATGAGAAATACCCCTTATTTTTCCTTAATCTTAAAATCTGTGTTTTCATGGATTTTAGCAATATTCTGGGATCAATCCCAGAATACTCCTGTGCAGCCAATCACAAAGCTATAACTATACATCATTCAAACATGAGGCTAGTTTCTGAAAAAAGCATTGTCAAATGCTTTGTTCAAATTTCATAAATTAAAATTGCAAACATTGAGGGTAAAATTAAGTCCTTCTGTCGAGCACCTTGATATACTTAACAAAATGAGGTGATTACGAAGTGTCTCAGGCGTTTTGCCAGCAAAACTCAATGTATTACACTAAAAACTCATTTATAGCTATAAGTATACACTAAAATAGCAATGACAGATAGTGCAAGACCCTCCAGGAAGGGAGGACCTCCCTCAAGCCTCAAGAATTTATGACCACCCAATAACTCACAAGACACCATTCTTGATGCAACAGCAAGAGATATATTTCAGGGTCAGTCGACTGAGGCCGAGACTCATAACCCACGAAGGGGCAGAGGAGTGTCAACCATGTAGTCTGGGAGTGGAGGGCTTATATAGGGCAAAACCACAAACCAAGGGGGGGGGGAGGTGAGGGGATAACCAAGGAAACATAAAATAAAAACAGTAGAAAGTCTTAAAAATCCCAACCCAAATTTAGTCAGGGTCATGTGGAAAACATCTTATACACTTATCTTTTGTAAGGATGTAACCTTGCCCAACCATTTATCTTTCGGTCAGCCAGTTCCTGGGACCACCCAGATGACTTGCATCTTTCTTTGTGGTCGGGAATATATCTTCCTGCTTTGGGCCTTCCCCACCCACAGGTAGGTTCTCTTCCCTGAGGTCTGAGGAATGTAATCTAACAAGTGTCCTCTGACTCAGGGATAATGTACCCCTCCCAGAATAAATCCCAGGGCAGTGAAGGCCTAAAATCTTATATTCAGTTCTGCTTCCTTGAACTAGTGAACCTGCATTCTTTTGTTCAGGTCTAGGGGTCATAAAAACTTTCTATATTTTTCGTAAGTTTTCTATATCTTTCAATAGCATGGTGTAATGGCTATTCCTGAATGTCAACTTGACTATATCTGGAATGAACTACAATCCAGAATTGGAAGGCTCACCTGTGATCCAGATCTTCAAGCTGGAGGATATGTTTCTGACCTGAATTTTGGCATGGAGATCTTGAGGCATAGTAGCTATGAATCCCAGGAGACTAAGGCAAGGAGATCTCTGAGTTCAAAATCAGCTTGAGACAAAACAAGTCCCAGATCCAGGTGTGATGGTAGACCTTTAATCTGGGCCACACCCTCTGCTGGAGACCTCCATAAGAAAATTGGAAGAAGAAAAATTCTCTCTTTTCATCTGCTTGCCAGCACATCTGTTGAACTCTATTAGCCTTGTGGAACTGAGCAACTGATGTAGAGTGAAAAATTATAAAGACCATTTTATAAAATATACAGGCAAGTATATTTTATATACAGGCAGAACTGAATGTAAGATTTCAGGCCTTCACTGCCCTGGGATACATCCCGGGAAGAGTATTAACATTTCTCAAACCTCAGGGAAAAGAACCCACCTGTGGGTGGAGAAGGCCCAAAGCAGGAAGACACATTCCTGACCAAGAAAAGATGCAAGTCATCTAGGTGGGGCTGGGAAGCTAGTAGCTCCATGAGGACAGGGCGAGTGACAGGGTAACAACTAAGAAATAGTTGAACTAGTGACACGGTAAGACTACATTCTTGAGAAGAAATGGGTGTGCAGAGTGCTTTCCACATGATCCTGTATCATTTAGGTTTGGGCTCCTCTGGAATGTTCCACTATTTTTATGTTATGTATCCTTGGCAACCCCTCACCCCCTCTTCACTCCCCTGGTTTGTGGTTTTTCTCTTTAAAAGGCTCCTTAGCCCACCACTCAGGGTCAAACTCTACTCCTGTGTGAGAATGCAGTTTGACCACTGGCTGCCAACTCTCTTCCCTAATAAACCTCTGCTAATTGCATCCAGGTACGGTGTCTTGGAGTTTGTGGATGGCCGAGATTTCCCGAGACTTGAGTAAAGGTCTCCCGAATTTGGGGGTCTTCACTACTAGATCCTTGGACTTCCCATTCACAGATGACCATTGTTGGAGAGTTGAACTGTAGACTGTATGTCATAATAACAAATTCCCTTACTATACAGAAACTATATAGTTTTGTGACTCTAGAGGACCCTGACTAATACACATGTTACAGCACCATAAATCATCATTTACTATCATCTTCAAGTTATTATGTTCTATGAAGAATTATATGTTTATACCTTTAAACAACAGTGAAAGTTGTTTATTTCTCTATCACCACCACAAACAAGTAATGCTTTGCATTGTGATCTTTTAACAACTACCATGTCATGACCAAGCCAGCTCAGTCAGTCAACAGGTTGTCCAGGGCAGGAGTAAGGAAAAAAAAAAAAAAAAAAAAAAAAAAAAAAAAGACAATTAGGCAACACTGTAGTTCTAAGTTCTAAGGCTGAAGTGGGTTATTTTTTTTTCCAGTCTGCTTTTATAACACTTTTAGTATATGCAAATGATATGATCAGTTTTGAGTCAAGAAACAAGCAAGGCAATAAACAAAATCCTGTAAACACCTTTTTAGGGGCTAATCTGAATGACCAAGACAAAAGAAATACCACCTGCCTCAGTTGAGCCCACTATGAGCTTTTCATTAATTCAAATGTAAATGTTCTTAATCTAGGCCTATTTTTTGAGTCCTGGGCCAAAGTCATATTCCCACCTTGAGTTTACTTCTTTTGTCCTATTCCATGTCAAATTCCTGCCGAGTATCTAGAAGCAGCCCCCCAAAGTGCTCCACAATGTCACGAGTCAACAGAAAAATTTTACTGAAGTGTATTTTAAATTGTGGGGCCACCATTATGCATAAAGATACAATCATTTTTAGTGTATATCTAAATGTGAATTTATTATTATATAATAGCATATATAGTAAATAACTACCTTCTGTTTATGTATTTAATTCCCCCACATGGACAATGTGATGGTTCTTATTATCAATCTACTTGAAAAAATCTAGACTCACCTTGGTGATGGAACTCCAGGCATCTCTGTGAAGAATTATCTTGATTGTGCTCATTGATATTGGAAAGATCAGACTGACTGTAGGCAGGGTTGGTCTCTTGGGAAGGGATGCAGAACTGAATAAAATGAAGAAAGCAAATATATCATTACCACACACCTGTTCTGTTTCCCAACTGTGGATGTGCTATGACTATCTGCTTCAATACCTGCTGCCTTATTTTTTTTTTCATGAAGATCTGTATCTGTGGTATGAACTAAATAAACCTTTATAATTTAAGTTGCTTTTGTCAGGGTATCTTGTTACAGCACCAGGAAAAAGAAACTAATATAGTAAGATAGTAACCCAAATATAAGGCAAACTTTTATTTGTATCCATAAGATCATCCATTATTTTTGTAAACCTGTTCAACTTTAATATTTATACCTAAGAGTTATAGACAGATTGACATAAATAATTTGAGAATAACACATCTTTTAAATGTCAAGTAATAAAAAGTAATACTTTATTTCTACTCACTAATTCCATGAAAAATGATAGAAATGCTTTAGGTATACAATGCTCATTATTCTTTTTAATCATCAGAACCAGTGTTAATACCTTCTAACAATTTTCCAAAGAACTCATTTTCAACTTCATCTAGCAGTTGAAAGTCCATCTCTATGAACTTACCACAAGCCATAAAGGCTATAAAGAATCCAAATATTCTTCAGTAGGTAAGTAGATAAATAGAAACAGTTGCATTTGCATACCCTAACATTACTCATCAAAAAAACCTGAAGCGTTCATACTGTTGTGGGAAATATTAAAAATGAACTGACAGGCTTCCTGTGTTACTGCTGGCACTGGTGGACTACATGGCACCAGAGTTCTAAAATCTCTCCAACCAACTCACTAAATTATCTTATCTCTGGTCAGTCACTACCATGCCAACCCCATGCTTCAAAAACCCCATGGCCTTTGTGGTGCACATCAGACAAACTCATGCTTTGCTGCCATACCTTTCTCTCTTGAGCTCAGTTGAGTTACCATGAGAAGAAAAACACCACAGAAACTTAGTTCAGAAACAATGGTAACTCAGTTTCTGGGTGCAACAACTTGAATGCTAATCTTGTAAGCCATATTAAATCTAAATCTTCCACTGGCGAATTCTAGCAGATGCACCATAAACAAGGAGACACTAGCATTTTGCCCTATCACTATCCCATCTGAACCACCTTAAACCTCTCTCCTGCCCCTTCTTTTCCTCCATCCAACCTGGAAGTCCTGCCTCCTCCTCACCCAGTGATTGACTCCTTTATTCATTAGGGGATTGATTCACAAGAAGTCACCTAAGTATGTGTCTCACTTCTTGTCCACAGCCTCTCCCAGTAATGAAGAATTAGCATTAAAATACAAATAATACCAGGCCCATCCACAACATTATACAAGAAAGAAAAATGAATGGACCATAAGCAAAAGATGCTGTAAGAAATTTCAGAATGAAAACTAATAAATGATGACATCAAATGAATCTTTTTCTGGCAGTGTAGCATAGTTGGGATGAATGAAAACAACACTTAGAAATTTTGAGTGATAATAATTACTCTATATCTTAAGATATGGTCATCAAATGGGTCAGCATATTTGTAAAAAAAAAAAAAAAAACCCACAGAATTCTAAACCACTATTTTTTATGATGATAATAATTTACATTTATATTTATGGGTGAAAATTATTAGCAAGATGGGAAATTTGTAAAAAAAAATGAAAGATGCTTGTAAAAAGAATGAAAGATGCCATACCTTGTGTTAATAATGAGCCAGAGACTTTGAGAGCAAATCATATTTTATCAGTCCCTTCAAATGTTTTGATGCTTGCTGTGAAAGATATAAAAATTTATAAAAGGTATAGAAAAAGTTTTTATGACCCTTAGAGCTGAGCCAAGAATGTAGGCCATCCGGTTCACTAGCTCCAGGTTCCAGGAACTGGCTGACCAAAAAAGAAGCAGAACTAAAAATACAGGGCAGCTGGATTGTTCCAGGGACTGACTTACCACAAAGTAGATGATTGAATAAGATTAAATTCTTGAGAAAAACATGTACAGGATGTTTGCCACATGACCAACTGAATAATGGGTTGGGACTTTCCACTATTTTTTATGATATCCTTCCTTGGTTTCCCCCTCACCTCCTGGTTTGAGGGTTTTTTTTTCCCTTTAAATACCCTTCTCTTCCTGGCCTCTGGGTCGACACTCCTCAATTTGAGTCTCGACCTCAGCTGGCTGATTCCTGAAATAAAGCCTTTTGCTGTTTGCATCGAGATCCATGTCTTTTGAGTTATTGGGTAGCCGTGATATCCCAAGACTTGAATGAGGGTCTCCTCTCTCGGGGGTCTTTCAGCTGAAGTTTGAAAATGACTATAACAGATATTATTTTTACTTTCCATAATAATCTCTTTGATGATTCTTTTCCTAATCATTTGTTTAATTTGTAAGTTCTTAGAAAACTTCTATTAATGAACAATGTATGCGCGGGAATAAATATACAAATCTACTTAAATTTTCTTAGCAAACATTGATTTAGTAACTCAGATAATCCTAATAGAAAATATAAATATATTAATTGAAATTGTCTTAAGTCATCTTCTTCAGAGGGTATTCTTGGTTCAATAAAGATAATTGAGAGAATCCTGTAATAAAAGACAAAAGTAAAGTTTTCAAAAATTAGTTGAGGGTTTTCTGTGGGATAATTTTGAGAAGAAACCTCTTTCCTTATAATTAGGTACTCATATCACTGTTGTAGACTATGAAGTGATAGGGAAAATGTATAAAGAAACAAACAATATCTCCCTTAATATCCTCTAAGTTTTTGTTTCGATGATGGTGACTAAAAAGTGGGAATTTTGATCTTTATATACTGACATTGCAATACCAAATAATACAAATGAACTTTGAACATAATCACTTACATTATATATCCTATGATTATTATAGAAGTAAATCTATACATAACACCCCAGCTACTCTTTTATTTTTTATGTCATTTCTATGTTCCTTTCCTTGTATGTATAAATAACATGTTGATACCTCAAATCCTTGATTCATTACCACCATGTGTTATCATGCATTGACTTCATGTGGCTGCATCCCAAGTGAAATAATTGCAAATCCCTTATCCTAAAAGAATGGCATATGTGTATGAGTTCTTTACATTTAAAAAAAAATGTCGCTGGACAGTGGTGGTGCATGCCTTTAATCCCAGCACTTGGGAGGCAGAAGCAGGTGGCTTTCTGAGTTCGAGGCCAGAGTGAGTTCCAGGACAGACAGGATTACACAGAGAAACCCTGTCTTGAAAAACCAAAATAAATAAATTTTAAAAAAATTAAAATAGACTCTTAATTTTGGACTTCACTATTTGTGAATATCCTAAGTACTCTTACTTATTTATCCTATTGCATTTTTTTAATATAACATTCTAAGACTGATAGATCAGTACCTAAACTATGAGTAGTGGGCTCTCATGCACATTTTACTTACCTTTCATTTTTATGAATATGTATGTTCACATGTGTGAGGTTTTGTGCACCACATGTATGCAGGAGCCCTCAGAAGCCAAAAGAGGCCACCAGACACTCTAAAATTGGACATACAAGTTGTAACCTTCTACTCAGGTGCTAGGAATTAACCTGGATCCTCTGCAAGAAAAGTAATAAATCTTAACCACTAAGCCACGTACCTAAACCATTATTTTCCATTTTTAAAATATAGCCCTATTTTCTACAAAATTTATGTTAGCACAGGATTCCTAATAAGAAGGCTATTACAGTGTTTTAGCCTCAGATGGTGGAGACTTACAGGTAAAATTTAAAGTTTAACTATAAAAACATTGGATATAGAATGTAAAAAGAATGAATCAAGAATAAGTTCTAGATTATGTGAATGATGAGGTAGGAAAACCTAGGGAAAGGAAGGCAAGGAGTATTTGTAGTGTATTACCCCCACAAAGGGAGGACTTCACCCAAGCCTCAGGAATTTGTGGTCACCCAATAATTCACAAGACACTGATCTTGATGCAATCAGCAAGAGGAATATTTTGGGGTCAACTAGCTGATGGTCAACTCATAAGTCATGCAGGAGCAGAGGAATTGACAAAGCGGCCTGGGGAGAGGAGGACTTTTAAAGGGTAAAACCACAAACCAGGGGGGTAAAGGGGTAACCAAGGGAACATATCATAAAAGTAGTGATAAGTCCCAACCCATAATTCAGTCAGTCATGTGGAAAACATCCTGTACACACATTTTTCTCAAGAATGCAATCTTGCTCAAACATTCACCTTGTGGTCAGCTAGTTCCTGGAACTACCCAGATGACTTTCATCTTTCTTTGTGGCCAGCTAGTTCCTGGAACCAGCTGGCCTACATTTTTGGCTCAGCTCTAGGAGACATAGAGAAAACTTTCCATAACTTTTAAAGAATTTTCTATACTTTTCAGTAGAATCCAACCTACTAGGTATCCTGAAAACACTTTATATTTAACATATACTATAATGAAGTCTTGAAGCTTCATGAATTTATGTGGAATGAAGAAAGGAGTAAACAAGAAAGACTAACTCTTAATTGCTAGAATCATCTGTGGCCCAATTTTACTTGTTTCTTTTTATTAATCCTAGAACTTATTGATATCTTTTATTGATTAATCCTTGGAATTTACTGGAACTCAATATGAGAAATATTCACATAGGATTATTGTAGGTTTCCTTAATGAATAACTCATCAATTCAAATCTGCCATCTTTGCATCATGCATTTGTATTGTTGATGACTTATTGGCACTTTAATTACAGAACTGTTGCTACCTCTCTCTTCTAAGGTGTCTGTTTTAGTCTTTATTAGTCTATTTTTTGGTGTTTATTTTGAATGCAGATTCAATACAATATTGAAGCAATAAGAAAACACTCTACAAATAATGTTGAATATTGGTGATGGTTATTTGAAATTTTTTAAGTAACTGAGTCATTTAAAGCAAGTGTTGTCTCAGATTTACCAATTTAAAATGGCATTTATGGTAGATTTAAGATATATATTATATTATATTATATTATATTATATTATATTATAAAAACAAACTATTATCAGTATACACATACCCAAACCTAACATAAAATCTTACAAAAACTTGGGGTCTTACATTTTATTATTTATTTTGTTTCCATGTGTGGAAAAAAAAAAGTGGGTCTAGAATGAACATGCCATTCATTTCTTTTTAATAGAAGAAAGGATTCAGAGAATTGATATTTTGCCAATGTCATTAAAAATTGACATTTACTCTGTCTTTTCAATTGCTTCCAGAAATAATTGCTCCTTCAAAAAAAGACCCTATTTCAAGATGGTGCATCACAATATTAAATAAAAATAATGCTGTCTAATTTTCCCTCTTCAATGTTCTTAGAACACCAGGAATACTGCACAATATGGTTTTAGAAAAAAAAATGCCTGGTAGGCAGAAAAAAATTTAAATTATTAAAGTATTATTTCATTTCTATTTTTAAAAACCAGACCTAATTGAGTTTCTCTGAAGTGAGAGCAGCATGGGAGGATTAAGGAGTTTGAGGGAAGGCCAACAGCCAGATCCACAATACCATAGGGACTCAGATGAACAAAACATGCATTGCAGGCTAAAAACATGGCTACTCAAAGAGGCAGATGTGCAATGCACTCTGTTGTAAACTGCTGCGCTTCCTTCTTTCCTGAGGTGATGGTTCCCAAATCATAATGACAAAAGAAGAATTTAATCCTGTTATCTGAATCTGACCATTTCCTAATCAAAACTGGCTTTAAAGGATACATGTGAAGATAAAGTAACCAAAATCTCTTCTACTGAAAACATTCTTCATATATTTTTAAAAGTGTTTTCCAAAACTATCAATAATACTAGATGAAATAAGTAACAAATGGTTAGTTATCTATTTGACTATGAAAATAAGTCACTGAAACATTTTATTTTAATAAAAATGCCTTATCAACCAGGAACTGAACTTTTGATGCTTGTGAATGTTTAGAACTGTTTATACAGTGTCATTTGTATTTGTTTTTAACAAAATTTATTCCATACATACAGCTTTTTAGAAAGCCAGTTGTAGAGTAAGAAAATTTGACATTTCCAGTGCTTTAAAACACACATAAATGACAACATTCTATCTATTTACAAATAAAAGCTTTTAAACACATTTTTCTTTCATTCATCTTTCTAAACATAGCACATTATCTGAGTGATCCAGTAATTACATAGCGACATCTTCTGTATGTGGTTTAATTAATTCTTTCTTTTCAAATTAACACAACAAATCAAAATCATAAACAAAAATAGCTTATAACCCTCACTGTCAACACTTCCAACCACCAAATCTATTAAATCTATTTTCTAAACCTGTCCTTTTATATAAAAAGCAAACCATGTGATAGCTATGAATATATCTTTGGATCAGATTGTCCCTGGGATTAACTTCCAGCCTTGTTGTTATATGACCCTGTGACCTCATCTGCCTTTGGTCTTATGTTCCTCATGCACAGAACTAGAGACACTAGTGACAACTATTAGTGACATTGTAGAAAGGAACAGCTTGGTGTATATGAGGTAACTGGAGAAGATTCCATAGCAACTGTTGGCAGATGACATCACAATAATATAAGTTAGGTTCAAAATAACATTACAAAATCACAAGGAGAAATACTGAACCAAAGAATGTTGAAGAACAGTATTTGCCATGAATATGCTTTATTGGAAACAATATATTTAAATATTTTTAAAATTATATCTTTTATTTTTTGATATTATAGTATAATTAGATCATTTTCTCCTTACCTTCCATACCTGCAAAGCCTTCCACAATACCCTTCTTTCTCTCTTTCAAATTCACAGCTTCTTTTTTCATTAGTGTTTATATGTGTGTGTGTGTGTGTGTGTGTGTGTGTGTGTGTGTGTGTGTGTAATCTTAAATACATAAATACAACCTACTCTGTCCATATAAAGTTACTTTGTATGTATGTTTTGTTTGTTTTCAGAGCTGACCATTTGGAATTGGATAAACAGTTGATGCCTCTTCCCTCGGGAAGACTTTTTCTGCTTTCAGCATCCCTCAGTTGCCTGTTGTGCCATTTGACATTTCAACGACTGATGGCTGATTGCTGACATTCAGAATGGGGTAACAAACATTTCTTTTCTTTTTTTTTCTTTCTTTCTTTTTTTTTTTTTTTGGTAGGTTCTGGGCAACATAGCATAAAGACCAGATAATATCAGATATGAGTAATCTCAAGGTAAACAAATATATGAACATTCCTTTCAGAAAGCCATACATAAAAATTCAGAATAAAATTCAATAATTACTTCTAACCTGTTGGTTAAGATCAAGTATAGAAAAATATCAATGAAAATGAGAAGAAGAATGACCTTTAAAAATATGGACATTATGGGGAAATGGCTCAGCTGGTAACATGTTTGCCATGAAAGCGTGAGGATCTAGGTTCTGATACCAGGAACCATGTGTAAAATGCCAAGTGTCTTAGCATATACTTATAATCCCAGCACATAGAAGCAGAGACATGCAGATCCCTAGAGTTGGCAGCACAGCCAGCCTAGCCAAATAGGTGAGCTCTAGGTTTAGTGAGAAATTCTGCCTCAGAAAATAAGGAGGAAAGCCGGAAATGTGACTCATTGTGTTCAAGCACGTGCTGCCAAGCCTGAAAATCTGAGTTCAGTCTTCAGAACTCACATGTTGGAAAGAAACAATTGCTACAAGTTTTCCAGTGACCTCCACACAAGCACTATGACACACTTGCAAACAATAAATCATTTTAATAATAGAAAACATAGAAATTGGAAGAGACTAAATCTCAATCTCTAGCCTCCACATGTGTACACACATATAAGTATATCTGCATACATATGAACCTGTACACACACACACACACACACACACACACACAAACTCACTGTTAAATTTTGAAATGTCAGTAGATAACTAGGGAAAAACAAAGGTGAAAATTGATGAGAGTTGTGAGAATGGATATAAAAAATTAAAATGTAAGAATTCCAGAATTTAGCTCAAGTAATAATCTAGTCTTGAGAAAGCTAGGCTGATTCCATGACCAGGCTTCAATTGGCAGTTCAGGAGACTGCACCTAAGAACTAGGCAAGTCCAGGCAATCCCAGGCAAGTCAGAAAAAAAAAAAAAAAAAAAAAAAAAAAAAAAAAAAAAAAAAAGAAAAAATCAAAACAAAAAAACCAGGCTTCAGGCAGTTAGTCAGTAACTGTCCTGCCTGGCCACTTGTCCTGAGGGAGGGAAAAAAAGTCAACAATGAAGAGGTCAGCTCAGAGCCTTTGAGCCTTTGGAAAATTCCACCAGGCCCCCTCCCTTCCCAGAAGGGAGAGGTCCTTAGAACATGTAGGCACCCCTCCCCTCTGGAAAGGAGAGGCTGATCACACTCCTCAGGAAGAATGGGGGTGGGGGTGGGGTGGAGAACACTGAGCTGTTGCTCCCCCTTCTGCAGATAAGAGTAGCCTCATTCCCTAAGGACCAGTCAGTTTAAAAGTTACACTGTTCTGCCAATCACATTGTGCCTAGTGGCTGTTGCTCTATTCTACCCCTGAAAACTGTATAAAAACTGGCTAAATAGGTTGCTCAGGGTCATCGCCACTCCTTTGGATGCAGGACAACCCCAGCACTCTGGAACAATAAACTCCTCTAGCTTCTGCATCGATCTCAGGCTCTGCATGCTTCACTCGAGGGTCTCTGGTAGCTAAGGCTTGACTGAGTCTTACAGCAACATTTTCCAGACTTCCTTAGCAACAATTTCCAGACTTCCCCAACCAAAGTTTCTACCACATGACCAAGGCACCAGCAATGGTTCTGGAATGTCCTTAGTGATAGAGCCAAGATTAAGATAGAGATCACCTACAGTTGATATCAGGAAACAGCTTCACCGATCATCCCCAAACCCAGTGGTGTCACTCACAGGTGACAGATACCCTTGCATGTGTCGTCACAGCAGTTGCCATACATTCCCAGAATCTACTTGACTCACTTCCCACCTTTACCTGCAAGTGGTTATGTCACAACCCGAATAAAAGACAGACCCTCTTGACTTCCTTTCTCTCTGTTTTCCCCTTTGTCTTTGCCGCCACCTTTGCCCTCTTCCTCCACAATAAACCTCTTCCCATGTGGAGCTGTATTGGCCTGGTGTGGTCTGCCAGGACAGGAGCCGTACTTCTAACACACCTTTCCCTCCCCAGAATTCCCCTAATATACTTTAAATCCAGCTTGCTAACTCACTTTCAGGTCTCTCTATCTTGGTAATGGAAGACCCAAGCATGCTGGACTTCTGCAGAATTATATACTTTGTGATTACATACTATTTGAGTCTGGGGTATCATTCTTTGGTGAATCATGGACCCTTACAGTCTGACATTAAAATGATTTATATTAACAAGAAAAAGAAACCACCACCACCAACAACAAAACAACAACCAAAAAAACCAAACCAAACCAAACAAAACAATAGAACACCCATAAGCCTAAACAATGAGAATAAACCAAAAACTGTTACCATAACAATTGTAGGCCAGTTACTCCATCATCACTGTATCTGTTTATGCTTGAAGATTAACTCACAGATTTTACCCAAAAGAAGAGATGAAGAGTCCTTGTATAAGTTCTATCTTTCTAACTTGATTTAACTTGGACCTCAAAAATACTAGATGATACTGCGAAACCATGAGCTAATGTGAAGACTGCCCTCATCATAAATATGTAGTGAGCAATGATGTCCCTGTGATGTCCCCTCAGTGGCTGTTTCAGAGAGCAGAGCCTGAGGGCTGAAGTGACAGCTCTCTCTATAATGAAGTACATTTCAGGGAAAAAGTTTGCATAGACTCCAGGCCAAGGGACTTAGCTGCCAAACATTGGCAGAGGTACCCGTTGCAGGTGATGCTCAAACACTGCAGCAAGTGAGAAAAATAGTCTCAGAAGAAATGCCTTAGCACAGTTAATTAAGAGAGTAAGAACTAATAGAATTTAAGATGCCATGCTGAGCCCCAATTCTTCTTTTTTTAAATATTAATTTTATATGTACGTATTTATTAGTTTCATATTGTATAATATTTAATAGTGCCCATAAAAACCCATTTTCCATCTTTCTCTTTGTAAACCCACCTGTAGTCCACCATAAAGTGCTTTTTATACCTTGTATCTATTCCTTCAACATACAGACGACAAACTATCCATTATCACTTCTGGTGACCAACTTGTCAAATTTGTACAAACTAAAAATATAAGATCTGAAGGTGAAGAATATCAGGTCCAGTAGCAAAGGTAGTTACTAGTTCTATTGGAAAATGTATTAATATTTTCGTTGACTTAGAGCTTATGACAACCATGTAACCATTTGTGCTTGTCATGTCTTTGGAATGCAAGAAAAATAAAAAAAAAATTATAGCAATGAAGTGAAAGGTATAGAAAACTTATGAAAAATATGGAAAGTCTTTATGGCCCCTAGACCTGAGCAAAAGAATGCAGGTTCACTAGTTCCACCAAGAAAACAGAACTAAAGTAAGATTTTAGGCCTTCACTGCCCTGGGATACATTCTACATTCCTGGAGGGGTACATTATCCCTGAGTCAAAAGACACTTGCTGGATTAAGATTCAGGAGTGGAAGGGAGGGGCTGATTAACATTCCTCAGATCTCAGGGAAGAGAACTTCTGGGTGGGGAAGGCCCAAAGTAGGGAGACACATTCGATGCAAGTCATTTGGGTGGTCCCAGAAACTGGCTGACCGACAGATAAATGGTTGGGCAAGGTTACAGCCTTGGGAAAGATGAGTATACAAGATGTTTCCGAATGACTGGCTGAATTATGGGTTGAGACTTTTTCAGACTTTCCACTGTTTTTATGTTATGTTTCCTTGGTTTCCCCTTTCACCCCACCCTCCACCCCCATGGTTTGTGGTTTTCCCCTTTATATATCCTGTACTCCCCTGCCTCAGTGTCCACACTCCTCTGCCCTTGCCTGGGTTATAGTCTCGAACTCAGTCGACTGGCCCTGAAATATACCTCTTGCTGTCGCATCAAAAAGGGTGTCTTGTGAGTTATTGGGTGGCTGAGAATTCCTGAGGCTTGAGGGAAGTCCTCCCTTCGTGGGAGATCTTATAGAAGAAGCTAGGGAAACCCTACTTACCATAGTATACCTGGGCAATCGTGTTTGCAAACTTAAAGAATTTACAGGTATTCTTTTTTTGTTTGTCTAGGAAGTGGTAAGCAGCTGCCACATTCCAGCAAAGCTGGTACAACTAAAAGACTCTTGACACCTTATTGATAGGGGTCCTTCTAGTTAAAATCCACTGAAAAACACTATCAATTACTGCAGTAGCACTAACTACAAGGGGATTATCATGTTTTAGAGATAGACCTTTTCAGAGGTTGTATGTGGTTGTCATCTTAAAAAAAGATCTGTTGTCCAATGGTGTATACTTTCTTTCTTAGTGATAAATTGAAGGACCATATTCTTAAAACCTGGAAGTCCCACCCTGAAGCATCATAGGTAGATGCACCTGAAAGTTACAAAAGGAGGCTTACAGGACAAATAACTTGTGTGTCTTCTCAGATTTGCATTGCCTTTTCTGCTTTGTAGTCCCTCTTCTACCCAGAGGGCTTTGGAAACTCCTTACCTTGGAGCACTATCACTTACAGGGATTAGAGGAGGGTAAGATTCCAAGCCAAGATTCTAACTTTTTCATCCTTCCAAATCTCTATGAAATGCCATGCCATATGGATGATATGGATTCCACAGGGACTGTCTAGATGGGACAAGTGACAAGACTCCAAAGTGGGGAGAGGTGACACATTTTTGTCTGTACCACATTCTAATACTGCTCAAAATGCACTAGATCTCTTCCATTGCATGGTGAAATAAAGGCAGCTGTTGTTCTTTAATGTAGCCATGCCATTTCAGTATTAAGCCACTTTATAAGTGCTGTCTCTCCTTCTCTGCCTCTTCTTTTCCCCCATTACTGATGCCATTCTAATAAAGCATCACGAAGGAGGTTTGCTTCTGGATGTCTCTTGGAAAGTTCTGGCTACATGTAAATATTTTAAGACTAAATATTTTAAAAATTCTTTGCAAACTGAACCACAATCCATGTTTTTTTTTTTTTACTTGAATATAATAGGAAGTATACCACCAATCAAAGACTATGTTGGTCTACAGATTTCACTAGGCTTCTCCCAATAGTGACCTAGCAATAGCATGCATTCCCACCTGCTGCCATTGCTTGTCAGGTGATAGCCAAGTACAGCAGTGTAGAGAGAGGAGTGCGCTCGCTATCCTAGCCCCGCCTCTTCTCTTCTCCCATCTTCTGTCTTTTCTTGTCTTCTCTTCTCTCCTCTCTCTTCCCTCCTCTCCATCACTCATTTCCTTTCTTTCTCTGTTCCCCTGTGTTCCTGATCTTTATCCTTTTGTCCTTCTCTGCTTCTCCTCCTCTCTGCCTCTACCCCTTCTTCATTTCCCTGTTCCCTTCCCTTCTCTCACAATAAAGCTTCCTTATACTAGGCTTATGGAATGGCATGATTTTTCAGGAAGGACATCTTGGCATGGGCCCACCAGGCACCCCCTTACTCCTGCTGCCACCGATTATATTTTGTAACAGACTATATTTCAATAGTCATAATTTGTACTGTCAATAAAATGAAATGTTCTTGCTCATCCAATGCTCAGTTCTTTCATAACTCTTAGGTAGGCATTCTTTTAAATTTTGCTTAAGTGTACTTAAAAGTCTCTTTCCTCAAGCTATTTACTTTACTAAGCATATTTTTTTTATGACTTTTGATTTGATGTGTTGTTTAAGGTTGAAATATTTGCACACTTTAGGAAAGCTCTTATGGCATATTGCTATGATAAAATATACTTCAAAATATTTCTCTCTATTAAAAAAAGATTTAGAAGGAAGCAGTTGCTCTTAAAATTTGCTGAACAGGATTATATGTAGGAACAGAATGCTTAATAAAATCCAACTCTATCTAAAATGAAGATGCAGAATATATTTTAGGGGAACAAAACACAAAAATGTATAATAGATGTTGAAATTCTGTTTTGTCAGCTTTAGATTATTGGGTAGAGAAAAGAAAAGATCACATCTCAGAAAAAGAAAATCCATTAACACACACACACACACACACACACAAACCTGACACTTAATATCAGATTATAAATTGCTAATTTATAAGAATAATTCTGAAACTCTTGTTGCCAATGGCACCTCTGAACCTTGCAGATACATTTAGTCATTAAATATAATGTCAGTTACATACTGAAAATGACATTGTCTTTCAGTAATAAGACACACAATGGATGCAGAGAGACTAAGTAGGCTCTGAAAGAGATGATTGCAGATATTCAGGCTTCACTTGCAAGCAAGGTATCCAAGCAGCAGAAGGTCATTACATTGCATAGGTCACTACAGCTAAGCTGAGGAAATAAAGAATGTGCAGTAGTGGGGACTCCAAAGAAGGATCATATTAAGTTCTCCTGATTTTCACAATTCATTTTCAGTTTTGTTCTAAAGATGTCTTCTCTAAGATGAATCAAAAGGTTACAGAATGTTTTCCCTAAACATATCCCAACATAACAAACGCAAATGTGTGCATCAGCTGAACTCTCAGCACAGAGGTGGGGATGTCTTACCAGTAACGAATTATAGACCTAAGACTAAGTAACCAGATGTCTGCTGCCTCAGGGATGGAACAACACATCCATCTTGTTTTCCTCTGTGGAAAGTTCTGTGGGTTATGAAACGTGCTTTCCTTTTCAGTTCTGACATACAGCCTTTGAGAAAGCCATCAAATCTCTAAGGCCATGAATTTTCTTTTTTTCAGTTTGACCTTCATTTAACTGTTCTAAGTAAGATCCATTTTAGAGACCCATGCTGAGTTGTCTTTAATGAAATGAAGTGCAGAAACTCAGATTTATTTTAAAAGCATCAGGTACTTTTCTGATCTATGGGTTTGAATTTGTGTTATAAACTTTTTAGAAAGCTATTCCTTTTTAAAATAAAATGAATTTTTTTAATGTTAAGAACATGTTTGGAAGAGCAAGAAACAAAAAGCAATTTTGAAATCAGTTCTCTACTTGGTTATACAGTCCACAACTTATTTTTAGGAGTAATAATTAGGAGGGAAATAGATAAGGAGAAAAACCTAGTACAGTAGTTGCTTTGACCAGAATAAAAATAGGACTAATCTGTTATAGAAGCTTGGAAACATACAATGACTACTGATTGTAAGTTTGGCATCATAGGGAGACAGGAGGAAAAAGAGAGAGAAGGAGTAGCATGTTTTCTATTTTTATCTGAAATAGGAAACATCAACCAGTTTGAAAGACTGCTATAAACCAGATTGCTATACTATGAGCTGTTGGAGAACAAAGCGTGCCGCTTCTTTATATCTCTACCCTCAGCCTGCCACACAGGATGTGGTATATGTTAGATGTTTACTGAATGAATAGATTACTGTTCAGCTCTTCAGTAAAAAGTAAGGAAGTAAGTATGATATAGGAACACAAGGAACTTAGCACGCAATATTGTTTTGTCAGTGATGATCACATACAGAGTAACACAGAAGCAATACAACATGAGAAAGTTCCTGTGTTTCATTGATGTCTCTGCTATTCAATTTTTTTGAGATTCCCTAACAGATATCTAATTCATGATGACAAGAAAATGTTTTCTTTTATTCTTACAATTAAGTTGCTGCTGAAACCTAAAATTCTTTCTTAAAATACTACAATATCTTCTGAAAGGATGCTATAACAACTAGTATACTCATCCCTTACCTACCTCTCCCTCATACTCCATATGCCACTGGTGAATCCAGACCTTACTTCTTTCTTTCTGTTTTATCTATAACCAGCTCAATTTGACCCCTAAATCAGAAGCATGTCTCTAAACATTCAAATTTTCTTTATTTACTTATTCAGC
The DNA here is from genome assembly GCA_030674055.1 of Rhabdomys pumilio. Classification (NCBI taxonomy): domain Eukaryota; kingdom Metazoa; phylum Chordata; class Mammalia; order Rodentia; family Muridae; genus Rhabdomys; species Rhabdomys pumilio. The sequence goes on from JANHMN010000019.1 coordinate 26,051,151, forward strand.
TCACCAATTCATTGCACCCATTTGATTGTGGAATAGTTTGTGAATGTGTTCTAGACACATTTTGTCTTTATAATTAAGAAAAATACTTGCTTGAATTTCCATCTGTAGAGATAAATCTTTCTCATCTACTACAAAATGTATTCAGTGACTACTTGGTCTGTAAGATTTTATGTCCTTAAAGACTACTTCAGAACAGAGCACAGGGTAAACCATTACTTAAACTGCAGCCACAATTTAAATTGAGTAAGTGACCTTGTAGATTTCTACTTTGTCTAGGTAACATTACATTGAGTTTATTGTTTAAAATACCAGTAAAAGATTTGCTAGGATAACAGCATAAAAAATTACTTCCAATACCACTGGAGACTCCCTAAAATAAATCCTTAAAGCAACTGTGCCTCTCCCAGGAGAGCACATAAAGGAATATCTAGACCCTAGTTTTCTTTGTTTAAGCTCTCAACTGGTCAACGTGAGTTTATACCTAATCCTGTAACTCCTCTTTCTGATCATGCCTGCTCTCCTGTTCAGGGCTCTATCTTGGCATTTTGGAAAAACACTATCATATAAAAAATTCTTTTATTTTGACCTACCACTATAATCATAGAAGAGTATATTCACCTGGTTTACTTCTAAAAGCAGTAAGAATTCATATATTTAATTGACAAATGAATGTTCCATACAAAAGCAAGCATCATTTCTAACTATAGACTTTCTTCTTTTATTTTATGAGCTTTAATTTATTTTTATTTTTGAGATCATAATATAATTACACCATTTCTCACTTCCATTTCTTTTCTCCAAACACTCCTATATAAGAGGTACCTTTTCATTCTCCTTCAAATTCATGACATCTTTTTATCATTAATTAGTATCACATGCATATATGTATATACATGTGCATATATTCCTAAATATCACCTACTCAGTCTATGTAATGTTACTTTTATGTATGTTTTCATGGCTAACCATTTGACACTGGACAACCAACTGGTGTGTTCTTTCCTATGGATACAAACTATCTTCACAGCTAAAATTCCGGACCCATTGTAGATGAGTGGCAGAAAGAATGTAAGAGCCAGAGGATCAGGGAGTTTGCTGTGAGATTGTATCTCGTAGTAATGTCAGAAGCACATTCATGATATCTTATCAACATGAATGTCTAAATCTGAGCTGAACAAGGACAGCATGAATGGACATGCCAAAGCAGGTGAAGAAAAGCTCACAAGGCCACAACTCTAACTACAGACTTTCTTGGTGTGATTATTTATCATTTAAATGGCTACAGTAGGCTCATCTCAAATTTAGCCAATGTTCTTACTGAAGTGTCATTAGTATAAAATACATCTACCCATCTTTCACCATGCGAGCTTAACTTACTAATTTTCAGTTAGCAGATATCAGCTCACCAATGCCCTTGGCAACAGGCTGCTTTCCTTTCTTGAGCTTCATCCCTCTTATCAGATCAGTATTGCCTCTTTTAGACCATGGCCATGCTCTATTGACACCTGCTTACATCTTCACTGAAAAATTTCCACCAAAGTTAATTTCCAATGCCAGTAAAACAATTATGAAATCAACCTTAAAGTAGTTCTATTATATAGTGTAGGGCATTGTTTGTTTATTAATCATAAATTCTGTTGTCTCAAAATTATAAAAAAAAATATTCCCAAGGAGAGACCTCTCTAGGAGTTTATCTATATACTTTTCATTAGATGGCTCTAACTCCTGGATTTAATCTTCAATTTTTCAAAATGTGATAAGTTAACTTTACTGGCTAGTTTTATGTTAACTTGACACAAGCTACAGTCATCAGAGAGGAGAGAGCCTCAATTGAGAAAATATTTCCATATGATCAGGCTCTACATGATCTGCCAGTAGGGCATTTTCTTAGTGATTGGTATGTTGCCACCCTGGGCTGGTGACCTTGGGTGCTATAAGAAATCAGCAGAAAGAATGGAAACAGGCAACCTTGGGAGGTAGAAGGTGGGGGAACCCTCTAGAATGTATCAGAGCCCTGGGAGATGAGAGACTGTCAGAGTTAAAAGGGAGGGACTTTGGATGAAGTGCTCTATGGTGGGGAGGGGGAACTTGTAGAGTCCACCTCCAGTGGAGGGACAGCATATCAAGTGGAGGAATGGGGTTTCCATCTCACAGTCAAACACTCTGACCCAGAATTGTTCCTATTTGAAGGAACCGCAGGGAGAAAACTGGAGAAGAGGATGAAAGAAAGGATAGGCCCAAATTGGGATCCAGCTCAAAAGAAGGAAGTTCTGAGGCCCTGAGACACTGATGCTATGGTGTGCTTGCAGACAGGAGCTCAGCACGGATGTCCTCTGAGAGGCCCGACTAGCAGCTGACAGAGTCAGATGCAGATACTAGCACCCAACCAATGGACAGAAGCCTCTGTGGTTGAATTGGAGAAAAGCTGGAAGAAGCTGAGGAGGAGGGTAGCCTCATGGGAAGACCAGCAGTCTTAACTGACCTGGACCCCAGAGATCCCTCAGACACTAAGCCACCAACCAGACAGCATACACTAGCTGATATGAGGCCCAGAACACATATACAGCAGAGAGCTGCCTGGTCTTCCACCAGTGAATGAAGATGCACCTAATCCTTGAGAGACTTAAGGCTCCAGGGAGTGGGGAGGCCAGGTGGGGTAGGGGTGAGGGGTGGGAACATCCTCTAGGAGAAAGGGAGCAGGGGGGCAGGGAGGAGAGGAGGTATGGAATGGGAGTGGTCAGGGGCAGACCTGGAGGGGGATGAAGTCTGGACTGTAAAAAAGATTAAAGAATTTAAAAAAAAAATCAGACTGAGCAAACTATGAAGAATAAGTCAGTAAGCAGCATCTCTCCATGGAATCTGCATCAGATTCCTGCCTTTCAGTTCCTGCCTTGAGGTCCTGGTATGACTTCTGTAGGTAATGGACTGTGATCTGAGAACTGTAATCTAAAATAAACCTTTTCCTCTACAAGTGGCGTATGGTCATGGTATTCTATAACAGTAAATGAATTCTAACCAAGATACTAATATACCTAAATTCCCCAAAATACACAGCTGATTGACAGTTTCACCTGTGAACATCATCAGATCTATTAGGTATTTTATTAAGCACATGTCAATGCAAAACAGCTCAATAAAATAGGTATAACATTATACCAGCTTGAACTTCAATTGCAGTCATCTAATTAAACTATATTTTGACCTCAAAAATTATTTCATAGAGCAAAACTTGTAATTAAATAAACAAAATCTATCAAATCTTATTTATTTATCTATGTGCTACTAAGTAAGCAAATATGATCTGTAACTGAAAACATCTTTCTAGATTTGACCTCTACCACATAAGCCACAAAGCATTTCTCATATTTTGCTATGAGAAAGTAGATAACATATATTAAGGTAGGGGGAAAAAGGAACCTCTAGAAACTTTGATAGGTAAAAGTGATTTAAAAAGCAAAACTTATATTTAATCAGAGAATAAAATGCCCTGGACTCAGAATTAATTATTATAAAAGTAAGTGTGAATAAAACTGAATTTTAAATCCAGTTTTAAAATGGGAGTGCATTATCAATTTAAAATTTTCTGAAAAGAAAAATATAACCCATTTGTTTTCACAGCAGTCCTGGAATGAAGATCCCATGACTTTGTGATTGTCCCCCTGGAGTGAAAAGCATGCTTCTCCTAAGAGATCATATTCCAAAGCCACTCCACAAAGTTGCAAAGTTATGCACAATGGTGTGGCACTGAAAATGTCCTTTATAAGGTGTGACGGACACAGAAGGACATGTCTATGTAAAAAATTATGTTGTGATAAAGAAAATAACAGATCATCCATTTAATCAAGTTTCTCAAGTCATTTAGAGACATTGAATAGCAAATTTTGTGAAATGACTTACAAAAAGAAAGCATAGTTCATAAATCCAGATTGGGACTAGCTTAAACATATTTTTGTAGCATGTCTTTTCTAGTATTCTAGAAACAATTATAGGATAAAAGTTACTGAAAAAGCTTAACAACCAAACCTAATGAGTGGATTTTGTTTTGTTCATTTGTACAACGGAGCTGAAGAAATATTTCTCAGATAATTAGATGGAAGTTGAATGTAGTCTGGGTATTAAATGATATTAAAGAATGGTAGTTCATTAGTTAGGTGTTACAGTGAGATGACAGTTTTGTAAAAGAAATTCTTTTCAGCTAAAGATACACATTAAGTGAAACGGCATAGGAGTTTCCTTAAAATACTTAAGGAAGAAAGGGATGAGAGTTGAACAAAATGGGAGAAACAGCAGTAATTGGGGCTGATTACATATCTGTAGTGGTTCACAAAACATTGTCTACTTACGTGTTTCTTTGAAATCTTACATTAAATATTTTTTTGAAATTTTACATTTAAATTTCTTTGAAATTTAAAACATTTTAAAGTGATTAAAGACTATGGTGGAAAGAGAGCTTGAGGCATCTTGGTATACAATGTGAATAAGGAACCTGTAGAAAAGAATAATTATTAAATATGAGTTTCAATTAATTAATAATTTAAAATTATAGACCAAGAACAAACAAATGTGCCTTACATCACTGTGTAATGTAGTTCAACTAAAAGATGTAGATAAGTCTTACATACAAAAGTAGCAAAATACATTATTTGAGGGGAAAGTATGAAGAGTTTTCTTTGCAAATTATGTTAATATTCACATAAGAAGGAGGGAAGAAAATGAAAGAAAGGAGATGGAAAAATCTAAAGGATGAGTGAGAAGGAAGGAACGAGAGAGAAAGAGACAATTTGGGAATTAATTTCATAATCAAACAATTCAAGATTTGAATGAGGTATCATTGGAAAATCTTGTAAACAAATAAATAGCCCTTTAATTTATTTTACACTAATAGTATAAGGATGGCAGATGTCTCTTACTAACTTTTATACCCTTTTGATTCAATCAAAATTTTAGCTGGATTTTAATTTAATTGATAATTGTAGTACTAATTTTTGTTAAAGAATAAAATTGAATAAATAGCTTTACTATTTACCAGAAATTTAAAGATGGTGAGTGTGCCTCTTTATAGGAAACTCAATGAACTCAGAATGAATGCTTGCCACAGAGTGATCTGCAGCCTTTCACTGTGAGTAGCCCTGTTAGGCTAGGCTGCTGCTGTATGCACAGTTGTGGAAGGTCCAACTGCACAGTGCTGGTGGGAAAGGCAAGAAAATGAGATCTATAACTTAGTGTTTTATGAGACAATTTTTAATTGGTGTGCAAATAAATGGCTATACATTGAACTGTATGGTATATTCTAGAGTATAGAAAGGATGAAAGTAGAAACTAGGGAGAGAAAGCACAAAGGAGACAAAGCAAAGACAGACAGAGAAGGGAAAAAGTAGAGAATGAATAAAGGATTATACACAAATCAAAGATGATAATCAGTTGAATGAGCTGCCTAATTGACTCAGCCCCTTGGATCTGACTCCTACTAAAAGTTGGTCCTTAAAAGAGAATCTGAGCTTAATATGTGAAAATTTTACTTTTGATTGACATAGATTTAGTGACATAAAATTGCACTTTTCATGGATAAAATAATTCCTATTGCATCTACATTATATTAGTTTTCCAACTCATAAAACAAGATGTGGCAAGCAGGATCTTAAAAGTGCATGGAAGTATTAAATTGTGGCCTCTGCTAGCCAGCTCGTTGAGTAGAAGGATAAGCTATCCTCTGCTCAGGGTCCGACAGTGTTGGATTCTAGTTATCAGCATGGCTACATTCTCATCTGGAGCCTGGACTGAAAAAGAATTTGCTTCCCCACTCATTCTGGTTGTTGTTGACAGAATGAATTCCTCTGTACTCTTTTTTTGTTTGTTTGGTTTTGGTTTTTTGTTTTGTTTTGTTTTTCCTCTGTACTCTTAAGACTGAGGGTTCTATATCCTTTGGGGACTATGGAGTAAAGCCAGGCTTTAATGCAAATGAAGCACATGCTTCTTCACTGACCTATATTTCCAGTCCCCTATTTTTCTAATAGCTATTGGACAGAGAGACAGCATGTGCATATACATACACACATATCAATTATTATGTACTTATAGACAATATTTTTTGCCATATTCTATTCATGAAAACCAAATCAAATGCTCTACCTACACTCAAGAGAAGGGTGTCAACATGGAAGCCTTCTAATGTTAATCTTTGTAATCAATATTTATAGCATTCTCCTCCCATCATAGCTATTTATTAGCTTTCCAATTTTAGAATCAAACTATACAGTATAGAGTATGAGTTGTTACATGGTTGCTAAGAGCAGGAGGAATAGCATTATCAAATGAAATATTTTCAATGGATAAAGGAACAAATAGTAAGCATATAATTTGCAGTCATAAAGTAACCATTGGACCCTTAGCCACAAAATACATAACTTCAAAAATGTAGGATAGTTTTTTTGTAACATAAATGCAGTACATACATCATGGATTCATAAAAAATATATATCTGAAAGTAAGAAAGAACCAGGACAAAGCAGTGCTTTTGCTTATGAGGCAAGAGCACAGCTAAGAGTAGAGTAGAAGAGAACCTGATGAGTTTTATTTTTTCAGCTATTTATTTCTATTATGGTATAATGTGTATATTATTTTTAAATATCAACCATATTAGAAATTTGGGGATTTTTTTTTACATCTTTGGATATAAACATTGGATAGAAACACATATTATGTTTATCTCCACGGCTTTTGAGTATAAAATGTCCTATGTTGGTTCATTTGGTTCCAGCTGGTGCTGCTCCTTCGAGGAAGAGCATGTGAATGCTTTGGGGTGTGTTTTCTACCTTGCCTAACTGCTTCACTGGAGAGAGACATTGAGTACTGTCTGCTTCTAGATATACCTTGAACTCTGCTTCCTCATCTGTCAAGGTATGAGACTCTGTCCATAAGCTCCACCACCAGAGAGAGATCAAACCACTTTAGCTGCCATTCAATCCTCGCCATATACGTTGAGCTCTCTAGCACTGTGAGCCAAAAGAAATCCTTCCTCCCTTCAGGAGCTTCTGTCAGTTGGTAGTCAGGGCAACTGATATAACCACTAACATGTTTATAGCCATGGAAACTAGGTCAGAACCAAATTGGGTCAGCAAACAAGTCTATAATAACCAAATTGGTTATTATAGACAAATCCATAATAAAACCTTGATCTCATTATAAACACATCCTGCCATCCCTATATAATACATTGAGTATAAATATTTTACTGAATATATATTAGTATGTTTTATATATATATGTATATATATACATATATACAACTAATGTATAATGAATATACATTAGTATGTTATATATATGTATATATACATATAATTAATATATATATTTATATATATATTTATATATATACACATATATACCAGAAGGCAGACTAACAAATTTCTGAGTTCCAGTTTAGGATCTGTAGTCTACTTTAAGCAAGTTGTTAATAAAACTTCACCTTCCTCATGAATCTTTTCATTGTTGGATAAAGCGATGTGGTTTTCAGCTCTTTTAAGCATCACATACTTATGTTTCAAATAAAATTTTGGAGTGTCAAATTTATCAAAAGATTGAAATGAAAGGAAAAAAAGCCATACTACATTTCTCTGGTTGGATAGTTAGGGTGAACACTTCAGGGTCTTCTCAGCTCTCACATACTGTTTGAGATGAGAAGTTCTTTGGTCTACATTCGTGTAAGCCACTATCTAGAATTTGGTTGAAAGGCTCTCAGACAGACCAAAGTTGCACTAACAAGCCCCCAGGAGATGCTACCATCATTGGCTTGCTCAATCTCCTTTCAGAAAGTTACTTGATGATAACAATTATTTTCTAATGACTACAACTTTATTTTCCAACCTAAAACTAACATCATTTTTTTATGTAGTCCACTGACAGTGAAACCAGGCAGGCAGCGGACAGCTGGCTGCAGACTTATCAGCTAAGTTACTGTCACAAACAATACTAACTGTACTATCAGTGTGTAGCTGTGGAAAATAGAGCCTCTGGGTTTGATGAACTGGATTCAAGGTTCTTTCTTTCCAGTTACTGACTGAATGGCATTCGTAATTAATTACCTTCATCTCTTTGAGCACCTAGGTTCCCATCTGTATAATGGGAATAATGAAAGTGGCTGCTTCCCAGATTGCTGTAAGGGTTGTGGGTCTGCATTATCAGCACTCAACACAGTGCCTTTTGTAGACCAACCTTCAGAAGTCTCAGTCAGTAGAGAAGAGTAAAGGATACTCCAAAACATTGTCTGCAAAATCTGAGCTCTTGTATAAAATTATCTATTGCTGTAGAATTATAACCACTGGTCTGTAGACTGAAAGTAATGCTGTTACATGTAGAGAAAGAGCAGAGATGCTTTGTAGCAGATTGCAGCCACAGCTTTCATTAGGGCCTAAGTATTTATAGCTGATCAGGCAGTGTCAACTCGCTGAGTTACGCAGTGTGTTGCCAGAATGCATGGTTTCTTTTAACATGTAAGATCCAGTTATAAATAAAACACAGAGGAAGAACAGATTTCTTCTGTGTTATAATTAATTAAGTCTTTCCTCAAACATTGACTGCGTCCCCTTAGCTTTTCTTTTTGTCAGTTTTTTTTTTTTGTCAAACTCCATTAAATTAAGGAAAAAAAAATGTACTTATAAAGCTGAAGCAGCAGTTACTGCAAGTTTGAGGCTCTCCTAACTACACTATCTAAATGAACAAAACCAGAAAGCGAGAAAGCAAGAAAGCAAGGAAGGAAGAAAGGAAGGAAGGAAGGAAGGAAGGAAGGAAGGAAAGAAAGAAGGAAAAAAGGAAATACATTAATACTTTATAGCCAACCTTATAACAGTTTTAGCATTCTGTCTTTCATATTCTAAATATTCTTTCTGATTTAATCTTTCTCAATCTCATCACATACAGATTATAGGAAAGTATGTTTTTCAAGTATATTAAGCAACAGAATTTTAGATATGAACAAAACTATTAGAAACATAACTAGAAATATTTTGGAATATTTTAGACATCTTAACAGCAATGCTTCTCAGTGACATGGTATGTAGTTTATCATGTTGGGCAGCCAAGGAAGTCAATGGCTTGGGTTCAGGCATGGTGAAACACTGGAAGTGAACACTGTGTGAAGTTAAAATATCACAAAGCTTTTTTACTTAAGCATGAAAAAAAAACCTTAATGTTCCTGCCAACCAAAAGTACTTTCAGAAAGCTTAGCTGCAAATAGGCAGTTAATTTAGAAAATAATCAAAAATGTAATTTTAGCAGAATGTGAAAAAAAAAAACCCTAAACATTCTTAGATGACTAGTGACTAAAGACAACACATATCTTTAAACAAATGATGAATTCATTAGGAGGATGGTTTGTGGCAGAGGGAAACATTGAAGATGAGAAACACAATAAAGTATGCTTTATTTCTCATATCCAGGAAGTCATGTATGCCATTCTGTAACCTCTAGATTAAAAGACATGTAAACTGACTCTCCCAAATTTTAACTGTAAGGAATCATGTGACCTTGGGCAAAACTTTGTGACTTCTTCGTTTTGACTTAATCTTTTAATAAAGAAGTTGCCAGATTTTTTAAATTTTATGTATTTGTTCTGAGTTGTAATATCACCAAGAAAAGTAAGCTGCCAAAGCAAGATGGGTATTGTGAATATAGTGAGCATCCCTCTTGTGTTAAGTATCAAACCTAGATTTTAATGTAACTGGAGTCTTGCATTTACACTTAGGCAGCTATAGGGCTTTGTACCTATAGTATCATTTCTTCCCTAAAGAATTTCTCTCCTTTACAAGTGGGACATTTCTTCTTATTTTACCAAAATCATAGTGTCCTATACATTGTAGGCACTGAATAAATGCTTGCAGAACAAAATTAAATACTACCTAAATCAAAAACAGAACAAAGAGGGCAGTTTTTCCTCATGAAATTCTTCCTCCCACTTAGTAGACTTCTGTCTCTTGTGCTGATGTCCACCACACCAGTACAGTCTGTACTTTCACTAGTTCTCAGCCTGGAAACTCCCTACTGCCTGGCCACCTGCTTCCTGATAGAGTTAACCAGCATGTACCTCCCACACCAGATGGCTTCCTTCTCCTGCCTTTGCTTGGCAAGAATTTACTAACATATTTCTGCATGTCCAGTCTGGTACACATCCAAGGGGCCAGACTCTGTGTGAGCATCAGAGAAAGCCCACAAAGCTCAACTGAACTTATATCCTATACTGTTATATGGTTTTTTGTTGTTCATACTGTAGGGTGTTTGTTTGTTTGTTTACAAATGCTTTAATTGTTTCCTTTAAATTTCTGTACTCCTCATAGTTTTCCAAGATCCACCCAACCAGTTCCCATCCCACTCCAGAACTTTCTTTATGTCACTTGACCATCAGTCCTAGTGCCATCATTAAGAAGGAAGAGCTTCTTTAAAAACAAGAAAAATTTCAAGTTTGGGGAGAGGAGAGGACATAGAGGAGAACACCAGACCTCAGGATCTGTAGAAACAAAACACATAGGTGAAATTGTAAAAGCTGTAAAGTAAGCTCTTGGTCTCAGGGAACTGTGCAGAAGAGCTAGAAATATTGTAAGAACCAGAAGTGATAGATGACTCCAAGGAAACTGCCTTCCAGGCATAAGAAGTTTGACACACATATGAACTGACAGAGACAGTAGCAAAACACATACATACACACACACACACACACACACACACACACACACACACACAGACACGACCTGAACATATTCAAACCAGACAGGATCCTAGCACTGACAGGTGGGAAGTAGACCTGAGGTCAAGTCATTTACCAAAAAGTTATTTGCAACTGATACCACCAAACTGAAAATCAGTTTTCTTCAGCAGAGTCTGGCTATATAAATGAGACTCCAGGTTAGGCCTCTTAACTAGTAATAATCAACCAACACAAATAAAACTCCGTGGTGGTGGTGTATTTGTTTGCTTGCTTGTTTGTTTGTTTGTTTATTTTTTGTAGAATTTTTATTTATTTTGTTTTGTATGCACATTTTGCTTGTTTTTCTTTGTTTCGATTTCCCTTTTAATTTTTCTATGGGTTATTTTTGTGTTTGGATTTTGTGAGGATTTTGGGGTTGGGGAGATTTGTCTCTCTCTCTCTTTTTTTTTTTTTTTTGAAAGAGAAAGAACATTAATGTTGGACAGAGGAGGAGAAGATCTAGAAAAGTTGGGAGAAAAGAAAACACTCGTTAAAATATATTGTAAAAAAAAAATAAAGAAAAAAGCTTCACCATTTCAGATACATATATCCTCTCACTACCTCAGAAGTAAATACAGTCCTTGACAATGAGAGAATTAAAATTTTAGTGTAGAAATTTAAAAAGTTCTGCATACTAGTGCCCCATCTATCATAATGGAAGAAACCATATCTCTCTTTCACAAACCATCTCATTACATTTCACAAGTGAATGCACAAGAGCACACAATGGGAAGAAAATGGTGCCTTCATAAAAACAGAAACAAGAATTTAACTTGTATTTCTCTCCAAAATCACCACTTCCTTTCACTGAAAGGCTATGTACCTGAGTCAGATAGTTTAGTTGGTTAGAACTATGAAAATTGGTTAGAACTGTGCGAAAGCTTTAAGTTCAACCAGTTTTACCACTGATGATGGTTACCTAGATTTCATATGAAAATATCATCCCTTTTTCCCTCTTACCATCTCACTGTGTAAAATGCCATAAATGTGCTTTCCTGGATATCAAATATAATCACAACCTCCTTGCATTTGACTCATTTTTCTTCCCTCCCAGAGCAGCTATGGTGGATACTGGTCTTATGATGTTTGCTTGAAGCCCAGGCCCAACGACATGCAATCTGTGCAAGCTTGGTAGTCCCAGACAAAATCTTCCAGTCTCACGTTCATTTGTGACTATAATAACAATGTGCACGTATGAGAAGATTAATGACAGCCGCACACAAAATTATTTCTTAGTTCAGCGCTTGCCAAATTGAAAGCTACAAAAGTATTTCTCATTATGATCTCAAATGGGAATACCAGACTAAAGCAGTTTCTATAAGGAATTGAGTAATAAAATGATTGCTTTATAGAAAATTATTCTCATGTGAGATTGATACCCTCCTATAACTCAGCTCAATGATCTGCCATAGTTTACAAATCTAAAATAATAATTACTATCAACTTGTAAGTGAGAAGCATGTACCATTGTCTACAGATAATCACACTTAATCTAAGAACCGTACCTTTGAGGCCGGCTAATTTTTCTAAGTAGGAATATTGCTATTGCTTATAATAATTTTAAGTAAACATAATTCTGATTTTTACATAGCAGTTTAGTAGTAGTTTTCATGGGAAAAAATTCTCCTTATGCACAGAAATGTTGTTTAGAGTACCATCATCCATCACTGTCAAACCAGAAGAAAACTTGACTCCTAGCAAAGTAATAAAGGATGATATAACATTTACCCTTCCTGTGAGATACTACTTCATGTTGAAAATAGATGGTGGAACTTTTACAAAAATGTGTTGTTAGAAATTACTCAAAAATGTGTTATTAGAAATTACTCAAAATATATAAACAAAAAAGTACCTTGTAAATCTCCACTTATAGTCCTCGTTCAGACTAATACTGTATTAGCACAGACCCTAAATCAAAAGATATATGTAACACAAGAAATAGATAGAGCTAGTATTTAATATTAACAGTGATTATAAAGAGGAATGGTTTAAGTGTCCTTGATTTTTTCATTCTTTTATATCTTAATTTTCTGAAATTTTATATTATGTATGTATATATACATATATATATGTATATATACATTAAAAGTAGGCAGGAGACAGTGTACAGAAAGAAATGAAAGGGGAAGAGAAAAGAGAAACAAAAGGAGGAAGAAAGAGAGGTAGAAAGGAAGAGAAGGAGGAAGAAAGAAATGTCTTGACTATATCAGCTAGTAAAATGTTCAAAAACCTCATTAGAGTTAGACTATTATAGAGCTCCAGATGCAAATTTGACAAAATTAGTGAACAGAGGCTTTAAAGTTGTAGGGAAAAGCAGAACCCAGACAGGCTCCTTGCATAGGACACAGGGCATCCCAGCTGCTCTTGTCTGGTTTGCCATGTACCTGGGTTAGGTAGTCACTCAAAGCACATGAACATCCTCTGTGATGATACCCTCTGTAGGTGAGATCGTGTATGGCCAGTTTTTCAGATGTTCACATCAGAAGAAACTCTGACTTCCCAGAAGAGCAGCTCCCATCCAACTGTGCAACCGAGTAAGGAGCTAGTGAGGGCTTGGAGTCAAAGTGGTTCGCTTCGTGCATTCTGCCACTTGCTACCTTGGTAATCTTGACTATTCATTCCCTATAGGAAATACATTTTACAGAAATCGCTAGTCCATGTGTTTAACAGGAAGCAACTGAGCTACTGCATGCATCTCAGAAGTCATGGATTAATATGATTTGTTCTTATTATTGCTATTAGCTAATGAAGATTATGTGACCCACAATCTTTTCTTATTGTTAGTTTACAGGCTGTTTTAAGTAAAATTCCATATTCAATCACAATTCACCTCTCATGAAAAGTGTTTGCCTGCTCAGCTTCCAAAGAGTTGTACTTTTCTATTTCTGTTTAGACATTATAGTACATTTAACATTTATCACAAAGTGACTCAAATGATTTTCTGAAGGAGGTTATTCTATTTTTAAAAATCTCAGCTATTTCTTTTTCTAGCTACCACCCTATCTCAGGGCCTTTGTACTCCAATCTCTCATAAGGGTTTTCTTGGCTCATTGCTTTCCTTCCTGTCTCTTCAAACCTTCCCCTAAATATTTTATTCCACTGGGGTCTATTCATGCCTCAAACTGAGACCACCAGTGTCACGTCTAAGCTAACCCTGATGCGTGCAGCCTGTGTACCTCTTGAATAGATGTTCAGAACTTGATTACCAACACAGAGCACTGGGACTCACTCTTCAGTTTTGAACATCCTTTGCTTTGCTTCTAAGATGCCCCTCATTCAGTTGTCTTTCCAAAGCCCTTGGTGATTCCTTCTCCATTGCCTACACTGATACCTTCTTTCCAGCTAGTACTAATTTTTATTTTGCCAACGTTATCATTCACCCAGTATCCAGTTCCAGATCTAAATATTCAGCTCTGAACTAATTTTAGCTCTTAGAAAGGACAACTTAAATGCAGTCTCTTAAAATAGAAATTTATTGTTTTGCATATAATTTTTGAATGGCTTTATGAATCAATAAAAACTCTAAAATACTTGTCTCTAATTTCATGTAGGTTACCAGTGTTCTCAATGATTTCCTTCTCTGTCATTTCCTATAACCAAATTACTTCTACCTATTGTGACCTTATCCCTGAACTATTGTACTGACCTCTTGCTTTGCCTTTCCAAGGTCAAATTTTCCTATCTCTAGATAATTTTCCATACAGCTGTCAATCTGATCTATTTAAATTATACACAAATATCTCTTCATTTTAGATTCATTGATGTTAGAATAAAGTAGAGTTAATCTGACCTACATGACCTTAAATGATCTTTCTGCTACTTGTGGCTCTAGAAGTTCAGGTTTCTTCCTACATATTTCCTCTGCTGCGCTTCACTGTCTCCTTTCTGTTGCTTAACTCAAAGTTCTTACCAAAAGGGTATTTTTTAAAATTTTTCATCAGTTACTGTTATTTCCTTTATTTTGATATTATAATATGTCATTTCTCAATCTGTATCTATGTCTATCTGTATCTTTATCTTCGTATCTATATCTATGCTTATCTATCTCCATATACATATATCTATACCTATACCTGTCTCTTGTTTTTTTTTCCCCTCTGGCCCTGTCTCTGTCTCTATCTATCTCTATCTTTATAGCTAACAAGAAATGGCTGAGGTCCCAGACTGAATAAAAGGACAAAGCAAGCTAAGCAACAAATGTCTTTGACTGCAGACAAATTGTAAGCTGCCATGAAGGTGCTAATATCTATCTATTTATCTATCTATCTATCCATATGTATGTATATATACATATACATAGACATGGACGTGGACATAGACAACATAGACATAGACGACATAGACGTAGACGTAGACAGACCTAGACCTAGACCTAGACCTAGACCTAGACCTAGACCTAGACC
>JANHMN010000019.1:26066301-26084023 GCA_030674055.1 Rhabdomys pumilio
AGACCTAGACCTAGACCTAGACCTAGACCTAGACCTAGACCTAGACCTAGACCTAGACCTAGACCTAGACCTAGACCTAGACCTAGACCTAGACCTAGACAGACATAGACCCCTTCTTTGGTCTCTTTCAAATTCCTACCTGCTTTCAGTAATTGATGTTCCACGAATATCTGCATATATATTCCTAAATATGTAATTTCAGTCTGTATAACATTACACGTATATTTTTAAGACTGACCATTTTGTATTAGATTACCAGTTGATGTTCCCTTCCTTGGGGAAGGCATGTAATATATTTTAGTCATATTCTTTTCCCTCCTCAACTCCTCTCAGATCATCCATCTGACTAGGATACTATTCCACAGCCTTCTCTTTTCTATGTAACTCTTTCCTACCCTGATTTCACATAAAATGTGCTTTCCCACTCCCATAGAACCAGGTCAGATCTTCTGCATCATACTCACCTATTCCATTCTGAGGTTATAGTTATGTAACTATAAGACTGCTTTAGTATCTTTCTACTCATATACAAAATTTTTAAGACAGAGGCCTACTTGAATTTTACTCACCAATATTAATTCAAAGCCTCACAGAATCCATGATCACAGTACATTCTGAGTAGATAATCTAGGTGTTTCAATCATCATTTTTCTCCCATCATACCACCTCTTCTAACTCAATCATACACTATTACTTTTCTAGGCTGCTTCAACAGCCATGTAACTATGACTGCATTCCCAGTCTTTTCTCATTAGCATAGCTTTACAGGTTAATATCTCAGAAGCAGAGCTCTAAAGATTTCAGAAACTGTGAATAGTTTCCCATTGACTATTCAATAAGTTCAAATCACTCTTGGCCACCAGCTAACCTTTCCAATACTAATCTGACTCTGATCACACTGAACATGTATGGTCCATTTCCATGTATTGAAATCCGAATAATTTTTGAAATACAACCAAAAGTCAATTCCTCCACAAACCTTTTTGTTTTCCTCAAACTAGAAATCAGCTCTCTTGGTTCTCTGATTTCCTACCCTTTCTTGCTTGATCCTTCTTAGTGAAGCTTGTCGTCTCCTCTAGCTGATGATACATCTATCGAAGCATACACCACTAGCTTGAAAACTCTCTAGACATAAGACATCCAACTGCCACATGCACACTGGAAAGACTGTAAATATCTACTGAATGTTCTTCCTATATAAAACAGTTTAACAAGATGCCCCAAAGCAATTTTCCCATAATTAGAAATGGAGAAAAATTCATCTATATCATGTCTCTTTTGAGGACAGAAATTGTTTTTCACTGAACTTTTTTTGGGCACTCACTTAAGTTCTTCTAACCAATAAAGTGACAAAAATAATACTGGAAAAAATGACACTTTCAGACATTTCCTTTTTCTTTGAAGACATCATGAAAATTGTTGCTGTAGACTCTTTTGATGGAAATATAATGATGGTCTATAATTTTTATCATTCTTTTGTTAATTCCATTTGTGGGTTCAGACGAGCAATTAAAATTCTCAGTCTTGCTTGCTTGCTTGATTGCTTGCTTTAACTACTTCTTTTTTCCCAGTTTATTTATTTATTTATTTATTTATTTATTTATTTATTTATTATGAGACCATTTCCAGGACAATTTCTAATAACAACATTACATATAGAAATATAACTGTTTCTATAACTGTAATTTTTCATGTGAACAGGTCATAAAGAATTCCTATATAAGTTATATCTTTTAAAAACAATATTTTTATTAATTTTCTATTGAATATTTTATTTATATTTCATATGTTATCCTCTTTCCTCATTTTTCCCCAACAAAGGAACACCCTATCCCATCCCTCCTCTTCCTGCTTCTATGAAGATGTGCCCCCACCTACCCATCCACTCCTACCTCCCTAACCTCGAATTTTTCCACACTGGTCATCAAGCCTTTTTTCACAGGACCAAGAACCTCCTCTCTCACTTATGTTCAACATGGCCATCCTCCTCTACATATACAGCTGGAGCCATGGGTCCCTCCCTATGTGCTCCCAGGCTGGTGGTTTAGAACCTGGGAGCTCTGGTTGGTTGTTACTGTTGCTCTCCCCATGGGGCCACAAAACTTTTCAGCTTCTTCAGTCTTCTCTCTCAGTTCTCCATTGAGAACCACATGATAAGTTCAATGGTTAGCTGTGAGCATCTGTCTCTGTATATGTCAGGCTCTGACAGACCTCTAAGGAGACAGCTATATCAGGCTCTTGACAGCATGCACTTTCAGGTATCCACACCAGTGTCTACCTTTGGTGACTGCACAAGAGGTAGATACCCAGGTAGAATAGTCACCAGACAACACCTCCTTCAGTTTCTGTCCCATGCTTTGTCTCCATATTTGCTCCCATGAGTATTGTGTTACTGCTTCTGAGAAGGACCACACTTTGGTCTTCCTTCTTCATGAGATTCCTGTGGTCTCTGAGTTGTATCTTGGGTATTGCAAGCTTTTGAGGTAATAACCAATTATCAGTGAGTGCATACCATGTGTGTTCTTTTGTGATTGGGTTATCTCACTCAGGATGGTATTTTCTCGTTCTATAAATTTTCATAAGAATTTCTCAAATTCATTGTTTTTAGTAGCTGAGTAATACTCCATTGTGTAAGTGTACCATATTTCCTGTATCCATTCTTCTTTTGAAGGACATCTTGGTTCTTTTTAGCTTCTGGCTATTATAAATAAGGCTGCTATGAACAAACATAATGGAGCATATGTCTTTATTATATGTTGGAGCATCTTCTGGGTATATGCCCAGTGCGTTCTCAGGTAATGCTATGTCCAATTTTCTGAGAAACCATCAGACTGATTTCCAGACTGATTGTACCAGCTTGCAATACCACCAACAATGGAGGATCTGCTCACGTGAGATTTTGATTTTAGCCATTCTGACTGGTGTGAGGTGGAATCTCAGGGTTGTTTTGATTTGCATTTCCCTGATGACTAAGGATGTTGAGCATTTCTTTAGGTGCTTCTCAGCCATTCGAGTTTCCTCACTTGAGAATTCTTTGTTTAGCTCTGTTCCCCATTTTTTAATATGGTTGTATGGTTTTCTGAAGTATAATTTCTTCAGTTCTTTGTATATCTTGGATATTAGCCCTCTATCAGATGAAGGATTGGTAATGATCTATTCCCAGTCTGTTGGTTGCAATTTGTCCTATTGACAGTGTCCTTTGCCTTACAGAAGCTTTGCAATTTTATGAGGTCCCATTTGTCAATTCTTGATCTTAGAGCATAAGCCATTGGTGTTCTGTTCAGGAACATTTCCTCTGTACCCAAGTATCTGAGGTTCTTCCCCACCTTCTCTTCTATTAATTTCAGTGTATCTGGTTTTATGTGAAGGTCCTTTATCCACTTGGACTTGAGCTTTGTACAAGGAGATAAGAATGGATTGATTTGCATTCTTCTGCATGCTGAGCTCCAGTAGAACCAGCACCATTTGTTGAAAATGCTGTCCTTTTTCCACTGGATGGTTTTAGCTCCTTTGTCAAAGATCAAGTGACCATAGGTGTGTGGGTTCATTTCTAGATCTTCAATGCTAATCCATTGATCTTCCTGCCTGTCTCTGTACCAATACCATGCAGTGTTTATTATTATTATTATAATAATACAGTGTTTATTGCTCTATAGTAATATAGAGGTCAGGGATGGTGATTCCCCCATAAGTTCTTTTATTGTTGAGAATAGTTCTCACTATCCTGGTTTTTTTGTTATTACAAATAAATTTGCAAACTGCTCTTTCTATCTCTATGAAGAATTGATTAGGAATTTTGATGGGGATTGCATTGAATTTGTAGATTGCTTTTGGCAAGATGGTCATTTTTACTATATTAATGCTGCCAATCCAGGAGCATGGGAAATCTTTCCATCATCTGAGACCTTCTTCAATTTCTTTCTTCAGAGACATGTTCTTGTCATACAGATCTTTTACTTGCTTGGTTAGATTAATACCAAGGTATTTTATATTTTTTGTGACTATTGTGAAGAGTGTAGTTTCCCTAATTTCTTTCTCAGCTTGTTTATCCTTTGAGTAGAGAAAGGCTACTGATTTGTTTGAGTTGATTTTATAACCAGCCACTTTGCTGAAGTTGTTTTTCAGGTTTAGGAATTCTCTGGTGGAAATTTTGGCATCACTTAAGGATACTATCATATCATCTGCAAATAGTGAAATTTTGACTTCTTCCTTTCCTCTTTGTATCTCTTTGACTTTCTTTTGTTGTCTAATTGCTCTGGCTAGGACTTCCAGTACTATATTGAATAGGTTGGGAGAGAGTGGTCAGCCTTGTCTAGTCACTGAGGGATTGCTTCAAGTTTCTCTCCATTTAGCTTGCTGTATATTGCTTTTACTGTGTTTAAGTGTGGGCCGTGAATTCCTGATCTTTCCAAGACTTTTACCATGAAGGGATATTAAATTTTGTAAAATGCGTTTTCAGCATCTAGTGAGATGATTATGGGCTTTTTTTTTTCCTTTGAGTTTGTTTATATAATAGAATATGTTGGTAGATTTCCAAATGTTGAACCATCCCTGCATTTTTGGGATAAAGCCTACTTGATCATGATGGATGATTGTTTTGATGTGTTCTTAGATTCAGTTTGTGAGAATTTTATTGAGTATTTTTGCATCAATATTCATAAGGGAGATTGGTCTGAAGTTTTCTTTCTTTATTGTGTCACCTGGAACAGCTCATGCTGTGCACCCAAGCCACCTCTCTCTGTAGGCTTCTATTTCCTCTATTTTGTTTGTTTGCTCGTTTGTTTTTTTAGACACAGGGTCTCCCCATGTAGTTGTGACTGTCCTGGAACTCACAGAGATTTGCCAGCTTCTGCCTCCTCTTTAAATGAGGAGACAAACTAGGGAGACAAATGTAAAGAATTAAGATGTAGAAAAAGATAGATAAAGATCAGCATAGGAAAGTAGACTATTGCCACAATTTTTCTTAAAAATTCTCGCAGGTGAACTCTAGAAAAATAGATTCAGAGACCATAAAATTATGGCCCTCAATTTGCTTTTTACTTTTAGTGTTTTGCTTAAATATGCCATTAATACTAATTAGATATGATGCAAATCTCCATTAAATATATAATATTAATCTGTTCCTGAAAGTGTTATACATTGTTTGCAATTCAGAATTTTTAGGGAAGAAGTGCTTAATTTTTACCTTTCAGGTAATATCTGATGTAAAAGAGAGCACAATAAAAGTCACAAAATATTTCTGTATTCTGGTTCAACTTCCTAATAACTAATCATGAATTACTGAGGAAAGTTAACATCTCTCTGAGCCACAGAACTGTTGTTGCTAAAATTAGAATAAAATGTCTAAAGTCCCTGTTCTTGGTATTTGTAAGAATCAAATGAGAACAAATAAAATGATGTATATAAAAGCCTATTCTAAAATAAAATTGTGTGATTTTTAATGAGGTATTTTGAGTTGAGTTAATAGACAACAGCAACTCTCAATATCAAAAGTATTTCACAGGAACCAAATTTTAACTTTTCTACCTTACAAGAGAATATTGTAACTGTATTTTGCATATATAATTAATGTGATTTCTCTCTTTTTTTCACTTTCTTTCTTTAAGTCAGGAGAACAAACTATCCTGTCTCTTTCTCAAGGCTTATAGCTTCAAAGCTGAAATAAATGCTCCTTTTCTCAACACCTTTTTCAAATTATCAGCATAAACTGGGTGAGTAAATGGCTATCAGTTATGATTGAGGTTATTATAGTGTTTCCCACAACTCTTTCATGTCACACCTTGACATGGAGTTGTTCCTGACACCATCACTATACTAAGTACCTATGTGGCTGGCAGCAGATATTCATCATGAAGAGCACAAAGCTATATAGGACACTGTGTTTCCAGGAGTTGATCTGGTAAATGAGATTAAAACATTCAGAAAATACTATCTAGGAGTGGTTTAGCTCCAGCTAGGATTAGGGAAGAAATGGGTGTTACTCACGCAAGTTTTAGTCTAAGATCTTAGCTTGAATCCACATTTATCCAAAAAACGGACTTGGAAATGTATTTTTTCTTCTCCAAAAACACTCATATTCTTAGATGCTGAAAGTCCCAAGCTACCATTGTTTGTTGACTTTCTTTATGTAGGCCAAATTCTGAATCTAATGGCAACACCATAGGTTATATTGTATTTATAATCAGACACAATATGCTGTTTTTATATTACAAAAGGTCAAATGTCATTAACATCAAATTAAACTATATTCAAAAATAATATTATAGAGTAAAACAGGATTTTTGAAATCTAACTCAATCTCTACTATGTCTCATCCTCCTGTAAAGTTGAACCTTAGACTCAGAAGATATCTTAAGGTTCTATAACTAACACATTTGTGACTTTCTCTACTTTCAAGCTAATATCAGTTCAACAAATAAATGCAAATGTTGTAGACCTGTAAGCCCTCTAATACTCAGGGGTTACAGAAGGAAGAGGATCTCGAGTTTGAGGCCAGTCTGGGATATAGAGTAAAATTTTGACGAGTAAAGAATGGATATTTTTTAATTGAAATACAAATTTCTTTGAAAAGTTATTCTAGACTGTGCCTTTTTCATGAAGCTTAGTATATATTTTGTTCAAGAGGCTCTTAAAATACATAAGATCCTAGTGGCTACTCAAATGATTGGACATTAAATTGCCCCCCTCCCCAAATATATCAAGTAACAGTTCAGACAAACTAGGTAATGGCTGTTATAAAAAAAAAAAAAAAAACTTAACTGATTTTAATTCAATTTATTTGTGTATATAAGCTTAACATTTTCAGAAAATGATATTGACTTCTCCATAAATTATACTATGCTTGTCTTACATTTATTTTTTACATTTGTCTTAGGATTAGTTTCTCCTTTTATCTGGATTTCAAATAACCTCCCAGTGGTCATGCCTTTGTTTGACACTACAATAACTCTAAAGATAAAATATTCTAATATGAATTCTTTAAAATGAATTTTGCTAAGTAAATAAATTAGCTAATTACAAACATAAGCTATGTGGATAACCTATGAAAATATAAAAATTATCTAATCAATTTTATGACATTGTACGTTAATATTCTACAAAGTCAATGCATTTCTTTGTCATGAAAATTTAGTATCTATTTTATGAAAAACAAGATACTTTACATAAATTTTCATCTTTTAGTCATATAGCACCATCACTGACTCAAAAATTTTGCTTTCATTCAGTTCTTGGTGTTTCTATCAAACACCATGAGAGACAAGATTGCAAATGTAATGTCAATTTTTGTTTTATTTTTATCGATCCACAGGAATTACTTTACTCCCCGTCTGAAGACGCTTTTTCAAGATAGTGGAATATGTCCAAGAGAAAAATAGCAGGGAATAGGAAGCTGCCTTTGAATGTGTCTGTAAATGTATACATATATAAGATTAGAGCTAAGTGTGGAAATGCATTCTGGGATTCTCAGCATCAGAAAGCCAAAGCCAGAGGATCTGTGAGCCCAGCAGTTCCAGGCTTGCCTGACAATACAGTGAGATCTTGTCTCATTTTTTTTTCAAAATTCTTTATGCGTATCCACACAAAGAAACAGTCTTCAAAACACACAACTTCATAAATTTAGAAAACGACATGCTTTTCAACATTATAATCACAATAGTGTTAGTACATATTGACATGAGCAACAAGATCAAGAATAGAGATTTTCCTTGTTCTGTAATGATAGAATATATTATGCTAACCACATTCTAACTGATAAGTATATTTTAGATCAATGGCTTATTTAAATACTGGGTCTTTTCATATCACTATTAACTTCACATTTATTTCCTTGTTATGCAAATCACTTAAATTTTCTCAGTATCACTTTCTTACTGTGCCATGAGAAATATAAAACATATCCTTTTTTTTAACCTTGTAATTGTGAGTGCCTGCTAATTATGTACAGTATATTACAAGTTGTCTAAGGCCAGTGATATGCAAGAATACCCAGAACTGAAATAAGTTTATACAAATAAATATAATTTAAAAAGAAAAACAAGAAAGGGAAAAATGATATGATCTGTGTGTAGTCAAATATATATTCACTAATGTGTTGGAAATCATATAAAACTATGATTAAATGTTTCATAGTAGAAAGATGATGTTAGTTTACCAGTAGAAGAAAAACTTATTAAGGGAAGTAAGGGTTACTTGTGTTGTTGAAGGTGCTAAAATAAATGACACCGTTTATTTAAGAATATACCAGATTTCCCAGCTCCAATTTTCAACCACAATGAAAATGAAGAATAAAGTGGTTTGAATATGTTTGGCCCATGGGAAGCAGCATTATAAGGCGGTGTGGCCTTCTTGGAATGGGTGTGACCTTATTGGAGAAAGTTCCTGACTTGTGAGGGTGGTTCTGTGCTCAAGGTCCGCCCAGTGGAGGAGACACCCTCTTCCTGGTTGCCTGTAGATAATAGTCTCCTTTCTGGCTGCCTTAGAATCAAGATGTAAAACTCTTGGCTCCTGCAGCACCAAATCTGTCCACATGATGTCATCCATACTTCCCACCATGATGATAATGGACTGACCCTCTAAAACTGTACGCCAGTCTCAAGTAATGTTTGCCTTTATAGGAGTTGCCTTGCTCATGGTGTTTCTTCACAGCAATGAAAACTTTGGAGTGAGACTTTTTATGTTCTGTTTGAGGAGATCACTGGTTATAGTGCACCATCATGCAATATTTACACAGAATGCTTCTTTATCATCTGGCCTAAGCTCTTTGATGTCACTAATTTTACAACAATTTAAAATGATCACATTATAAGCAGCTGACAGTATACTGATTTCTATACTGTAAACTGAAACAAAATATGTCATATCATTGAACATTTAGAATATGACCATTTTCTTGGATCAAAATCAGTAAAAATGAAAAAAATGTTGATATTTTATTCTAAAGACATTATATAGAAGATATTTAATTTGACCTCAATATTTAAATAATCAAAATATTCATAATTTGCTTAAATTATACAATAAGTTTCTTAAAGGAAAATTTTAATTTCATAATTATTCTTTTTAAAAAAGATGTATTTATTTATTTTAAGTAGATGAGTACACTGTCACTCTCTTAGACATGCCAGAAGAGGGCATTGGATCCTATTACAGATGGTTGTGAGCCAACATGTGGTTGCTGGGAATTGAACTCAGGACATCTGGAAAAGCAGTCAGTGCTCTTAACTGCTGAGCCATCTCTCCAGCCCTCATGAATGTTCTTAGAGGAGGTAAGTAAGTTTGGTTGTAATGTAAAGGAGTTGTTTGTGTTAGATGTTAAGGCCTTCACTGGAGACCAGGTTGACTGACTCCTATGTAGTAGCCTGTGATACATTTCATCCATCTTTTCTTCAGTCATTCAATAAATTACTATGGATCAAATCCTACTATATAATCAAAATATAATCCTAATATATAAATCCAAAAATAATGTGCTTAATGTGCTTAATGTGCTTAATGTGCTTATTGTCTAGTGTTTCTAATTTTAAAAAGAAGCACACTTCTTATTTATATGTAGTCATGAAGTAGATCAAGACCTTGGCAACTTTCCTCAAAGATGAAGACAATAACTATGCAATATGCTATCTTCATAAAAACTAAGGATGTTCCATACACGTAAATGTATAACATAACAGAGAAGAAAAGAGAAATGTAACAGGATATCACCCCCCACACACACACACACTACATTTTGCAATAAACTCAGTAATTTGGGAGGAGCAAATGTGGGAGGAGTAAGGAGAAGAAGAGGAGAAGGAAGAGGAAGAGCTAGAAGGAAAGGAGCGATGTAGTAGCCATGGGGAACCACACACGTATCAAGAACAGTCCTGGGTAACAAATTTTACCTAGGGTTAGGTATTGGGCATCTTGTTAATTGAACATTTCTAAATATATAAAGCCTTTGGATAATAATTACGTATTAGAGTTTTATTTCTACTGGGTACCCCGTGGATGGTGGACATTGTCTGGGGTTCAGCGAAGCTTTGTGGAAACAGTGTGGTAGATTGGCAGAGCCATCTCTCATGTTGGTTCATCTCATGGGTTGCAGGGCCAGTGTTTCTGGCTGGCCGTTTCAAGCTGTGGCATGCGTGTGTGGCCTCTGGCCACAGAACATGGCGGCACAGCTAAGCAGTACCGCCGCTGCTTCATCAGCCTGGACCACAGCTTTTTTAAATATTACTCTTAACAGAGAAAGAGGAAGGGGATAGAAAACGATGGTCTCAAAAGAGCTGTGACTATGTGATTAGTTGTTTCAGCTCTTACCCTTCATTATAATTGCTGTCATCTTCATTCTTTTTTATATTTCTACTAATTCAATACAACTGTAATAGGAATTAGCTGCTTACACCACATTCATATAGTGCTACTAATAGAGTGTATAGCCTGACGTTTAAATAAAATTTTCTTCTGCCTTTGGCTTCTTACTCCTAAAGCAGTTTCCACTGGTTTTCATGACACAACTTTCTGAATTTATTTATGTATTGTTTCCTTTGTTTACATGGCTTCTAGATGTAGCATTTTCCCAATGTTGCATCACTGGAAATGATTACCTCTTCCCTGATACTGTCTTTCTCTATTATTTTAGACAATCACATGATATTAGTAGTTCTTATCTCCTCAATCTTATCCCAAATCTCCTCATTCTTCAAGTGTACATTTCCCCATCTCTGCATAATTTCACATTTGATGTCTTTGCAAACACACAGGAAATTCCAAACACACAGGAAAGCTCTCATTTACTCTCCTGACAGTTCTCCATTCTCTGCCTTGCTCTGTGCCCTGGAGATGACATCAGTGAATGGTATTGACAGATATCTTACTCTCAGGCTTACTGTTGTGCTTAGGCAAATGGGAATCCTGGAAATAAACTCAAAGAAGGGGAAACAAAAAAGCTTAGGGTATTACCCCTAAGACCCCCATCCCTCTACTTTAAATTTCTTCTCTTCAGAATTATCTCCTTGTAGATTCCAAACCACTAGAGATGCTTCTGTCTCAATTCACTAGTTATAAGTATGGTTGTCCTAGCTATGACTAATCTGAAAGGACTGCATGACCTTTTCCGTGCAGTTTTATATCTTATTCACACCTTCAAGTGTGTGAATACTCAAAGTTTTATGAATGTCTTATGTTTCATATCAGTATGGCACTTGTTTGTCCAGACCCTGTTACTGCCACTCATAACCTCATTGTCTCATTTACTTTACATCTCACTAACCTAGGAATAGGAATAGGAATAGGAGTAATTTCCCAATACAACTTTTACACTATGGTATCATACATCTTGATCTGACTTTCTGAACTTACCAAACTTATACTTTTTCAAACTCCACCACATAAGTACAAAAATTTGGTGTAATAGTCAACCATTCTGAAATAAGGCCACAACATCTTTCTAAATATATTTCCCACCACCTACTTTATGTCTCAAATACATCCTGGGCTCCAGTTGCAAATCAGCTACACAGTGCAGACTGATTTCCCAGCAGAACCTTGTTCTAGTTCTCTCTTCAAAGGTCAAATCCTGCCCCTCCATTCACATACTGCTCAAAAGGGATAGAAATATGACCATACATATTATGTGATTTTTTCACGTAAGCTTTTGACTCTAGGTTGTGATACAACACATAGAAATTACATGTTTGCCCAGCTATTATGTCAATGTTTTAAAATTTTGTAATATTGACTATTAAAAGGAGGGACTTTCCTCACCTATTTAATATTTGGATGTCATGTAGAGCAAAAAACACACAGAAATTTTATTCCACACACCACTTTGGAAGTTAGAAGCGTTTTGTCATAAAAACTAAGCTAAATGTCAATTTCCAAAATGCCAAGTAAGAACTCAAGACGGCAAATAGTATCTTCTGACTTATGTGTTATGTGCTAGGTCACTGCTTCTCAGAATCCAGGACAAAGCAAGAATAGAACTCTTAGATTTTATTTTAAATAGTAGTAACATACACAGATAAAATCCAGCAGGTTTCCCTTTATCTTTTATGTTACTCATTTTGTCTAAAGTCAGGTAATTAATGATTTATTTTATCTAAGAAAATAATTAATATTAGAAAATTTTAGGGATTGGATAGGAAGTCTGACTATTGTTTAATTCACCAGTTCAGTCAGTCATCATTAAATAAGAATTTGAAGAGTACCCAATATGTCCAGTATGTAGAATCAACAAATAATACATAACTGCATCATTAAAAATATCTCTAGATAACTTACATTATAGTTGAGAAAACATAGTTTCAATACCTTCCCTTGGAAATAAAGAAGTGTAACAATGTCTACTTTTACTATTTATTCAACACAGCACTGGAAGTCTAATGCAGCAATCAAACAAGAAAAAGAAATAAAGAGTAATTATTGAGAGAAAAAAACAAGTCAAATTCTCATTATTTTCAGATATCATGATCTCATGCATAGAAAACTCAACCATCCACCAAAATTGAATCAACAACAACAAACTGTTAGAACTAATTAAGTCATAAAAGTTTTAGAATATCAAATCAACACACAAAATGTTGTAGCATTGTTAATCAGAAATAACAGATGACTGAAACTTGAAATAAAAAAAGCAATCTCATTCAGAAACTCTATAAAATAACTCACCTAGAAATAAATCGAAATAAAACACCAATGAAGCAAATAAAAGACACTCACAGCCCTGCAAATGTAAAGATATCCTGTGTTCATGGACTGGAAGAATCAATATCATTTAAAGATTGACACTATCCAAAGTAGTTACAAATTCAATGTACTTCCTATCAAAACACTAATGGTGTTATTCACAGAATTTGAAAGTAATATCCTAAAATTTGTATAGAAAGGAAAAAGAGAGAAAAAGGAAGCTCACTAGCTACTAGTTATAGCAACCTTTCCAAAAAGAATAAAGAAGGCATCATATTACATATACATATTATGAATTACAAGTCAGGTAGTAGAATGCTTCCTTTTTTTGATCCTTTTAGGAAAAAATATATTACAAAGTTGCAACAAAACACAAAATAGGTAAAAACAAACACACAAAACAGATACATAGACAAATGGAATAGAATAGAGCAACTGGAAGCACATCTACACTTCTGTAATCAACTGATTTAGATGAAGATGCGGAGAATACATACTGTATGACTAGTTTTTAAAATGTGGTTAGGGAAAGTGTGTTTCCACAGAGAACAAAACCAGTCTCCTGTTTCTTACGAGTTATAAAAACAGCTCAAAATGTATTAACAATGTCTAAAACCAGGAATTAAGAGAAACTAGAGGAAGTATCAAACTAGAGGAAGAAACTAGAAGAGATGAACGTTTTTTATTAACAAGAAAACAGAAGCTGCCCAGAGACAATTGGAAATACACAAAGATTAATCAAACTAAAAGGCATCTTTTCAGGAAATTAATGACTGATAAAGACACAACTGACAGGAAATGAAAACATATTTGTAAGCTACTTATCTTGTAATGCTGGTAAACATTATCTGGTAAAGAATACATAACAAATCCTCAAACTCAACCCACAATAATAATAATAATAATAATAATAATAATAAATAATAAATAAAGTCTGGTTGGAAACAATTCAAAGACAATGGTCATATATAAAAATGTGTGACATCACTAGACACAGGAAACACACAGCAAGACCACAATGAGGCAACGCCTTGCCTCAGTAAGAGTGGCTATTAATAAAAAGATAAAAACTGGCAAGGTTGTAGAAAGGAAACTCTGGCACACTGTTCTTGGGAATATAAATTGCTACAATGATTATGAAAACAGATTAAAGACTCTTCCAAATGTTAAAAATAGAACTAACATCTGATCCAGGAATCCTTTTACTAGTTACTCACCAAGGAACATGAAGTAAGTATGTCAAATTTATGTCTGCATTTTCATACTCATTGTAGCACTACTGAAAATAGAAAGGAAATCAAAACAACTCAAATGTCTGTCAGCTAACCAATGGATAAGAAACTGTGGTACATAGGTGAAATAGAATACCATTTAACTTTTAAGAAGAATCAAGTCATTTAGGGCAATATAGCTAGAACTGGAGAATGCGTTAAGTGAAAAGTCAGATACAATTTTATCCTGTCATCTCATAGGCTATCAGCTACATTAAGATGAAGCTGAATATCTACTTCCCAGCCACCAGTTGTCAACAATTATTTGAAGTGCATGATATATGTAAACTTCACACTTTGGAGGAGACATTCATAGTCACAGAAGTAGCTGCTCATGCTCTGGATGATGTGTGGTCCAAATCAGTGATAGGAACAGCAAACAAGGTTTTCCTGTGACCCAAAGGAGGGAGTGACTGCTAGAAGAAGAGTCATTTTTTTTCTAGACCAAGGAAAACTGGTGAGAGGAAGCACAAGTCAGTTCCCTGATACACTGTGGATACCAATTTGACTGTTCTCAACTTGGTTATTATAAGAGAAAAAAGGCACACAGACAGATAGACAGACAGATTAGGAACATTCCTATTCCTGGACCAATGTATATACAGTGCCTCAGTGGTTGGGATCTAAAAGAAGTAGCAGAATCCAAAAACTATTCAATCTGTCTAAAAAAGATAATGTCTGCCAATAGGTTATGAGAAAGCCCTCTAATAAAGTAAGAAGCCCAGGATCACAGCAAGCAAGGATTCATCATCTCGTCACTACATATGTTCTACTGATGAACTTTTATCTTTTATTCTCTATGGTAATGCTAAGTATGGATAAAACCTGGGGTTTGCACATAGCCCCTGGGGACCTGATGTCAAGTTAATTCTGACTGGTGAGTAAAAATGCCAAGAGCCAATAGCTGGGGAGAAAAGAAATAGGTGGGGTTGAGTTTTGGTGGGCTTAGAGGAATGAGGAGAGGAAAGGAGAGGAGAAAGAGAGGCAGCTATGGAATAGAAGAAGAAGAAGATGCAGTAAGGAGAGAGCTGCCATGGGGTAGGAGTAAAGAAAATGTGGCTCCCATGACCTGCTAATTGGAGACAAGAGCAGCTCAGATGAAACATAGTAAATAGTAAGTGATAATTCAGGATTATTGTTAGGAAGGAAGATTATAACAACATGGAGATGTAGGAAGCTGCCCAGCTATTGTGCTGTCTAAAGCATATTTAAAACTATAAAGGCTGTGGGTATGCTTCATCTGGGAACATAAATGGTCTAAGGTGGGCAGAAATCCCACATTGGGAATTTTTAATATTATTTACTACATTTTACAATACAAATACTGACATATTACTATGAAGAATAAAAAAAAAAACACTATGAAAAATAAGGAGGAGGCTTTATAATATATTAAACTTTTAGCCAAGAGAATGAAGATAGCCAAAGCAAAACACCAAGAAGAAATATAATTTGTTCTCTCTGAGTCTGAGTCCAGTTAAAAATACGTCTTTAAGAGTATCAAATAAATGATCAGACCTTAACAGGGGGAACAAGTATAGAAAGACACACACCATGTTATGTCATTCATATGTGAACACTAAAATGTTGACCTCTAGGAAATTGAGAATAGAATGATGGTTACCCCAGGCTAGGGAGAATAAGTGTTAGCATGGGGAAAGGTTGGTCAATAGGTAAGTACTTATAGTTAATTAGAGGCACCATAGAGTGATTACTGATAGCAGCGATTGAAGAAGTTTGAAGAAAAGATTGTTTTCACCACAAAGAAATGATAATGTTTGAGGTGTTGTGTATGTTAAACCTGAATTAAACTATGTAAACAGTGGTGAATAAATGGTAAGCAGTGGCAAAGGCATATGCATTTATGTTTTGTGTATCAGCTTTTCTTATGTATTGAAGTGTTCTCATACATTTATAGAATCTCCCTCAACAATTCAGTAGGAACTGCATCCAAAACTATACATTTTCAGGTGAGAAGCATTTTTTTCCTTTTTAATCATCCTGAAATTTTTTACTGAGCTATTATTTTCCCAAGAACACTGTCCAGTGTCCCACTTGTCTCTTTTGACCACTTTAGTAATGTCTTCTAGAAATTGAGAGTGTAAGATATTCTATGTGACTGTAGGAAGTCTTCTTTAAAAACATTCTCACTTTCTCAGCAACAAGAAAAAGTCAGTATTATATATATATATATATATATATATATATATATATATATATATTTGAAAATATGAAAGATACTCACTTTAGATTTTACATCATTTTGAATGGAGAGTCTGATGCTCCAGAAGGATATAAATCGAACAAGAACTGACTAACTGCTTTCTCTGTCTCCCCTCCCTGCAAATGTTCACAGAACTATGTATTTGGTGCCTTGTCCAATCAATTGTCTGGTTCTTAACCTTTAGTCCAGAAAACCAATGCAGTCTTTGTTTAGAAATACCAAATTCCTCAACATGGACCAGCTTTCAGTTATGTGTTCTGCTTCACAGAGAAGAGATACAAAGCTTGCCTCTGTGAGGTACAGATCCAGAAAAACTTAATTGAATGCCAGGCACAGTGAGACCTCAGAGATGCTTCTCCTTCAGCTGAATGACCTTCAGTGACTCCAGCCGCCTGAGGCCAGACCAGAAACAGCATATGATTCTATTTGTGCCTAGCTACTGAGAATAGCTCACTGGAACCTTCAGTTTTTATCTAACCTGGAGAGTAATCACCACTGTCCGTGGTGTTACAATGACACCAAAAAGCAGTATTTAGTTTCTCCTGTGGAGTTCAAATGTCTGAAGTAAAAAGAAAGGAAAGATGTGCAGAGATAACAGTAAGACATGAAGTGGGAGATTATTTTTTAAACTAATTATCGGATGAGAAAAAGAATGCAATACCATTTCTAACGCTGGGAGTGAGAATAAATAAAAAGGCAAACTAACATCTACTAGATATAACCATAAATACAGCAGAGAAAAATAAATCAGTGAAATGAAGCACACCAGAGAATGTGCCAACCGAGAAAGGAGCAGAGGCTTGGCTGACATTTCTATCTAGTGTGGGAGCCTCCCTAAATCCCTTTTCCTGTGTGTTTTCATCTAACACTTGCCTCAGAGGACCAATTCTACAACATGCTGTAAAAACAAGAAAGGAGAAAAAAGTGAATGGCCAGAGCTAGTGATAATAAGGGCATAGACACAGGAAGCATTTGGAGATAGCATATTCTTGCAGGACAGAACTCTGAAGGTATAAATCCATCATTTTCATCAACCTATTGGAACAAAGGAGATGTTGAAACCTGAGTATTGGCTATTGATCATTCAGCAAAAATATTTGTCCTTTGCCTTTTGTTCCTGAAAGAATAGCTTAATTAAGAATGAAACAAAAATAGAAATTTGCTGTCATTGGTGACAAAATCACAATGTCTTATTTGTGCATAGCTATGATTGCAAAAAAAAATTAAAATCCTCCTCTAAATACAAAGTCAAGGTGATGGTGTCTTCCTGTTGTTTTGACATCACAGTGGTCTGTATTCATGGTCTCTGGTTTTGCCTAAAATTCCTACCTCTATTCTTGGACATCATTTCATATGCAGATCATATATATGTATATATAACTATTTAACATGAAGACTTCTGGAAGAGCCCTTCATCCAGTATGATTGAGA
The DNA here is from genome assembly GCA_030674055.1 of Rhabdomys pumilio. Taxonomy (NCBI): domain Eukaryota; kingdom Metazoa; phylum Chordata; class Mammalia; order Rodentia; family Muridae; genus Rhabdomys; species Rhabdomys pumilio. The sequence continues at coordinate 26,083,894 of JANHMN010000019.1, forward strand.
TTCTGAGATTCTTGACAAAGGTATACTTCAATATTGCCAACAATGTTTATATATATATATATATATATATATATATATATATATATATATATATATATATATATATATATATATATATATATATATATAT
>JANHMN010000019.1:26084033-26124939 GCA_030674055.1 Rhabdomys pumilio
TATATATATATATATATATATATATATATATATATATATATATATATGAAATGGTATCGCAAGCTTGGGGATCCGGAAAGCAGCCTAGATCTTATTTTTCCCTGGTATGCTTTGTGGGAAAACTACCCATCAGCATATTTATTGTGTGTTTGCAGCTCCAGACTGTGAGTCTACACACTTTCCAGTACTGGGAACTAACAGCATGAGACTATATGTGCTGGCTAGATTGGTAACTCACTGTTCTGCATACTGCCCTTTCTATGGGAACCAACATAATTAGTCTCACTTTTCATCAAGCCATGTAGATTACAAATTGTTCAATGACAAAACCATCTAAGTCCAAATTAACTATTACACTGGAACACTATTAAGAAATACAGTTTTGAAAAGTTGTGAAGTACTCCAAAATCATACAAAAATAAACATCAAAGTTACTTTAATCTAGTTACTGAGTCTTACCATGACAGAAGTACAACATTACCACGGAAAATATAACCTGGAATACAATGAGTGTATCCACTTCCATGGTTAAACCTGAAAATCATGTGGGCTGAATTTATAATCCTGAAATACAGCATAACACTCCCTACAGGATATTGACTGGAAGCTTCAACAAACAAGTTTACATGTTGCTATCTTAACAGTCCCTTAATACATATTGTCTCCTAAATATGAATGTTATTAACATCACATTCAGGAGAAAAATAAGTCTCACGAGTTGGCTGTTTGTTTCAAATGGTTTGCTTGAAGACAACACTTATAATGAAAAAATGAGAAGATAGTATGTGTGTATTACTAAATTTGTAAGAACAAATACTGTGCTTTATCTTAGCCAAAAGGCCAGGAAGCAATGGCATGTGGATTCTTTGCTATGCCACCATTGTTTGCCTTATAGAGTTTCTTATTCTATAGACTATTTAATTCTTTTAGTCTTGTTTGTTAATATAGCATGTACATGTGTAATATAGTTTACATTTTAAAGGTACAATTCTATTATCAATGTTTTCTGTCCTTAAAATGTGTACAATTGTATAATGTTCATCCAAAACAACAAGCAAAACAAATCTGTGCCTTATCCACACGAAATCTATTCATGCCCATTTGATTTCTCCCTCTCCTCCTGTTACTAGACAACACTTATTTGATTCTGTCCTGGTGTGCTCCACTTTTAATGTGTCATATAAATCAATCATCTAATAGATAGTTATTTCAAATTAGCTTTCACTCAACATGATTACTGTCTCAGATATAAACATATCACTACATGCTTCTATAGTTTATTTCCCAGTGTGCTTGAGAACTGTTCCATTTTATGCATGGATTATAGTTTGTACATCCATCCTCCAGCTGACGGACATTTGAGTTACCCAAATTTTGACTATTACAAACAAAGACATTATAGCTATATGCTTTTTAATGCTTTCTATTGAATGAATTCTCTAAAATTTGAAATTCTGGGAATACAGTAAGCATCCATTCCACCACAAAAACCACATCCTAGTCTTTTTCACAATGATAGTGGTATTTTGAATCTCTGATCACCAGCTGTACTGGAGTTCAAACTGCAGAAATAAAGTTGTAGCTCATAGGTATGTTGTATGCTTTTGCTCAATATACAGAACCCAAACAGAAAAATGTCTCAACTGTTCTATTTTTGATAACACTATTGCCACATTTCTTGTTTGCATTTTAACCATTCTAGTGACCATATAATAGAATCTAACTATAAATTTGCAGTACAGTGATAATAAATTAAAAATAAATTTAGTTGTATAATCTCATTTGTCATCATTATCTCTTTGTGAAACTTATATTCAAATACATTATCACGCTTGAAATTAATTGGATGTTCTTACTATTGCCTTTAAAAATTCTTTCCATATTCTAGATACTAGTCTTTTAGAAGACATGGATTTGGAAGTTGTTTTACCCATTTCATTGCTCATTGTTTAATTGGAACAAGTTTCATGTGGACATAGATGACAGCAAGAAGTTTTTAGGACCCACACTTTTTGGATTCCCATACCAGGACCCATCACAGCTTTGTCTCCTCAGCCCTGCCTACCCTGAAGAGTCAGGAAAATAACTGGCATTACCTTTGAGAGGGCCTTGCTGGACATGATGTTTTTTTTATCTCTATAACTTCTAGGATTTGAGGCTTTGGCAATTACATAAATGTGGGATGTATTTATTTGTTTAGATGCAAAGCAGTTTTTTATAATTTGAAAATGTAAAAATAATTTTAAATGATAGTTTATGATTTGTTGAAAACTAAAAAACAATAATCAATCACTAGCTGTGATTTAACTATTTATGAGGCATATAAAGAAATATGGAAGTGTGAACATTCATATATAACAGAACTCAGAAAACACCAAACCCTTCAAAGAAATTCACTTAGCATTAAATAAAACTAAGTCTCTAATAATAATGATGGCCTTATAACTAGCCATTTGAATTCAATTATTTGTCAATGAAGAGTTCAGTATAGATGAAAGGTAAAATTTAAAGTAGCGTACTTAAGATGAGTACTACATTAGAAAAATACAAGAGAACATGAAGTGAATATAAAAAGCAAATGAAAAACTGGAAAAAATAAAGCCATGTGCACTGGAAAGAGCACCCTCCAATAGCAACACTTAGAAACATGGTGGAAATTGGGGAGTAGAATGTTATCACATGGCACAAAAGCAACAAGAAAAACGTTAATGTACACAGTGAGTAGCTTGATTGATGTACAAGCTATCAGAATTTCTTAAAATGAAAAGAGGATCCAGGCTGAAACATATCTTAAGTTCTTTCTGATTATAGATTTTATGAATAAGCAGAGGGGAATGCATAAGCAAAATGAGCAACACAAAGATTAGTATGACAAGCTGAGTTTACACATAAAGAAGTGAGAGAAAATGCAGAACAAAAGTTTTTGTGAAAGTTTTTAATAATCAATGTACCCACCCCCAAAAAAAGAAGGGAGGGAGGGGGGGAGGGGGGAAGGAAGGAAGGAAAGAAGGAAGGAAGGAAGAAGGAAAGAAAGAAAGAAAGAAAGAAAGAAAGAAAGAAAGAAACAATATTTCTAAGACTGAACCAAAAACAGAAAAAGAAAAGAAGATAATTTAAATCTTATAATGGGGGGGGAAGCAGAGGGGCTTAATACTACTATGTCAAAAATAAAATAATAAATAAATAAATAAATAAATAAATAAATAAATAAATAAATAATCCTAGCTTGTGATTGTGGCCATAGTTCAGTGGTAGTGAGTTGGCCTAAACTATGCAAAGCTATGGAACATCAGCAAGTAAAAACACTAACTTGAAATTGCACAGAAAAAGCCTAACAGAATCTGAGAGTTAGTCCACAATGTCAACACAGGCCTAATTTTCATCATGAGCACTTCAATATGTTATGTAAGTTTCTTTTATGGTCTTTAAAAGCAAAATACTCAAGGAAGGTCAGTTATCTACAGTATAATTATTTAAAACATTAAGATGATAAATAATACAAAGAGAAAAATTAACATTTATCAAATATCTGTTATACTCCTGGTCATCTCATTTAACTTTCACAAGACTTTTAAGTCAATATTGCTATTCATATTTTAAAAAACTAAAGAAGCTAGGGAGTTTTTTCCTTCTCTTTTATTAGATTTTTTTATTTACATTTTAAATGTTATCTTTTTTTCCAGTTTCTTCTTTGGAAACCCTCTATCTCATTTGCCATTCCCCTGCTTCTATGAGGGTGCTCCCCCATCCACCCACTCTTGCCTCCCCACTGTTGCACTCCCCTACACTGGGGCATCGAGCCTTCACAGGACCAAGGGCCTTTGCTCCCACTAATGTCCTACAAGACCATCCTCTGCTTCATATGTGGCTAGAGCCATGGGAACCTCCCTGTGTACTCTGGTTGGTGGTTTAGTCCCTGGAAGCTGGGGGAAGTAGGATTGGTTAATATTGTATGGAGTTGTAAACTCCTTCAGCTCCTTTAGTCCTTTCTTTTCTTCCACTCAGTCCAATGGTTGGCTGCGAGCATCTACCTCTGTATTCGTCAAACTCTGGTAGAGCCTCTCAGGAGATAGCTTTATCAGGCTCCTGTCAGTATGTACTTCTTGGCATCTGCAATAGTGTCTGGATTTGGTGATTGTGTATGGGATAGATCCCCAGGTGGGGCAGTCTCTAGATAGTTTCCTTCAGTCCCTGCTCCGCACGTTGTCTCCATATTTTTTGGGGAAGTAGTTTTATAATCAATTCTGTAATACAACTGCAAACCAGAAAAGGGGCCTTAAAGGCCCATGTTTTTTAATCCTCTAGTATAACAAAATATATGATGGACATTAGGATTATTACAACATTTTTTTCTAGAAATCTGGCCTAGGAATAAGGGCATACATTATAAAATTTATGAGATTTTAATATATGTTTGAATTATTTTAGATAGTCTGTTGCTATATGAAGATAAGGGAGAAGACAGACTACTTAAAATATAGAATTAGGACAAAATGATGCTGTTGACAGTGGTCACCACTTGGAATATGAAAAATGTCAATAGTCCATTTGATAATTTTTATATGTACTAGTATTTTGTCTACATGTGTATATATGTACCGTATACAAGCCTGATTTCTGAGGAGATCAGAACTAGCTTAGAGACAATTGTGGTGAGCCATGGTATGATGATGGAAACTGATCCTGGGTGCTCTACAAGTACAAGTACTCTTAACTGCTGAGCCATCTCTCCAGTATCAAAGTCCCATTTGAAAAGAATAAGAGACAGCAATATTGCTCAGTCGGTAAACATATGTACAAAGCCTGTTGGCATCAGTTTAATTCCTAAAACCCAAATGGTGGACAGCTAAAACCTACTCCCAAAGTTTTCCTCTTACTTTTGCACACACACAAATAAATGAATGACTAAATGGATGGATGAATTAATAATAAATAAATAAATAAATAAATAAATAAATAAATAAATAAATAAATAAGTTAATCAGCATGGAAAATATTAATCCTTAAAATTTGACATAAACTATTTTTAAATGGATGAACATATCATGCTGATTTCATCATTTTAGTGTCTTAAAAATTATTTCAGGGTCCTACAACCATGATACAAGGAATAGCTATGCCTTCACACAGCTACAGTGTAATAACAAACACAATGACTTTTTTCCTGCACTGTGCACACCCTGCTATGGGCACTGCTCTACACATAACAAAACCCTGAATCTTCTTAATAGTCCAGGCAAGTTGGAATCATATTAGGTGGTTGACACCAACAGTCTGACTCCAGAATTCTTAATCTGAGTTACTGTACTACACTGAGAGAGTTGGGCTTTAACATATACCTTTGAAAGAGACACACATTCATTCCATAAGAATATCCAGGTTGTGGCAAGTGAGACAGCTCAGTACTACACAGCACTTGTCACTTTTGCAAAGTTTGTATTCCAGTTGTCAAACACAGTAACTCACAACCACAGGTAACAACAATTCTAGGGTATCCAATGCCCTCTTTCTGCCTTTGTAGATACTGGCCATGCTCTTGATTCACACAGATACATGCAGGCACATTAAATTTAAAATAATTTTTTTAAAAAGGAATTTCTAAGTCAGAGTTAATATTTTAAAAAGAAATGTATCTTAGAATAAAATGTAGAGTAAGGCCATTAGGACAAATGCAGGGTATGTCCCAAGCCATTTCTAAAATTAATTATTTAGTATTTCTAGTAATTCTCTAACTTATTATCCAATAGACTCATTTTCATACTAAATTGGATATAGTCTTGATACTTGTGAAAACTGGACTACAGTATTTTGATGCAGTATAGAAAGTAAGGTTCAGAAGATTATGTTGTGACAATTGAGTCGGTGCCTGTCAGTGATGCTTCTTCCAATGACATCAAACAAGTTAATGACACACATGAGTGCCTTAATGTTTACTTCCGGGACAAATATCCAGAGACTTTCTTTGAGAAAAATGATGCTTATAACTCTTAAGACTTTAGTATTCATGTGGCAAAATTCCAAATGTAAGGTTTAGATAAGAAATTTGTTGAAATATGATGTTTATAGTCTTAACAACTCTTTTTACCTAAGAATTATTGATGAATAAAGAATGTCTAAATACAGGGGTAAGTAAATAAAATACTCCAAAAGACGCAAAGAGGTCCATCTGTACACACATCTCTGTCAACTGGTAAAGGCTTCTCTTTACAGTGAGGTTTTCCCCTCCATTGCTTATTATACTCATCTTTTACCTAGAGAATTATCTTCTAACAGGATACCATGCTCAATCTGCACAATCATCTGCCTTCATTCAGTATGCTTATAAGGTCAAGTACATCATTTAATAATTCCATGTGCTGCTTTGAGCAGCTGGAAAGAATTAGAACTGTTTGCACAGCTGATTATTAAAAAGCTGGACTCAGAATAGACAACACCAAAGTTAGGGTAATATGCCAAAAGTCCTAGAATTTTCTATGAGGAAATCCTAGTGTTTGAAACATTTTCATCACAAATATACCTAAGAGGATGGCAGGATCCTTTCCACTGTCAGTGACCCAGTCAGAGTCACAAGCATCATTTACCACCATCACTGCACAACCTTCTAACAAGTTTATGGAAAGACTCTTCTTACTCTTCTATCTCTATCTGCATAGAATATCACCGAGAGTAGCTAGATGGGTCTTGTAAAAACCTTAGTTAAACAATATCACTTTCTTCAAAACCTTACAAAATCTCTCAGTTTCCCACTAAATAGAAGCCTTTTTAAAAGCCCATAAACCTCTGCATCCTACAACTCCCATTTAGTCTGCTCCCTGACTTGTACTTATTCAATTCAATTTAGTCTCATTCCCCTGACTCGTACTTATTCAATTCGCTCTACTTAAGGTGCAATGATCTCCCTTCTGGTATCTGAACTTGCTGAGTGCACCCTACCTTAAGGCTTTTGGATTTTGCATTCATTGATGCCTCTATCTAGTTCAGATAATTGCATATTTATATCATGAACTTCAAGTATTTACCTGATCCATAAATCATATCATGGTCTTCTTGTTTAATTCCACAACAACCCCTTCTTTCTACCTGGCACTCTTGACTGCTTTTGAAATTTTTTAATCTGTGTATGTAATAGTTTGATGAATAGTTAAAATATTTGACAATTTTATTACTATATACAATGTAATGCAAGCATACTGTTATCCTCCCTTACTTTCCTCCCATTCCTGGAACCCATTCTCTTCTTTCTAACTAGTCTTTCTCCTACTTTCATGCTTTACTATTTTTGGACATACCCATAGTTGTTGCAAGCTCATAAGTATATCACTGATGTTTTACCCAGAAGATAGCATTTTATAGGACTTCTACTTTTACAATCTTTATATCACCTTTTCCATGATGTTCCTTGAGTCTCAGAAGGAATAGTTACCTTATTTATATCTGAGCAACTCAAGAGTCATTTAGTCTTAGAATTTTGAATAAAATTTTTGACTAAATAAAATCTTATTTTTCTATTAAACACAAGCCTGGAAGACTGTGAAATGACTAAAGGTGCTTGTTGCCAAACCTGTTGATCTGAGTTCAATTTCTGGAACTCATATTGTAGGAGAAAACCAATTTCTGCAGCTTGTTCTGGTATCTCCATGTATACTATATCAGAGACAGGATAGATAGATGATAGAAGATAGATAGATAGATAGATAGATAGATAGATAGATGATAGATAGATAGATAGATAGATAGATAGATAGAGAAAAAGTCTGAAATATAATAAAATACAGTCTTCAACATGCAATGTAATAATGCCCTTAGTATATTCACTATTAAATCTGTGCCCCAGAGATCTGGCCTCTTCTACCAGCCTCTGGCTGCCTGCTTTACCTCATTTTCCTCCAGAGTCTTCCTTGTTCATTTTGTATCTAAAAGGAGCTGATCCTTCTGAAAGAAGTTGATGAGGTAAGTATTGCTTTTCTCTGCCTTGTTTTATAGTAACTCCCCCAAAATCTCAATGTTTCCAGAAATATCATAATTTTTTATTAATCATTTTATTAGTTTACATTTCAAATGATATTGCCCTTCCTGGCTACCCCTCCACAACATTCCCCCATTCCATTCCCTTCTACCCGTCCCCTTTGCCTCTATGATGGTGCTCCTCCACCTACTCTCCCACTCCTGCCTCACCCCTGTAGCATCCCCCTATGTTAGGACATCAAGCCTCCCTCCCCTCTCTTTGATGTCAGATAAAGGCATCCTCTGCTACATATGTATCTGGAGTTATGGCTCCCTCCATGCCTACTCTTTGGTTGTTGGTTGAGTCCCTGGGAACTCTGGGTTGTCCGATTAGTTGTTACTGTTCTCCCTATGGGGATGCAATCCCCTTTAGTTCTTTCGATCCTTCCCCTAGCTCTTCCATTGTGGTCCCCAAGTTCAGTCTGATGATTGGCTGTGAGTATCTGCATCTTTATTGGTCAGATGCTGGTAGAACCTCTCAGGGAACAGTCACATCTGTCAGCAAGCACTTGCATTTGTGATGGATCCCTAGGTGAGGGTGCGGGTCTCTGGGTGGCCTTTACTTCAGTCTCTATTCCATGTTTTGTCTCTGTCTTTCCTTTGGACAGAAACATTTATGAATTAAAAATTTTAAGATGGGTAGATGGCCCCATCCCTTAACTAGAGGTAATGCCTATCTACCAGAGGTAGACTCTACAGGTTGTATCTCCCCCTATATTTGGTATTTCAGCTAAAGTAATCACCATTGTGTCGTGGGAACCTGTTACTTCCATGGATTCTGAAACTTTCTAGTGGCCACCCCCAGTTACCCATGCCCCATTGCTACATACCTCCATTCAATTTCCTGACCCTCTGTACTTCTCTCCTGTCCCTTCCAATACCTGATCCTCTCCCCCTTTTATTCTTCCCCCTCCTCTCGTCTTCTCTGGTCCCTCCTTCCCCCTAACTCCTGTGCTTATTTTATTTGCTTTTCTATGTAGGACTGAAACATCCACACTCTGGACTTTCTTCTTCTTAAGCTCCATATGGTTTGTGGGTTGTGTTGTATGTATTCTGAGCTCTTAGGCTATTATTCACTTATCAGTGAGTACATACCATGTGTGTTCTTTTGTGTCTGGATTACTGCACTCAGGATGATACTTTCTAGTTCCATCCATTTCCTTGTGAATTTCATGGAGTCATTTTTTTTTATAACTGAAGTTCTAGCCAGATCAATTAGAAAACAAAATGAGATCAAAGGGATACAAACTGGAAAGGAAGAAGTCAAAGTATTACTCTTTGCCGGTGATATGATAGTATACATAAACAACCCCAAAAATTCTACCAGAGAGCTCCTATAGATAATCAACAACTTCAGCAAAATAGCTGGATATAAAATTAACTCAAACAAATCAGTAACCTTCCTCTACTCAAAGGATAAAGGGCTGAGAAAAAAATTAGGGAAATGACATCCTTTATAATAGTCACAAATAATATAAAATTTATATTATTTGGTGTGACTCTAACCAAGCAAGTGAAAGATCTGTATGACAAGAACTTCAAGTATCTGAAGAAAGAAATCGAAGAAGACCTCAGAAGATGGATATATCTCCCATGCTCATAGCAGGTTTGACATAGTAAAAATCTTACTAAAAGCAATATACAGATTCAATACAATCTCCATCAAAATTCTAACTCAATTATTCACAGAGATAGAAAAAGAAATTCTCAAATTTATCTGGATAACAAAAGCCCAGAAGAGTGAAAACATTCTCAACAATAAAGTAACTTCTGGGGAAATTACCATCTCTGAACTCAAGTTATAACTACAGAGCAATAGTGATAAAAACTGCAAGGTATTGGTACAGAGGCAGGCCGGTAGATTGGTGGAATAGAATTGAAGACCCATAAATAAACCCACAAGCCTATGGTCAGCTGATTTTTGACAAAGAAGCCAAAACTCTCCAGTGGTAAAAATGCAGCATTTAAAAGAAATGGTGCTGGTTCCAGAGGTGGTCAGTATGTAAAAGAATACAAATCAATCCATTCTTTTCTCCTTGTACAAAGCTCAAGTCCAAGTGGATCCATGACCTCCACATAAAACCAGATATGCTGCATCTGATAGAAGAGAAAGTAAAAAAAACCCTCAAACACATTGGCACAGGGGAAATTTTCCTGAACAGAACACCAATGGCTCAGGCTCTAAGATCAACAATTGACAATTGGGACCTCAAAAAACTGAAAACTTCTGTAAGGCAAAGGACACTGTCAATAGGGCAAAATGGCAACCCACAGATTAAGAAAAGATCTTTACCAACCATACATCTTATAGAGGGCTAATATCCAATATATGCAAGGAACTCAAAAAGTTAGACTCCAGAGAACCAAGTAACCCTAGATATATCATATGCTTAGCCTACTAAGAAATTATTCTGTTAATTAAATTAAGGTCTTTTACTAAATAGAACCTTAAAGCTCCAAGGTATTAATGTAACTTTCTTTCCTTTCTTTCTTTCTCTCTCTCTTTCTCTCTTTCTTTCTTTCTTTCTTTCTTTCTTTTTCTTTTTTTTTTTTTTTTTTGGTTTTTTTTTTGGTTTTTTTGAGACAGGGTTTCTCTGTGTAGTCCTGGCTGTCCTGGAACTCACTCTGTAGACCAGGCTGGCCTCAAACTCAGAAATCCGCCTTCCTCTGCCTCCCAAGTGCTGGGACTAAAGGCGTGCGCCACGACCGCCCAGCGTTAATGTCACTTTCAAATAGGCTATATGTAATCACACCACGCCTTTCAGGTAAAGAAAGAAATGGGATTTTGTTTAATTGTACTTAAATGCTTACTTTGCTTTGTGTGTGTGTGTGTGTGTGTGTTTTATTTCTAAAAACAGTAATATGTTTACTTGAAAGGCCATAGGGTTTGAAAATCATCAATCCTTCTAAAGTTAATTTATCTTCTCTTGATTATTTTCTATAACTATTCCCTGTTCTTTCCTTCTCTCTTTTATGCTGTCTAGAATCACTATTAATGTTTCAGCATCAGTCATGGGTGAACTAGCTGTGCTCTAGCATTCCAAAGTCTGCTTCAATATTTCCACCCGACAGTAAGATGTTCATTTTGGGGTATGTCCCAAGGCAACCTTGACAAAGAAATGAAAAGTACTCACAAATATCTGAATCTTTGACTGAAAGTTACTGTAATAACCTTGATCATATGACTTGTCATAGGTTTATTTTCTAGACTCTGATTAGAAAATGGATCCATATACTGGTGCAAAAGTATCATTAAATTTATTGTAATAGATGGCACTTATTTAGCCTGGTTATAAGCTGAGCAAGTTACAAACATCCTATCAGATTTTAACACCCTCTGATTATGTTGCATTGTTATCCCCATTTTACAGTGGAAAGACTGAAACACAGGTAGCTGTGACAGCAGAGGCATATTCACAGAGATCTCTCCAACTCCAAATCTTCATTGCCATATTGGTCTCTATAAGTGGCAGAATGGAGAGAAAAGAGTATTTGCAAAAAAAGAATTATACTTTTTGATTCTTAGGTAGTATAAACTTATTTCAGAAGAGAATGAACACATTCATTTCAGGAAAAATAATCATAGGAAATGCTGTTCTTTTTTATAATACTATTTTTTACATATGCTAATATAACTAAGTTCATAGGGAAATTTTTTATTTTAGGTGACTCATTAAAGAATCTAGAAATAATACATAGGAGATATTGGTTCTCTGTTTTTATTAAGTAATAACAGTAGGTGACATAATCTCAGAATTTAGTAACACATGTTTATTACTGAAAAAGATTTTCTTCATTAATACATGGGATATACAATGTCCCTCCATCTCTTATATCAATTACTTCAGTTGAGAATTTTCCCAAGAGAGCAAGTGTTAGAGTTAGATATTAAAACCAACACTCTTTTACCAAAATATTCCTAAACACTTTAAACACTGGTGGTGTTCTTCTGAACTATGATGTGACTTCAAAATGTATACCTGAAGCTTATACAAGGTCATATCTTAGACAAAACAACTGTAGTTTAGTTTTTTTGTAGCATAGTATTAGTTGCTTACCATGCTTGCTATTCATGATTGCCTGGATGGTTGGGCAATATAGTCATCGCTGCTGCCAACACCAAGTGAGAGTATCTCACTGTATATTGCTAACTCAAAAAGAAAAATAAAACTTTGACATTGGAAGTAGAGATTCTTAACTTTGCATAATGACCATCCCACAGTCAAAACTCTGACCCATAATTGGTCCTGTCTGAAAGGACTGCAGGGATGGAAATGAAAAGGAGCCTGAGGAAAAGAAGGTACAGCAACAAGCCCAAAGTGGGATCCAGCTCAAGGGGAGGTCCCAAGACCTGACACTATTGCTAAGGCTATGGAGCGCTCACAAAAAGGGACCTAACATGACTGCCCTCCAAAAGACCTAACAAGCAGCTGAAAGAGTCAGATGCAGATATTTGCACCCAACCAATGGACAGAAGCTGCTGTCCCCTGTGATTGACTTAGGGAAAAGTGGAAAAAAGCCAAGGAAGAGGAGAGTAACCCTGTATGAGGAACAGCAGTCTTAATTAACCTGGATCCCTGAGATCTCTCAAATACTGGGCCACCAACCAGGAAGCATACATCAGCTGATATGAGGCCCACAACACATATACAGGAGAGGACTGCCAGGTCTGAGTTCAGTCAGAGAAGATACACCTAACCCTCTATAGAATGGAGGCCCCACGGAGTTTAGATGTCTGGCTGGGTGGGGTTGAGAGGTGGGGACATCCTCATGGAGACAATTGTGTGGGTAGTTCAGAAGAACTAGCTTAAGGTCAGCTTCATAGAAAAAAAAGGTGATCTGTTAATGAGAACAATGGCAATATTCTTACCTATAGTAACCATGAACGACTGAATCACTGGAAAGATATAAAATGGTGCAGATGTGCCATTTGAGGATGAGAACCCTATGGCCACTTATTCTTTCCAGTTTGACTAGCTGTAGATATATTCAGATGCCCAGACAGAAGAGAAATAACAGAGGAGAAGGAAAGATTGTAGAGCCAAAGGACCATGCCTCCTGTTCAAACTTTCTCTTCCATACATGATAGGGAAGCTGTACATATCAAATATCATCATGATGATTACCTAAAAAAATATGGGCTCATTAATGACAAAGATAGTTGACATGCTAACATGGAGTGGGAACATTATGTAAGATCCCACACCTAAATGAGGAGCTTTAGTCAATGGATGTTGAGAAAAGGAAAATCAGTTTTCACTAGTAATGAGCAGAAAAGTTATATAAACCCTAGTGCTTAGCTCTAAACACATGTACATATGAGCTACACACACACACACACACACACACACACACACACACACACGTACACACACGTACACATATGGAAAGTGGAACGGGTAGAATCAATGTAAATATAGTATTCATGTCTGAAATAGTCTTTTAATTCAAAAACTATATTGCATATTTCTATATAATTCTTTGTGTCCAGAGTTCAAAGCCTCATCATTTATTAACAATTCATTATAACAAGATTGTATTTCTTTTTGAATGTAAATTTTTCAGAATATTTCGGAAAGATTCAGAAACCTAAAAACTGAATGAAGAACGACTAGGAAGGACAAGGGGACAAGAAACACATTTGACCCTTTTAATTGTTATTCTCAGGAACTAGGGTGGGATAAGACTAAGCAAAAATGTTCTCAAGGAGGTAAGAAAGTGTCAGCCTCAAGAGTCACCCACTCCAAAAGGAGAGGACTGCTACAAATACAGCAGTGTGGATGCCATCAACTTTGCAAAACCCTAGCTCCCTCAACTTACCATCTAATTCCTGTCTCTCCTAGGAACCTTCACAGCACAGAAAAATAAAAACAAAACCACAAACTCTGTGCAAAAAGCAGCTCTGACAACACATTCATATCTCTGCTATTTTGAACCAAGTTCCCCTATTCTATTCTTTCTGAGAAAGAAGAATAAATAAATCTTACTGTCATTACTTCAAGGAAAGGATTAACATATCTAGGACACTGAGCCACTGGGCCAGCTCCAGTTCATCCTCTGATTTTGTTTAGCCTAGCCCATGCTCCAAATATAACCTGTAGATACTATCCTTTTCCTCATGATTCTTACTAAAAATTTAACAAAATACCTCTTGTTGAATTTTAATAGTAAATATTTTTGAATAAATATTACCTTTTACAAGCTCTTGAGAATAGAAACTATATTTTATTAACTACCATTAGCATTAATTGTTCATGAAGACCTTTTGTATGAATAAATTCACTCAAACATTGTTTACCCATTACCAATAGTTTAATTACCTCTCTTGCTTATGTGCAGATAGCAAACTCCTAATAAAGACAGAGAATATTGAGTAATTACAGCAACATAAATAGAAAAAAACAATTTGCAGGGTGGGATTATTCAGTCCGGCTGCCTTCACTCCTCTATTCACATACAATAGCTCTGTTCCAGTCTGTAGTGACTTGTTTGTGTGGACTTTGTCTTAAATGACAAAGTGGAGTATTTGAGGCCAAGGAAAACAAAAAAGGGACTATTTCAAAGAGAAAAAAAGGAATCCTGGGAGCAGATGGGAGGATTAGAGAAAGAGAAATAGCACTATGGCAGTGGCTGCACCTGTCAAAATTTGGCTCAAAACTGTGTTCCCAGTTGATCTGATTCTAGAGTTAACAGAAAGACCCATGAAATACTGATCCTGACACTTTAAAATTGTGGATTTTATGGTTTGGTGCTGCTTCTGCTAGACTGCCTGTTCCATTCAGCTATGCTAAATCTACATACCTGGAAATGGCATCTCTTGTCAGAGAAAGTACAATGCCCACAAAGGCCAATTTAGTTCAAGGAGACCCAAGACTGACAGTGAGCACACACAGCATTATAAGCTTTAGAATATAATAGAGGAGTATAATGGAGGAAGAATATTGAACAGCCGAGTAATCAGTGAACCTGACAAGTTATTAAAAACACTGCTTATGTATGAACCTTGAACAGTAAAATTTAGGTCAAATGGGCTCTGTAGTGCAATATAAGGTTTGAGTTTCTATTAAAAATTAGTATTTAAACACTGGGCTTCCCATCTTAGTGGAGTCTTGTGATAAGGACTCTATGTATATAAGAGAAAAGGAAGGGACTGGGATGATCTATAAATGGCCTAGTAGTCTTAGGCCCCAGTTATGTCCATGACAACCTCATCTTCCACTCTCTCCATTATCCTACTACTATGTGATTTACATAGAACTCTGAAGATCTTGTATGAAGATTCTCTAGTAGTCATTGATTTGCCAACCCATTGTTTTTACCAGTTTACTGAGAAAAAAAAACAAAAAACAAAAGGAAAGAAAATATTGGGTCAGATATTTCTTCACAGCTTTAAATTAATCTATGAGTTGACAAGAAAAGAAGAAGCGATGATGAGTGAATGCCAAGCTCCCAAGGTTGCTAGGAACCTTAAAGTCAACTTTGCCAAATACTGTTCCATTGTAGACTTCTATTTTCATGACTATACAATCAGGTGTAATGAATGGCCCCATGGAGTCTTCAAGCTTTTACAATATAAAAAGACCTTCATTCATAAATCTGTATCTCAAAGGACTACAGTTTCTTTGAAAAGATGAGTTCAAAACAGTCTCACTCAAACATACATCCTTTGAGAAAGAACTGGGCCATAACAGGCCTAGAAGGAGAATTGCTGTGACTTTGAGAAGGGAAAACACCTTTATGAATGTGTAACCATGCCATAGGCTTGCCATGAGTTCAACCTCACCTTATCTTACCTGTTCACTTGAAAACCCAAGCAATACTTTTAAGTGCTTCTTAGCTGGGTGTGTATTTCACTGATAGACTTTGTGCTTAGATTGTTTGTGAGTAACTGGATTTTCTAGCACGTAGATAAGAACAATACTTATACATACTACATACCATATATCACACCACACATAAAATAACACCACACAGACACACATACCAAATACACACACCACATGTTACATATCACAGTCCACAAATACCATCTCCACACAGGCTCACCCCACAATGATTTTAAATGTTTTCAGTATAGAACTGGTAGAAAAGCTGGCCATCAGACAGAGAATAAGAGAATGTAAATTCTCAGCCCTAAATGGAACATAGACACCACAATCCCTCCTCTCAAGATGCAAGAGTCACTATGGAAGGAGTATCTGAAAGAATGTAAGGGCTAGAAATGGTAGATGAGTACAAGAAAATGGTATTTCTTGGACATAGCAGGACAACTACACATACGAACTCACAGTGTTTGCAACAGCATTATAATACCTGTGCAAGCCCAATCTGGACAAGATTAAAACATGGAAAAAAATTTTGGGCATAAATACCATTCAATTCCAATTCAACTGGCAACTGTTAGACTCTGGGAGAGTATTCTATATGTGTTGCCCCTGGTAAGCTGATCATGCTTCACTGGAAAATCACATATCCAAGAATACTTAGGCAGCCCAGTTGGTCTTCATGGGAAAAGAAAAAGAACAAAGATTAGGCAAAGATTAGGTGAGTAGGGAGGTGGTAGTAGCTCTGATAAGAGTTCAGAGATGGATGGTGACTAGTCTGAAAGCACTAAGGAACAAAAGAAATAAATAAATTACTAGTATTGATTTAAAAAAAACAATAAGACAGACAATAAAAATTCTTCCTTGGCATCTTTTTTTCAAAATAAAATGATAGATGTTTAAAACAATTTGTGAAGGAGATGTGTTTTAAAAACACTGGCTACTGGCTATAGACCTTGGTTATATAAGAGCATAATGGGATAAGAAGAGAAAACAATACAAGGTTACATAGGTTTATTCTGCTTGTTAGAATTAGGACATTTAACAAGCAAATCTCAGCAACTTTCAGACTTAGATGGACTTAAAGCCTTAAATTCCCTCAGATGAGATAAGTACTGAAAACAGTGCATTAGGAAGAAGCTGAGATGCTGCAAAATGTACTGACAACCCTACAGAGAACTTCAGGGTTAGGGAAAAAGAGATAATGAGCAGAAATATCTGAAATGTTTTTGCCGATGCCCTTCCAACATCTCCCTTCTTTCGAACCTCCTTTGACAAAAATTTCCAAGTTCAGACTTAGAAAATACATTTTTCTTTCTATTGTGTTAATTTTCTATAATATATATGACTTGACTCTAAAAGTTAAACATGATGAGCAGTTATTTCTTGAGGATAAGTAACTCAGCATTGCCAGGTAATGTGTTTACTGATAGTGTGAACAATGAATGGTCAAATGAAGTAAACAAAATGTTAATCCTTAATTTACAAAGATGAGATTATATTAAAGAATATTTAAATGTAATAATCTCCATTGCTGACAAGAAAACTTTATTTTTCATGGTTCACAGCTTGGCTCTGGTGTTCATGAAAATTTTCTAGACCATCAGGTTGGACAGAAGTGTCAGACATTTACCAGATAGCACCAGGAACTGGCAATAACAATTCTTTATAAAATGGTACTGTTTGATTTCTCTCTGCTTTTGTCCACACGTCCACGTATTGTATAGAATGGGCATGCATAAACAAATAGCATATTGTTAGTAAATACTATTGAGCACCTGAGAAGATGAGGCAGCAGATTCCCATGCGTTTTAAGCAAGACTGGGCTATAAAATGTTTGAGGTCAACCTGGGATAGAAAGTGAAGCTTTGTTTCTGAAAACACTATATATACTCCAATTATTTAGATATTAATTGAAACCAATAGGGTTCTATAGAAAATTACATGATGCCCATGCATGTACACATTTCTTCATTTAAATGTCAACACAAATAGTAATTTAAGACAAGAAGAAACAATATTCAACTCATTCTTAAAATAAAGGAAAATATCCAACGATACAGATATAAGTAAGAAAATTGCCCTTCGGAAGGCTTTACTTCAATTACAAATAAAGCTTCAAGTGAAGCCACTGATGTGTAATGCAGATGGTTCCTGCCAGGTGAGGTATTTGAAAAAAGCAAACAGTAGGTTTTGTCTTTCACATTCAGTTTTGAATACAGATATACTCTAAGTGCTGAGCTTTTCATATACCTCTTCTTAGCTGTATAGATTATCTCATCTCCACAAAGCATTCTCAAACATTTAATTTAATAATGTAATATGATGTAATGCAATGTCTTCAAACAATGTGAGTATGTATGTGAGGACAGAATACAATAAAGTGTTCCTTGTAGCTACTTCAACCTAGATTTCTTATAGCTGAAGTATATACAATATGTACTAAATATAATTTATTTATCTTCTTGTTTATCAAACTTTGTCACATACAGGCATATAACAAGTTTATAAAATTATACTTTTTCAAATTAAGAAAATTTGGAATGAAAATGAATGTCTTTCTGTGAACAAAATTTTCCCTTTTGTTTAAACAAATAGATCAAAAAAATCTGTGTTGTAAGAATATTGTTTTTTCCTGATCCATTGTAAACATTTACAATTGAATTTAAGTGAAAATGAAGGAAGTGACTCATTCCCATAGTGAAGCAAAAGCATCAGATTCAGACTCAAGGAGAAAAGTTATAGCCTCCAGGTCAAATGTGAAAAAAGAAAAAGCCCACAAGTCTACCAGCTGCACATAACTTTCCTGCTCCATCCTACCAATATGCTTTCTTTTTTTTCTTTTTATTTTAATTGGGTATTTTATTTACATTTCATGTTATCCCCTTTCCCCATTTCCTCCCCTCGTGGGAACACCTTATCCCATTCCCCCTGCTCCTGCTTCTATTAGGATGTGCCCCCACCCACCTACCCACTCCCACCTCCCTCCCGACCCTCGAATTTCCCCACACTGGGGCATCCAGCCTTCACAGGACCAAGAACCTCCTCTTCCACATATGCCCAACAAGGCCATCCTCCCCTACATATACAGCTACAGCCATGGGTTCCTCCCTATGTGCTCCCAGGCTTGTGGTTTAGACCCTGGGAGCTCTGGTTGGTTGGTATTATTGCTCTCCCCATGGGGATTCAAGACCTTTCAGCTCCTTCAGTCTTCTCTCCCACTCCTCCATTGGGAACCACATAATCAGTTCAATGGTTAGCTGTGAGCATCTGCCTCTGTATATGTCAGGCTCTGGCAGACCTCTAAGGAGACAGCTATATCAGGCTCCTGTCAGCATGCACTTCCTGGCATCCACACCAGTGTCTACCTTTGGTGACTGCACATGGGATGGATACCCAGGTGGAAAAGTCTCCAGACAACACCTCCTTTAGTTTCTGTCATACACTTTGTCTTCATATTTGCTCCCATTAGTATTTTGTTACTCTTTCTAAGAAGGACCAAAGCACCCACACTTTAGTCTTCCTTCTTAATGACCTTCATGTGATCTGTGCGTTGCATCTTGGGTATTGAGAGCTTTTGGGCTAATATCCAACTATCAGTGAGTGCATACCATGTGTGATCTTTTGTGATTGGGTTTCCTCACTCAGGGTGATATTTCCTAATTCCATCCATTTGCCTAAGACTTTCTTGAATTCACTGTTTTTAATAGCTGAGTAATAATCCATTATGCAAATGTACCACATTTTCTGTATCCATTCCTCTGTTGAAGGACATCTGAGTTCTTTCCAGCTTCTGGCTATTATAAGTAAGGCTGCTATGAACATAGTGGACCATATGTCCTTGATATATGTTGGAGCATCTTCAGGGTATATATCCAGTAGTGGAATATCTGGGTCCTCAGGTAATGGTATGTCCAGTTTTCTGAGGAACAACCAGACTGATTTCCAAAGTGGTTGTAGCAGCTTGCAATCTCATCAACAATGGAAGAGTGTTCCTATTTCTCCACATCCTCGCTAGCATCTGCTATCATCTGAGATTTTGATTTTAGCCATTCTGACTGGTGTGAGGTGGAATCTCAGGGTTGTTTTGATTTGCATTTCCCTGATGACTAAGGATGTTGAATATTTCTTTAGGTGCTTCTCTGCTATTAGAGATTTCTTAGTTGAGATTTCTTTGTTTAGCTCTGTACCCCATTTTTAATAGGGTTATTTGGTTGTCTGGAGTCTAATTTCCTGAGTTCTCTTTATATACTGGATATTAGTCCTTTATCAATGTAGGATTGGTAAAGATCTTTTCCCAATCTGTTGGTTGCCATTTTGTCCTATTGACAGTGTCCTTTGCCTTACAGAAGCTTTGCAATTTTATGAGGTCCCATTTGTCAATTCTTGATCTTAGAGCATAAGCCATTGGTGTTCTGTTCAGGAACATTTCCCCTGTGCCCAAGTATCTGAGGTTCTTCCCCACCTTCTCTTCTATTACTTTCAGTGTATCTGTTTTATGTGAAGGTCCTTTATCTACCTGGACTTGAGCTTTGTAAAAGGAGATAAGAATGGATTCATTTGCATTTTCTACATGCTGACCTCCAGTAGAACCATTTGCTGAAAATGCTGTCCTTTTTCCACTGGACAGTTTTAGCTCCTTTGTCAAAGATCAAGTGACCATAGGTGTGTGGGTTCATTTCTAGATCTTCAATGCTATTCCATTGATCTTCCTGCCTGTCTCTGTACCAATGCCATGCAGTGATTATTACTATTGCTCTGTAGAATAACTTGAGGTCAGGGATGATGATTTCCCCATAAGTTCTTTTATTGTTGAGAATAGTTCTCACTATCCTGTTTTTTTCCAAATAAATATGAAAATCACTCTTTCTATCTCTATGAAGAATTGATTTGGAATTTTGATGGAGATTGCATTGAATCTGTAGATTGCTGTTGACAAGATGGCCATTTTTACTATATTAATCCTGCCAATCCATGAGCATAGGAGATCTTTTTATTTTCTGATATCTTCTTCAATTTCTTTCTGCAGAGACTTGAAGTTTTTGTCATACAGATCTTTCACTTGCTTGGTTATATTCACAACGAGGTATTTTATATTATTTGTGACTATTGTGAGGAGGATGTTATTTCCCAATTTCTTTCTCAGTCTGTTTATTCCTCGAGTAGAGGAAGGCTATTGATTTGTTTGAGCTGATTTTATATCCAGCCACTTTGCTGAAGTTGTTTATCAGGTTTAGATGTTCCTTGGTGGAAATTTGGGGTCACTTAAGTATACTGTCATATCATCTGCAAACAGTGAAATTTTAACTTCTTCCTTTCTATTTGTATACCTTTGACTTCCTTTAGTTTTCTAATTGCTATGGCTAGGACTTCCCGTTCTATATTAAATAGGTAGGAAGAGAGTAGACAGCCTTGTCTAGCCCCTGATTTTAGTGGGATTACTTCAAGTTTTCTCTGTTTAGTCTGATGTTGGCTGCTGGCTTGCTGTATATTGCTTTTACTATGTTTAAGTATGAGCCTTGAATTCCTGATCTTTCCAAGACTTTTCCCATGAAGGGATGTTAAATTTTGTCAAATGATTTCTCATCATCTAGTGAGATAATCATGTGGTTTTTTTTTTCTTTGAGTTTGTTTATACAGTGGAATATGTTGGTAGATTTCCAAATGTTGAACCATCCCTGTATTCTTGGGATAAAGTCTACTTGATCATGATGGATGACTATTTTGATGTGTTTTTGGATTCAGTTTGCAAGAATTTTATTGAGTATTTTTGCACCGATATTCATAAGAAAGATTGGTCTGAAGTTCTTTTTCTTTGTTGTGTCTTTGTGTGATTTAGGTATGAGCATAATTGTGGCTTCATAGAATAAATTGGGTAGTATTCCTTCTGTTTCTATTTTGTGGAATAGTTTGAAGAGAGTTGGTATTAGGTCTTCTTTGAAGGTGTGATAGAATTCTGCACTAAAACCATCTGGTCCTGGGCTTTTTTTTTTTTTTTTTTTTTTTTTTTTTTTTTTTTTTTTTTTTTTTTGTGGGGAGAATGTTATTGATTGCTGCTATTTCCTTAGGGGTTACAGGACTGTTTAGATGGTTTATCTGCTCCTGATTTAACTTTGGTACCTAGTATCTGTCTAGAAAATTGTCCATTTCATCCAGATTTTCCAGGTTTTTTTTTTTTTTTGGAGTATAGATTTTTTTTAGTAGGATCTGATGATTTTTTTAATTTCCTCAGTTTCTGTTGTTATGTCTCCCTTTTCAGTTCTGATTTTATGAATTCGGATACTGTCTCTGTGTCCTGTGGATAGTCTAGCTAAGGGTTTATCTATCTTGTTGATTTTCTCAAAGAACCAGCTCCTGTTTTGTTGATACTTTGTATAGTTTTTTTGTTTGTTTGTTTCTACTTGGTTGGTTTCCTGCCTTCTACTCCTCTTGGGTGTATTTGCTTCTTTTGTTCAGCTGTGCTGTCAAGTTGTTAGTGTATGGTCTCTCTAGTTTCTTTTTGTATGCACTTAGAGCTATGAGTATTCCTCTTAGCACTGCTTTCATGGAGTCCCACAAGTTTTGTTATGATGTGACCTCATTTTTCATTAAATTATAAAAAGTCTTTAATTTCTTTTTTTATTTCTTCCTTGAGCAAGCCATCATTGAGTAGAGCATTGTTCAATTTCCACATGTATATGGGCTTTCCATTGTTTTTGTTATTATTGAAGACCGGCCTTAGTCCATGGTGATCGGATAGGATGCAAGAGATTATTTTAATCTTTTTGTATCTGTTGAGGCCTGTTTTGTGACCAATTATATGGTCTATTTTGAAGAAGGTACCATGAGGTGCTGAGAAAAAGGTATATTCTTTTGTTTTAGGATAAAATATTCTGTAGATATCCGTTAAATCCATTTGGTTCATAACTTCTGTTAATTTCACTATGTCTCTCTTTAGTTTCTGTTTTCATGATCTGTTCATTGCTGAGAGTGGGGTGTTTAAATCCGCCACTATTATTGTGTAAGGTGCAATGTTTGCTTTAAGCTTTAGTAATGTTTCTTTTATGAATGTGAGTGCCCTTGCATTTGGAGCATAGATGTTCAGAAGTGAGAGTTCATCTTGCTGGATTTTTCCTTTGATAAGTATGAAGTGTCCTTCCTTATCTTTTTTGATTACTTTGAATTGAAAGTTGATTTTATTTGATATTAGAATGGCTATTCCAGCTTGTTTCTTGGGACCATTTTCTTGAAAAATTGTTTTTTAGCCTTTTACTCTGAGGTAGTGTATGTTTTTGTCACTGACGTGCATTTCCTGTATGCAGCAAAATGCTGGGTCCAGTTTATGTATTAAGTCTGTTAGTCTATGTCTTTTAATTGGGAAATTGAGTCCACTGATGTTAAGAGATATTAAGAAAAAGTAATTGTTGCTTCCTGTTATTTTTGTTATTAAAGATGGAATTATGTTTGTATAGTTATCTTCTTTTGGGGTTGTTGGAAGACGACTTCCTTGCTTTTTCTAGTTTGTAGTTTCCCTCCTTGTGTTGGAGCTTTCCATCTATTATCCTTTGTAGAGCTGGCTTTGTGAGAAGATATTGTGTAAATTTGGTTTAGTCATGGAATATCTTAGTTTCTCCATCTATAGTGATTGAGAGTTTGGCTGGGTATAGTAGTCTGTGCTGGCATTTGTGCTCTCTTAGGGTCTGTATGATATTAGTTCAGGATCTTCTGCCTTTATAGTCTCTGGTGAGAAGTCTGGTGTAATTCTTAAAGGTATGCCTTTACATGTTACTTTACCTTTTTCCCTTATTGCTTTTAGTATTTTTTCTTTGTTTTTTGCATTTGATGTTTTGATTATTATGTGACAGGAGGTATTTCTTTTCTGGTCTAGTCTATTTGGGGTTCTATAGGCTTCTTGTATGTTAAAGAACATCTCTTTCTCTAGGTTAGGGAAGTTTTCCTCCATAATTTTGTTGAAGATGTTTACTGGCCCTTTAAGTTGGGAATCTTCACTCTCAGCTATACCTATTATCCTTAGGTTTGATCTTCTCATTGTGTCCTGAATTTTCCTGGATGTTTTGGGTTAGGAGCTTTTTGCATTTTGCATTTTCTTTGACAGTTGTGTCAATGTTTTCCATGGTACCTTCTGCACCTGAGATTCTCTCTTATATTTCTTGTATTCTATTTTTCATGTTTGCGTCTATGACTCCTGATCTCAGAAATCTCCCTTTGAGATTTATTTATTGTTTCTACTTTCAGTTTTAGATCCTGGATGGTTTTTCTTAATTCCTTACCTGTTTGGTTGTGTTTTCTTGCAATTTTTAAGGGACTTTTATGTTTCCTCTTTAAGGGCTTCTATCTGTTTTTCTGTGTTCTCTTGTATTTCTCTAAGGGAGTTATTTATGTCCTTCTTAAAGTCCTCTATCATCATCATGAGAAGTGATTTTAATTCTGAATCCTGCTTTTTTAGTGTGATGAGGTGTCCAGGACTTGCTATGGTGGGACAACTGGGTTCTTACGATGCCAGGTAACTTTGGTTTCTGTTGCTTATGTTCTTGCACTTGCCTTTCGCCATCTGGTTAACTCTAGTGCTACCTGCACTCACTGTCTCTGACTGGAGCTTGTCTTTCCAGTTATCTTGCTTGTGTCAGAACTCCTCAGAGTCCACCTATCTCTGTGATCCTGTGATCTTGAGCTCCTGGGTGGAAGAGCTCCTGGTACTCAGGCTGCCTCTGGGATCCTGAAATCCTATTGTTCTGAGTTCTGTGGTTCCTTTGCTACTCTGAGTACAATGGTTCCTCTAGGATGACTCAGGATATCGTGTCTTCATGGGAGCAGACCAGCTAGGTGTCTGCCCCAGTCAAAAGGACCAAGTGAGGGGCGGAGGGGAGTAGTATTCCAGAGTGGCGTGGTTTGGGTAGCTGGTGGTTCCTAAGTGCCCTAGGCTCCCAACTGTAGCTCTAGGGCATAAGGTTGTACAGGAGGTTTCTTACCTGCTGCTCTGAGTACAGTGGCTCTTCTAGAATGGCTCAGGATATGGTGTCTTCACAGGAGCCCCACATGCCTTCTCCAGTGCTTGGAATATGATCATATTTGCATCACTGTTAGAAACTGGTATTTTTATTTATCACTAAAAATGCAAATCCCAATGAAAAATTCTTATTCTAAGAAGAACTTTCTCATGTAAGGCCTCAACAGTCCTTTGTTCTTGGTCATTTTTAGGATTCTATCCCAATCTCCACCGTATTCAGGTTGCTACAAGGACATAACTTCAAAGTCTCTGCCAAGGATGCCTGAAATTCTAGTAGAACAATCTAATGATCTCTCTGAGATGTTCATTGTAAGTCTGGATAAATCAAAACATTATTATTTTGATGGTCTTATGAGAATCTCAAAGTCCTATGTAAAGAAGATATATCCAAAATTGGAATATGACCTCTGCTCTTAAATAAAACCTGGTAAGCAATAACATGATTTTATTCCAGGGACATTAAAGAAGGTGGTCTGTGTGAGGGCTTCAGTACCACACATAGAGTCAATATAGACACAGAGACCAAGGTTGGGTTCAAGGGTCCCTTTGTTCTTAATCCTGAAATTTTTAATTGTACAGTGGAACTCACAGTACTTACCTTGTGCGATGATTCAAAGATTAAATTGAATAAAGTAGGAAACATGTTTGCTGATTCAAAGAGATGGCTCAGTGTATTAAAGTGCTTGATATCCAAGCATGTGGTCATGACACCCTAGGACCAGGTAAAAACCCAGGCACAGTTCTGTGTGCTCATAACTGAGTACTGAGAACCAAAAGTAGTTTTCTGAGAGCTTGCTGACCAGTCACCTTAGCAGATACAATGGGTTTTTTTGTTCAATAAAATGCCTTGTCTCCTTGGAAAAGGGCACAGAGATTGAAGGAGGGCATGCTATTCTTGACCTCACATGTGCATATGCAGGGGTATGTACACCTGCATATTTATATTAATATATGTAAGACACATATATCACACACTATACTCAAAACAGAAAAAGAAAGAAAGAGATGGGGTTGGAAGGAGAAAAGGGAGAGGTGGCAGATGGGGAAAAGTAGAAAAAAAAAAGATTGATTTATTCTATACTCAACCTTTGAGAAACCGTCAAATAGGGAGCTAGTGTTACACCAAGAAACAATAAATAGCTGTTACATGCTAGGGACATAAAACACACAACATTTCTTCACTTTTAAATGGAAATTATTTTCTCTAAAATATACACAGCAAAGATTTTACTGAATTTTCTACTTACTATTTTATGTATTAATTCTATATTTGTTCTAACAAGAAAAGAGTATCTGCTCCTCTTTTCAATGTTCTGATGGAAGTTGTCTCTTCTGCTTCTGTGGTATCATACTTACTGCAAAAATGAATTTGAGATTGTCACATAAATGTTGAGGAAAGGAAAATGAAAGAACATGGAATGATATAAATACTTTATTTTCTATAGTCATAATTTTCATAGATTTTGCAGGTGAACAGGGGGCATAAATAATCTTTGAGGCAAGTCTCACTGTATCAAGACTTGTGAGTAGTTCCTGCTAAGACAAGATTAATTATTGGTTGCTTTAAGTAGATTTAAATAAATAGCTCTATTCCAGTTCCTTGTTGCTTTATTCTGACAGTTGCAATTTCCATAACATTTAACACTGTTAATTTTATTTTGACTATATTTTTAACAATGCCATTTTTCATTTTAATAGATCTAATTTGACTATCCTCCTATCATAGGAACATAAAATTTCTGCATAATAAAAGTAAGCATGCTACATTAAAGAAAATTTCAAACAGTCTCTTGAATGTCCTCTGATCTCTGCTTTGAAAGCTAGGGGTAAACACTATATTTACTGCATGAATTAAAACTTTATCCCATAATTTTTAGTATGATATAATAGGTTGGCAGTGTACATTTCAGAATATGGTGCCACAAATGTTTAATCTCTGAGTGGAATAATGAAGTTCAAAAACACAACCTTCCTTTGGGGTTGGGGTAGGGAAAAGAGCTGATTTGAATTGCTCCATTAAAAATAAATAAATAAATAAATAAATAAATAAATAAATAAATAAATATCTGATTACTCCAAGCACACTGAAAATCAGACATAGCCAGAAGGAAAGTGTAAAAGGCTTTCTGATAGCTTGGATTACAGACAACTATTTCCACAAAGCCTATCAGACATAAATGAAATAAATAGAAGAAAGATGCTAACCGGTCTTTGTTCCAGTAACTGCAGAATGTCATATTGGAATTCTTAACACAAAGCCAAATGACTGGCAAGATCATCTGTATGCAAATAGAGAGGAAGTGACCCCTCCCCTGCCCTCAAGCTATTCTGAGATCATTGATGTACTTTCTTTCAATATCCAAATTGCCTTTTCAAGATACCTTAAGTTTTTCTGATGAATATTTTATGCCTAAATATTCTACTCTTTCAGTTTCCATGTTTGTAGCTTCTTCATTGTGTAACATCTGTGACTCTCTCCCTATGTGGTGAAAGGCAAAGTCATCTCTGCCTGTGTTCTTGTCAGTTTGCCCTATCTCTAGGCCTCGCAACAAACCAGAGAGCTTCCTGATACACACATCTCTCTTTGGTGAAGTTAAGGAGAATCAGCCTCTGACACTTGCAACAAAGCCCTGAATGAAACCTAGAGGATTCCCTACTGTAAGGGGTTCCCAGTGCTGCCCAGCATGATTTTTTTTTCTGTGTCGTAAAATAATATTTGACAAAAATATACTCAGTATTTGAAGTATTTATTTGTATGGCAAAAATACCCCAATAGTTTGTAAGCATCAGGCAGTTAGAAATACTGTTTCAGAGACAGATCAGGATAGAACAAAACACTAAAGATTTTTATCCTGGTCAGGCTATAACATATAATAAAATTTTGTAAACACTCACTGAAAACTAAGAAAATTGATTTTTTGTTAAAGATAAGATTTCTTCATAAAGAATAAGCACTGAGAAAAAAAATCCACATGTCCAACTCCACATAAGTAGAAAAAAAATCTAAGCAGTGACAGCCTTTAGGAGCCACTGAAGCATGATTCCTGAGCCCAAGGCTCTGGATTCCATTTTAGATTGGCTATTGAGCAGCAAGTGATTGTACACCATTCTGCTTTGGTCGTATTGCATGTGTGTGCAGCTGGCATTTAGTTACAGGAGTAATGTGACAATGACTGGAAGTCAGGTAGCAGTATGAGAGTACACTAATACAGTAAGGTATGTGAACGACAGGCCCATCTGCCACTCAGCCCCATATAGTGGTATGTGCTGTACCTTTTTATATCTTCCTCCCACCCTCTTTTTCTTAAGCTTTCACATGAAGGTTTGTTGGGAAGCTCAGCACAACTGTTAGTATCCATGCCCCCAACTCCCCTGCCCCCTTGGTCCCTTAAGGATTTCTCTAAAGGTAACTATGAGGCTCTGTGCTTCAACCCCCAGGGGAGGCCATATGTTGTGCTACTGACATTGTTGGTTTCTATTCTTTGTCATGTCTAATGAGAGTAAAACAACCCTCACCTCCTCACCTTTGTCCTCTGAATAGCAGTATGTTTGCTGCTGAGTGAAAAAGGTTTTTGGTTGGTACAGTAAAAGCAGCTATAAGGGAAATGCTCTTATATCCTTTTTTGCCCTTTTAAGATCTGGTCCCTTCCTCTTTTACTACCCACTTCCTTTCTATAATAACTAACTGGTAAAATAAAAAAATAAAAAAAAATCAAACTAGAACTCCAAGCCTTGGACTGATGAAGAAATGATTTCAGAGCTTTCCCCCAGTGACCTTGACCGATTCATCGCCACCATCCCTCAGCTCACTGTTCCTTCTTTCTAACAGATGGCCTAACTCTCCATCAGGCCCCTGCTTGCTTTCAGGAAACATTCTGGGCAATCTGTTTAAAAGACAAACCAAATCACTTTACCATTCCTTAAAAACTCATAGTCATTCACCTCTGCACTCAGAAAAAAGAAAAATCTAAGCCCTGAACTTTTGACACCTAAGATTCCTACATGTGTTGATTCAAACCGTCACCTGTCCTCATTTCAAGCCTTCTGTTCATCTCCCATGTGCGCTGCTCTGTTCAGCCTTTGTTCCCTTCTGTGAACAAGCCCTCTGAAGTAGGACCTGTGGGTCAAGTTTCTCTCTGCACAAATGGTCTTTGTCCTCCCATGTACTCTGTTATCTCCTACCAGCCCAGCACAGACATAATGGACCCAAGAACTCACCATCCTTTCCTTCTTGTTCAGTCTCAACTGCACTCAAAGATGACAAAGTCTCCTACTTATTTTGGCCCCTTCTATCTCACAACAGAGATTCCACAAAGAGAACCAGCTCGCCTTTGTTTATCATGATGTCCCTAGCATTTTAAGCAGCACTTGAGACATGTCAGCTATGCAATAAATATTTCTACTGATTGGTTAAGTGAATGGATTTTTTTAATTTAAATGGAAATTAACTATATTGCCTATCCTAATCTCCCTTTCTCTGAAAACTCTTCTTGGTTGAAGAGGTTTCTGTCAGGAAGAAAGAAACAATAGCTTCCATCCGGAGGAAAGAAACAATAGCTTCCTGGCTACCAGTGACTTCAGGTTCTAATAGTAAAAGGGACTTCAACATTTGCCTTATTACCAGTTAGTTGCCCAAATAACTACCAACACTCTTTTGCTGGCAGAATTCCTCATCTGTTTTGGACTAAGAAAGCATTCATTGACTGTGCCGCTAGAGTAGACCATATAGACACTGCATAGATGCTTAGACAAAGAAACTAGCTTACCACACATCAAAGTGATGGATGTAGCTCTGTAATCTCAAACCATTTTTTCTACTCCCCAAAAGGGAGGGTAAGGAGGGCCTTTGTTAACCAAGTTTGAATTTAAGAGTACAATGCCATATTTTCACAGAAGGAAGAAAATTTTTTGTTTTTGTTTTTGTTTTTGTTTTTCTGTTTCTGCATAGAATTCCAGTTTGAGTTCATGCATAGCCTTTTAATTCCCTAATGCAGAAGGGAAAAAAGGAAAAAAAAAACACTAAATAATCAGCTTCTTAGAATATATACATAAGAAGCTCTGTTTAACCCTAAGCTATTTAACACTTCAGTGGTTTTATAAGCACCAAAGTCTCATTAAACCTTATGTGTGTATCTTTGTGTGGGTAAGGCAAAGGGTGGCCCCAGGGTGATAACTGCCATGCTGAACAATCACACTGACTAAGCTTAGGACTGAAATTAGGAGGCAAGCAACAGTGACATCTAGTGTGTGTAAGAAATGCTAGGATGGACAAACTGGAGTTCCTCTCAACACAAAGAAAAAGCTACTGGAGAGATGAATGCAAGTTAGCTTTTAAAAAGTGATGCTGGATGCAGATATAAAAGTAGAAACAGCTGCAACAATGACTTTGCCTCCAAATGCTCTTTCAAATATATATTATTATGGACTGTATCATCTCCTTCCCTGGGTCTACCACCCGCACCCACCCCTGCCTTTTGGAACCTGTCTCTAGAATCAGCAAATGCTCCTCCTTTCTGCTTGGAATATTTTAAAGGGCATCTGGATGCCACCTTTCCTTTTGAGGAAAAACTTTTGTGGTATGTTTTCCCTTTGTACCTACCCTACCTGCCTGCAGCAAGAAAACACACATTACTGAGCATTGCAGACCTCTTAAAGAGTCTTTTCCTCTGCCAGCTAGACATTTCACTCTAGCCCCATATTGACTGAAATCATCTTTCAAAGACTTGATCATTCAAAATCATTTGTGGAACATATTATTTCCAGGATCACGGTTTCCCTAGAAACCATTATCATCAGCAGCATGTCATTTCAACAACCTTCAGATGGACTACAGCTGCTTCAACATCCCCAAGGACTCTCTCTCCACCTCCACCTCAGGCACCCACTCCCATGGGTTCTCATTTTTCCATTTTGGTCTCAAGTGTCTCTCCCCCAACTTGTTTCTGCCTTATTAATTTGCTCCCTTCCCTAACTCCTTTCTCTAACCACTAGTCCTGAGGATAAGACAGCGTATCAATACCTATGTACAAGCAGAAAAATCATTCAACCAACCTGACTAATCCTATGAAATTTGTAACAAGAAAGCAGGACTAGATGCCACTACTGACTGTGATTCTCCCCCACTGTTACTTTGTAACTCACCAAGAACTATTTTCCACATACTTTCTCCTTACTTGAGTATATTACCCAGACAATAAAAAAAAAATCAATGACCTGCTTTATATTCTCAGGATTAAACTCACAAAGCTTTGTTTATCTAAATTCATTTTCACTTCCTCTCTCCTACCAAAGTTCAGTTCCTACTTGTGTAGGAAATACCACCACCCTCCCCACCTTACCTTCTCAAAGACTTCAGTCAATGTCTTCCCCTTTGTTCAGCCATTTTCTCCTCTCTTCTCTATCAGTCCTATTTTGTGCAAATTCATCATGACATATTGAATCTGAAATAAGACAAATGAATCAATCCCCAAATTTTCTGCTTACATAAGTATAGCCAAATTCTTCAAAGGATACCTTCTACTTTTTCATCCCGTTTCCTTCCTCAGGCCACTTCTGTGTGTTTGTTCTCATTGTTCTGGTACACATACTTTTATCTTTAACCACTCAGAGTATGAGGCTTAACTACCCCCATCACTTACTGAGGGCAAGACTCGGATTATCCACCAAGAATTGTACTCTCTCATTCATGCCTTATTATCTTCCTGTACAAGTTAGGCCCTGGTTCTTCCTTCCAACCCCATGCTCCCAGAAAGAAGACTCAGACTCAATATATATTTACAGAGAAGTGTTCATATAGCTAGGCTCTTCTCTGACAACATCATAACTTATTATAACCCATTTACTCTGATCTACATTCTGCCTTGTGGCTGGTTACCTGTGCTCAGTTACTGTGTGTCAGTCTCATCATATCTTCCTGGGAGAATCCCCCACATCTGGAACTATCCCAGAACTCTTTTTGCCTCTCAGATGGAATCTCCCTCCTTCTGTTCTACCCTTTTGTATTGGCCACAAGGTTTTTAATTGCATCCATAAAATAATATCTTCCTTTGCAGTCTCTTACTCCCCAACACTAGATCTATTAAAATGTTGATAATCACTCCCTAAAACTAGATCCATTAAAATGTTGATAATTCATTGTGCTCAGCTCTGATCTAGCTTCTTTTCTATATTTATTAAAGTGTATATATTTTGACTGAAAATATTTTTGTGAGTGTCTCCCAGAAACTTAGATTTCTTAAAACAATTATAACTTACCATATAAATTCCTAAATCAACTACTTATTCTCAACTTTTAACTGTTTTTACAAAACACTCAATATCAGCATGTTCAACCTTTTCTCTTTCTCCTTCTTATTTTCAATCTCAAGATACAGCACCACTGTGCAACCTCAAAAGTATTTTTAATTCATCCTTTCCTTCTTTATCCATTCCAGTACTCAGCTATTCCTTTTCTTTTTAATCCTTAAATTGTATCTTGCGTTAGAGATATGTTTGACTTTTACTTCCTCTTCCCTATTAATGATTATCATTATCCCTCTGGTTATCTGCAACAGCTTCAGAATCTGTCACTTCCTTGGGGACAGTGGAACATGGTATATGGCATGCTTTGAAGCTCATGTCCAGGATCAACTAACAATGTATAATAGGTTCTCCCCATGAGTGTGGTTTCCTTTAGTATGGAGACAATAGAATTAAAAGTCATAATAAGTTTTATTATGTACACCTTGACTAAAATAGTAAAATAGGATCAGGATAAGGATGATAAACACATTCATAATATAGACAGACAGACAGACAGACAGACAAAAGTAGTCAACATCTCATAGCAATTATAAGATAGATCATACTGAAAAGTGGAGGATGTTCTTTAATTAGGCTCTGATTTTCCTTGAAATTCCACAACTCACTGCTGTCCAGGACTTAGGGTCTGCTCTTGAAAATCAACCTAGCTACTTCTAAATGATCATTGGGGAAATGCCCCAGACTTTTGGCACCAGGACCATCAAGATATTTAGGAACCTGAAAATTATTTCCTGGCTAAAAAGATCAGGAATGTGCCTGGTTCAGAATAAATTACATCCAAATATTTCACTTTGAGAAGGTCACCTCTGAACTCTTTTGTCCCAGAAAGTTTGGTTTGTCTCTTATCCACGATTCTTCCAAGATGAGTCTTTCCCTCTATCTTCTCTTTTTCTCTACCTGTCCCCCACCACCTGATTACAATTAAAACTTTATGTTCCATAAGATGAGCAACTGAGTTAATTTTTTACTGCTGTACCTAAAACAGGAAACTCTCAGGAGTCACTATCTATATCAGTACAGTTGTCAAAAAGGAAAGCAAAACCTTACCTGAGGATTGATGATGATGTCTGCTTCAGCTTCACTTTCTTCCTCCATTCTTCCTTCTTATCTTTTTCATATATATATATATATATATATATATATATATATATATATATTTGACACAAATCTAAACTACCTTCTATGGTTGTACAACAATGAGCTAGCTAGCATCTTTTGAAATCCAGCATCTAAGTCACACACTAACAATTAAATTTAAGACTCTAGGTATGGGACCTAGGCACTCTTCTTTTACAGAGCTAGTCAGGCAATCCCAGTGTGTGCACTAGGGAAAAACCGCTCCAGAACAAGCTGTTTTTCATGCTGCTTCCTCCTTTCAAGTCTTGGAACCCAATACTGATTGTTCAACCTGTGGCTCTGCCACCATACCCAGCAGTAAATCAACAAGTATTGAATTCATAAGTGCTCACATCTGGATCTGATTCTACTTCCTCCGCACCCACCCTCCCAGCTGCATCTTTCTCTCTGTATGCATGACACTAAATTCCTAGATTTAACAATTGCATTTTAAATTACGTTTCAGATCTGATTTTATGTCATCTCAACGCTGAAACTTTATTCCAGATTTCAACTAAATCTGCCGTTTTCTCATCCGGCATGTGTGCTCATTCTCTCTTCCTTTCACTCCTCTGCATCTGCCTTCATTTTTTTCTGCCCAATAACAAGTCATTTATAGAGACAATTAGAAACCCAGTTCATCTCCAGTATGTGCTCTGACTCCCAGTCTCTCTGACTCTAGATTACTTGACTACAATTACTGATCAGCACATTTGAAGGTAGATGTCTCCTGTGGCTCTAAATTGTTATTTATTGTTTTAACATCTGAAAATGATTCTAATAGATACAGAACACTATGACATATAAGTTTACAGAGATTTAATGATTAATAAAAAGGATTTAAAAAAACAAAAACTAGGTATTTGAAGGCCCATCGTTTTAAAGCACTTGTATATGAACACACACACACATACACCACAACAGACAAAGAATGGCGAAGTATCAAAATATCATTTAACAACTCATAACATTTTCTTAACATGTCATTTGTGCCTAAGTATGTATCTGTAGGATCAAATTTTTATAAGGCTTGATGCTGTCACTAGAAAATACTATCTAAGGTTAGCTGGTATTTAAATTCCTTGTATACATTTGTCATACTGTAAATGGAATACAGCAGGCTATTGGAAATCTAGATGGGGAAAGGAAGTTCTGGTTCAGGATTCAGTTTGGTGAGGTCATGTTTTCATGCAGTTGTTGAGCTCAATCCTACCCAGCTGGAGACCAATGGCAGGGAATGGAAATTATGATCAGAAAGAGAAATGTATGAATTCATAACAAATGCTTGCTGACCTCCTAAGCTGTCCCAGGCATGGTGCAAAGCAGAAAACATTTTAAAATTAAAGACAAATGCAAATGATAAATATAGTAAAATAATAATACAAATACTCAGGTTAGATGTACATTCAGTAGAAATATAACTTTGAGAAAGGAGGGTTTAAACAAGTACCTAAATTCACTGGAGACCTGGAAACAAAAATAATGAAATTAAACTACACAGATAGAAGACCACTGCATCGTTGATTTATTGATTGATTGATTGAAAAGAAAAGAAAAGAAAAGAAAAGAAAAGAAAAGAAAAGAAAAGAAAAATGTGTTTGGCTGTTCACATGTGACAGAGATGCTGAAGACATCTTTACCAGGAGATTAAAACCACACACTATGACATTTCTCTCTCTCTCTCTCTCTCTCTCTCTCTCTCTCTCTCTCTCTCTCTCAATTCTTAAGTACAGGATAAAAAGTTAGAACCAAGAAGGTAAACATACTATCTATATA
Source organism: Rhabdomys pumilio (assembly GCA_030674055.1). Lineage (NCBI taxonomy): Eukaryota > Metazoa > Chordata > Mammalia > Rodentia > Muridae > Rhabdomys > Rhabdomys pumilio. The sequence continues at coordinate 26,119,062 of JANHMN010000019.1, forward strand.
TTCAGTGAGTCAACAAAGAGGCAAAACCTTGGAAATCCTCAGGGAGACAGGGTCACCGTCAACGAAACCAGTGAAGTCAAATGGATACTTTCACTCACATCTTTCCAAATGCAATCTCAAAAGATTTAAAAGGTTCTCTTGCTGAGAAGAGTCATCATTATACTAACACAGGGAGATCTACAGCACTTCCAGTAATTTCTGTCAGCCTGCTTCATGCAGCAGCTCAGTCTCAAGCCTGCTTTTCCTCCACTCTTCTTTAAATGTACTCCTTAGGCAATTTTACACTAGACTTTTTCTTTCTCTGAGATGTACCTCTCATAAAGTTTTCAAAATGTTTTCTGTCAACTAACAAAAATCGTTTCTAAAAATGTCTTTAAAAATGGCTTTGTATTTTACTCTATCTAATATTATTTTGGACATTAAGGTCACGAAGAACAAATCCTATAGCATTCTGTAAACACGTATGGAAAAAGGGTTACTAATTTTTCAGCTGCATTTCTTGCTGGTGAATATGCCACAAATGAATATTTTCAAAATGAATATGAACAGTTTTAGATGAGAGCGACTTTAATGTCACTGCAGATTAGTCATGCAAGGATCATTATGGGGCATGAGAGGGAGACTTGAACACCCCAATCCAGACAGAGCTTGTCCCTGAGACTGTTACTGTCATAGATGCTGGGTTAGACACTGCTGGTTATGATTCTTAATGGAACTGAAGCATCCAATGGCTCATTTTTCTTCATATACAATCTTTTCAAACTAGTCAGAAAAAAAAGAAACATTTTTCTGCAAGAATTCTTGGAAGTGGAAAAGAATATAACGTAAATAATATGTTACAAATTTCAAGATAACTATATTGGAGTAAAATTATCCCCTACAAAAATTTAACAATAAGTTAATGTTCCTACTTATATACAAAAAAAAATTATTTCTCCTAATTAAGCCTTAGTTCTTTAGGAAAACATGAATCATCGAGCATCTGTAATGTTTACATTCTAATAAGTAATCTGAGGTTTTCTTTCTTCTTGAGATGTCTGTCAGTTAGCAATCACTACTTTATCAGCAGTATGTAACTATATCTAACCTTGAGATGATATGAGTGGCTCTTGAAATCTTTATGACAAATGAGTGGCCATTCACAGTCCCCCTTCCACAAACAACAAAGGACCAATCATTCCAGATTTATTAGCACATCAAATTGCTTTAAAGGTCCTGCTAGTGAGCCATAAAGACAAGGCCCTTTGACATTCACCTGGTTGCCCCAGGCAATGCACCTGCCTATGGAAGCATCCTCACAGCAGGAATCTGGAGTGGGTCCTGGAAGATTTTCTAAAAAATAATGTATGCATGTTTATATATAAACTGCTTGTCAGTGTGAAGCTAGTACAGGATTTAAAAAAGAAACCAAGAAAGGTGTAATAAATAAGGAAGGGGGGAAATGCAGGCAAAGGACACAGGAATCTTGGAAAAGGATATAAAGTGTATTCTTTTTTTTTTTTTTTTTTTTTAGTTTCAACTCTGTCACAGTTTTTTTTCCAGTAATTATGTCTAGGAAAGTGTCATTGATAGTGAATATTCAAAGCTCCATGGTTTCCTATGGCCATTCTGATTGTATGGAAGTTTATGGCAGATGGAGTTTGGGACTAAGCAGATGTTTGAGTGGTTACTATAATCTACTTGTGTGAAGATTTATTTGTGAGTTCATGATAATAAATTGATACACACACACACACACACACACACACACACACACACACATTCTTAGCTTCTATTAAAAAAAAAATCACTAAACGTTAATGTCTCCATCCATAAGATTTAGCTACCTAATGGGAAGGAGATCTGCTGAAGAGTTTTCATAAAATACAGACAGTTTTGGTGAAATTATATCAGTTTAAATTTTAAAGTTTCTTTTCTTCTAAATAATTCTACTTACTGGATAGTCTTTACCTTTGTTGTACATTTTTCTGTAATTAGTTAAATCCACAAAGAATGGAAGGTTGCTCTCAACAGCTCAACTTAGGGCAGAAAAAAAAAATCTCTCTAGACAGCATCCAACTCTTTTGTATCTGGTTCAAACACGAGCCAAGTAGCAAGTAAAGGTGATTTGTTCACCTGCCTTATACATGATGGAGGCAGAAAGTGATTAGAAATCTTCATACAGAAGACAAAAATTCTACACTGACTCTTGTCATGCTGGCTACATTTTCAGAGTCCAAAGTTTTATACTAAAATACATAATTAAAATTTCTAAAAATTAATATCATAGCATAAACAAAACAACTCCTTTTCTCCTGAGAATAAAAATTATCTTCACTTCCTGACCAAAAATATAATTTCTCCAAGGTAAGTTTCCACCAATGATAGTATTCATTAATCTCCTGTGTGGAATAAAGTAAGTCTTTCAAGGAAATGCAAATGATCAAATAAACTCATATCAACATCTTCTCTAGAAAAGCAATATATAAAAGTAACAGGATACAAAACAAACATAAACATGCCCAGCATAAACATAGGAGTATAAAACATAGAAAACTTTCCCCACCACTTTACATAAGGTTTGCTAAATTATATACTTCATGCTCCCTTCCTATTGTTTTAATTACAGTACTAAAAGTATAAATAATGGTCATATTAACAAGAATAGTAAAGATCAGAAAAAATAAATGAAAGATCTAATAAAAGTGATGGTTTGAAATTTTGAAATAGGTGCACACATAGGCTTGGAGCTATCTCATCCTTAGTATTGTGGGTGTGTAAAAGAGTTGTAACCATAACTTTCCAGCATCCTTAGCATCAGTCAGTTTACTTCCCTAGCCCTCCCTTTATCAGGAGAAAGCTTAAATCATTCACTTGTGCTTTCAAAATTTGGGCTCCATTTAGGCTTATTATTATTTCCCATTTATAGAGTTCATATTTTCTCCATGATATATTATCTACACTCAAAGATATGCACTGACATGTTACACAGGCACAAAGGCTAAAAGCACCCATAATTTCCTGTGTTCACCCTCAGAGCCCCTATTTGTTCACCTTATTGCAGAGGACTTGTCCTCCAGGAAGCCTTTAAAAAAAGCCTTACCCATCTACTGTGTCACTCTGTTTATCCATGTTAGTTTCTCTGTTTTCACTGCATACTGTGCATCTCAAGAACCAAGTAGATTTACCACATGTTTTGATATAGACTGCAGTAGTATTTATAAATTGAAGAAACAAATGGAACATCCATACCCAAGGGTGGCAAGGTGACTCAGTAGATGAAGGTTCTTAACCACCAATTCTGAGGACGTTGGTTCAATTCCAAGATTGCTTATAAGTTGTCATCTAAAACTGTGAAGTGTGAAAATTGGTCCTAATTAAAACAAGAGTGTTTTTCCATAAATTTATTTATTCATTCACTTTGCGTCCCAATCATAACCCCTCCTAGTCCCCTCACATAGTCCCCTCCCCTCAACCCTCTCTTTCTCCTCTGAGAAAGAAGAGGCCCTCCTGGATACAGCCCTCACTGGAACTTCCAGTTACTGCAGTACTGGGCACATCCTCTCCCACTAAGGCCAGAAAAAGTAGATCATTTAGGGAAGTAGGAGCCACAGGCAGGCAATAGAGTCAGCATAAGCCCCTTCTTCAGTTGTTGGAAGACTCATATGCAGACTAAACTGCATATCTACTACATATGTATAAGGTGACTAGGTTTAGCCCTTGTATTCTCTTTTGTTGGTATTTCAGTTTCTGGGAACCCCCAGGAATATAGGTTAGTTGACTCTGATGGTCTTCTGTGGAGTCCCTATCCCCTCTGAGTTCCTCAATCCTTCTTCAAACTCTTCCATATGTTCTGTCTAATGTTTGGCTGTGGGTCTCTAAAATAGATAGAAAAAAATATAAGAATAAATGACCTAGAGTCTGAAGAGATGGCTCAGTGGTTAAGAGTGTTTGCTGCTCTTGTAGAGGACCTGAGTTCAATTCCCAGCATCAACATTGTATAGCTCACAACAGCCTGTAACTCTAGCTCCAGAGAACTAGAGTTCATGTGCATGTGTGCACACTCAAAGACATGCATATAAAGATAAGATTTGGTGTCATTCATGCTCATTACCTTGGAGAAGGAAGGAAAGTGTTTAACCTTAATGCTTTGAAAACCTTAAAGCTATATCCATCACTGCCAGTAGTGTATCCCCAACTCTGTCTCCTTCCCAGCCAGTTCATACAAAACTTCTGAGCAATAACAGTATATACAAATGTATATGTAGAGCATCATTCATAGGAGTACTCTGAAAACTATCAAAACAAACACAATGTCTTTTAATAGGGGTCTTTGTAATGTAAGTGATTCATCTCCATGGGTTGAATACCATGTGCCAATATATCAGATATATTCTTACTATATCCAAATGATGCCAGAATATTTCTTTACTGTTATTATTATAAACATACAATAATATCAAAATTATATATTCTAATTTAAAAAAAATGCCAGAAACAGTCACAATTATATTTGTGACTCACAAATCAATCTGAAAATGTAATAAATTAAGAGTGGCAGAGTTATGGGAGACTTTTTTTGTTTATATGTATTTTATATATTTTCTAAAATGATAATTTCTTAATTATATAGTTAGAAAAAATAAAAATCGGGCAGACAAGTGCTACGTGTACCCAAGCCTAATGAACAGGGTTCAATTCCTGAGTCCTACAAGGTGACAGGAGAGATCTAATGCAGAAAATCTTCATTTGACACCAAATAATAAAATATTTTTTTAAAAAAATTTCATCGTGATTAATAAAAATGTTCCATTGGCCCTCATAAATGAAAGAGAAAGGATAAATTGGAAGAGAAGATTTGTGTGAACAAAAATGCCAAAGTTACTTCAAAGTTCTGACTTAAAGAGTCATTATAACCCAGTATGACAATTTGTTAAAGGGCTTTGAGAAAGTAACTGTGTCTAGAAACATCATCATGGCTTATGAGGACTATGTCAAATCTGTTATACAGTAGAATACAGGTAGAGTAGTGGCAAAACTAAGTGAATTTTCCTCACAGGACTCCTCAGAGCTTTTAAAGTGTTAGTTCTCTTCATCGATTTACAAGATAGCAACATAGTAGACATTATTTCTACACACATTTGTTTCTTTTCACACAAAATATCTGATAGGACTCATTTGATAACATATCCTTCGAAAAAATGTTGCATTAACCAGTGTAGTGTTTATTTTGAAGTGATTGTAAGCAATGTAAATGTAGGATTCATTCAATCAAAATAAATTACCTTAGTTCAATTTGTTTCTTGCCCTTACCACTACTGACATTTGGATCTACATAATTTGCTTATTTTGGAGACTTTCAAGTACATTGTTGACTTCCTGGACTCCACCCCAGATGCCAGTAGCACCCACTCTCAACATAAGATCTAAAAATATCTAGGGCCTTGCCTATGTCCCAAAGGGTACTTTAAGAAAGACTTTTTTCAGGAACTTGAATGATAATCTACAGCTTGGGTCAGAATCCTCAGCTCCACCTCCCCAGTTTTCAGCATAAATTGCCTTAACATGTTGGGGAATGTCTGTCTGCTCCAGCTAATGCAGAATGTCACCATGTTGCTTTTCTAAACATTGTGTCAAAAACAGCCATCTGCTAAAATACTGCGCAGCACACTTATGCTTTTATCTGTGCCACATTTCGGTGAAAAAAAAAAGACATAAAAGCAAACTAAAATGTCCTTCATATTTATATTAAGAGCTACAAATAACTATTATTTAGGATAAATCATTTGCATAGTTTCTGGGTGCTCACAGGCACACGTACACAAACACACACACACACACACACACAGAGAGAGAGAGAGAGAGAGAGAGAGAGAGAGAGAGAGAGAGAGAGAGAGAG
>JANHMN010000019.1:26124949-26151444 GCA_030674055.1 Rhabdomys pumilio
GAGAGAGAGAGAGAGAGAGAGAGAGAGAGAGAGAGAGAGAGAGAGAGCCCTAAGCCACTGTCCAATATAACTTCTAAAATCCCTCTTTAGCACTAATAATCACTGAACATCACAAATTCTTTTAGTTTTTTGTTTATTACATAAAACGTTTTATATATCCAACTTACTTTCTAGCTTTTGGAAATTTTTCTGTTGAAGAAACACGAATAAAACAACTGAATGCATATGGTAGTAAGGATCCTGGACTTTAAAAATTTCCTGCGGAATTCCAGTGTACAACAGGAGAACTGAGCTATAAGTTTGTTTTTTAAAAATGAATACATAACATATGAAATAAGAAGGTGTAATTTTTAAAGTCATAAGCACATAGTAAGTTAACCTTAAAATAAGAATTGTTGAAAAAAGAACCTTGTGGGAGAAATGATTGAAGAAAGACAAGCTCAGTTCTACAGAAAAAATCCTTGCAAACAATTTCTATGGTAGAGAGGAATCTTTTTATGACATACATGCCTAACAAAAAATACTAAAATGATCATCACACTGATTTCAAAATTCTAAGATAGAGATACTAGCATGTCTATGTTTATTACAGCACTAGAGTACAGAATCAGCCTAAGAGTCTATCAATAGATGAATCAATAAAGAAAATGCCATGTAGAAACACACAGTACAATTTCATTCAGCCATAAAAAACATTTTGCCATTGTCATAAACACAACTGTAAGTATAAACTATCACATTAAGCATGACTCAGACATGTGTGGGACATGACGTGTGATGATGATGACAATGATAATGATGATGTGATGATGATGGTGGTGGTGGTGGTGATGATGATGATGATGATGATGATGATGATGATGATGATAGCAGCAGAGCTATGTGGAAGAAGAAGAGGACTATCAGAAAGGGATAGTGGAACAAAAGAATAGTGAAGTTAAGCTGGTTCAAAGTACATGATATACTGGAATTAAAATGTCATTGTGAAGCTAATCACTTTGTACAGTGATTTTTTTTCTTCTAAGCAAACCAGTAAATTGTATCCTTAAATGAATAAAAGAAGAACTTGAAGAAATTAGTTGATACTCTTTACAACCATCCACTCATTAGAAAAGAACCACCAACCACCTAAAATGTTAATGATAAGTCTCAATAGTTGGAATATATCAGCTAACAATCAATAATTAATAATGAAGATTATTAACACTTTATACCAGGGAACTAAACCAATAATTGATGTATGAAATAATTACACCTTAAGTTAGAAACTGCTTCGAGATGGAGAACAAAAAAGACTAGAGGAGGATGAGGGGCCATGAACAATATAAATGGAGAGAGCACTTTCAAAGAAAAAGGTAAAAAGTCACTTGCATTGAGTTGCTAGTATTTTTCCAAAGCATAAATAAAATAAATTTATGCTTGCATATACTTTAAGGACTACCACAATAAGGAAAAGACACAAGAGCCAGAGCTTCAAGGCCAGATTGTGCCTGGAAAGGTCAAAGAACAACAAAGAGTCTAGTGGGAGGAGAAGAGAAAATAGCTTGAAGTCTCACGGCCAAATCTTTTCTAATGTTACAAAGACTTTTAAGTTTTACTCTGAGTAAAATGGTAACAGTTCAAGGTGTTGAGCAGAATAGAATTTATGACCCAGATTGTCAGAGAATGTCTCTGACTACTGTGTTGATAGAAAATAGGTGGGAAAGGTGAAGAAAAGGAAAGAATAAGCCCTGTGTATTGCAGGCAAGAGCAGCATAGATTCTTCTGTACAGCATGGCACTGGTGAGTAATAGCTGGGGTCTTAATCCAGATCCATGGGTTATGCAATGGAGGCTGTGGTTTGTTGCATGATACTGTGGTTATTTAATTGGAAAGAAGAAGTTGTATCCGTTCTAATTTCAAAGAACTTCAATTACCTAAAGAAAAAAATTGAGGAAGATATCAATCACAAGATGGAACTGTCTCCCATTCTAATTTCTCAGTAGGATTACCAACATAAAAATGACCATCCTAGCAAAAGCAATGTACAGATTCAATGCAATTACCATCAAATTAAGAACACAATTCTTTATGAACCTTGGATGAACAATCCTCAACTTCATACAGAATAACAAAAAGCCCAGAATAGTTAAATCAATCCTGAGCAATAAAAGAAATTCTGAAGGTATCACCATCCCTGATCTCAAGCTATACTACCGAGCAATACTAATAAAAACTGCATGCTATTGGTATAAGAACTGACAGGCTCATCAATGGAGTCAAATCAAAGTCCTTTAAATAAATCCACATACCTATGGACACTTATGTTTTGAAAAACACACACACACACACACACACACAAAACCATACAACGAAAGAAACAAATCATTGTCAATAGATTATTTTGATCTAACTAGATGTCTACATGTAGAATGATGTAAATAAATCTATATCTATCACCCTGCACAAGATTCAAGTTCAAGTGAACCAAAAATGTCAGTGTAAAAACAGATAAACTAAATGTAGTAGAACAGAAAGTGGGGAATATCCTTGAACTCATTATCACAGAAGAAAAGTTTTGTAACAGAACACCAATGACTCTGGCCCTAAGATCAACAATTGATAAACGGGACCTCACGAAACTGAAAAGCTTCTGTAAAGACAAAGGACACTATAAATAAGAAAAAATATGATCACCTACAGACTGGGAAAAAATCCTCACCAACCCAATATCTGACAGAGGGATAATATCCAAAATTTATAAAGAATTCAAGAAGGTAGACACCAAAACACCAAAATAATTTAATTTTTAAAATGAGGTTCAACAACTATGTAGAGAATTCTCAACAGATGAATCTGTAATGGCAAGAAGCACATAAAGAAATCTTCAACATCCTCAGTCAACAGGGAAATACAAATCAAAATGACACTGAGATTCCATCTTACACCTATCAAAAGGGCTAAAATAAAAAACTCAAGTTATATACTATCATATCACCTGAAAATAGTGATACCTTTACTTCTTTTTTATTGGATATTATATTTACATTTCAGATTTTATCCCCTTACCCCATTCTCCACACCACCCAGAAACCTCCTATGCTATCCCTCCTCCTCATGCTTCTATGAGGATGTGCCCCCACCTACCCCACCACACTCCCACCTCCACACCCTCGAATTCCCCCCACAATTGATGTTCAGCCTTGATGGGACCAAGGATCTCTTCTCCCACCTATGCCCTACAAGGCCATCCTCCCCTACATGTACACATGGAGTCGTGAGTCCCTCCCTGTGTACTCCCAGGCTGGTGGTTTAGACCCTAGAAAGCTCTGGTTGGTTGGTATTGTTGCTCTCCTCATGGGTCCACAAACCCTTTCAGCTTTTTCAGTCTTCTCTCTAACTCCTCTATTTGGAACCCCTTGATCAGATCAGTGGTTAGCTGTGAGCATCTGCCTCTGAATGTGTCAGGCTCTGGCAGACCTCTAAGGAGACAGCTATATCAGGTTCTTGTCAGCATGCACTTCCTGACATCCACATCAGTGTCTACCTTTGATGACTGCACATGGGATGGATACCCAGGTGGAATGATCTTCAGATGGCCCCTCCTTCAGTTTCTGTCCCACAGTTTGTCTCCATATTTGCTCCCTTGAGTATTTTGTTACTCCTTCTAAGTAGGACCAAGGCATCCACACTTGGTCTTCCTTCTTCATGAGCTTCATGTGGTCTGTGAGTTGAATCTTGGATATTTCAAGCTTTGGGGCTAACATCCACTTATCAGTGAATAAATACCATGTGTGTTCTTTTGTGATTCGGTTACCTCACTCAGGATGATATTTTCTAGTTCCATCCATTTACCTAAGAATTACTCGAATTCATTATTTTTAATAGCTGAGTAATACTCCATTGTGTAAATGTACCACATTTTTTGTATCCATTACTCTGTTGAAGGACATCTGGGTTCTTTCCAGCTTCTGGCTATTATAAATAAGGCTGCTATGAACATAATGAAGCATATGTCCTTGTTATATGTTGGAGCATCATCTGGGTATATGCCCAGAGGTGATATAACTGGATACTCAAGTAATGCTATGTCCAATTTTCTGAGGAATAGCCAGACTGATTTCCAGAGTGGTTGCACCATAATGCAATCTCACCAAAAGTGGAGGTGTCTTCCTCTTTCTACACATCTTTCCCAGTATCTACTATCATCTAAGTTTTTTATTTTAGCCAATCTGACTGGTGTGAGGTTGTTTTGATTTGCATTTCCCTGATGACTAAGGATGTTGAGTATTTCTTAAGGTGCTTCTCAGCCATTTGAGTTTCCTCTGTTGAGAATTCTTTGTTTAGCTCTGTTCCCAATTTTTTAATATGGTTGTATAGTTTTCTGAAGTATAATTTCTTCAGTTCTTTGTATATCTTGGATATTAGGCCTCTATTGGATGTGGGATTGGTTAAGATCTTTTCCCAATCTGTTGGTTGCCATTTTGTCCTATTGACAGTGTCCTTTGCCTTACAGAAGCTTTGCAATTTTATGAGGTCCCATTTGTCAATTCTTGATATTAGAGCATAAGCCATTGGTGTTCTGTTCAGAAACTTTTCCCCTGTGCCTAGGCATTCGAGGGTCTTCCCCACCTTCTCTTCTATTCGTTTCACTGTATCTGGTTTTAAGTGAAGGTGTTTTATCCACTTGGATTTGAGCTTTGTACAAGGGGATATGAATGGATCGATTTGCAATTTTCTACATGTTGACCTCCAGTTGAACCAGAACCATTTGCTGAAAATGCTGTCCTTTTTCCACTGGATGGTTTTAGCTCCTTTGTCAAAGATCAAGTGACCATAGGTATGTGGCCTCATTTCTGGGTCTTCAATTCTATTCCATTGATCTTCCTGCCTGTATCTGTACCAATACCATGCAGTTTTTACTACTATTGCCCTGTAGTACAGTTTGAGGTCAGGGATGGTGATTCCCCCAGAAGTTCTTTTGTTGTTGAGAATAGTTCTCGCTATTCTGGGTTTTTTGTTGTTCCAAATAAATTTGCAAATTGCTCTTTCTATCTCTATGAAGAATTGATTTGGAATTTTGATGGAGATTGCATTGAATCTATAGATTGCTTTTGGCAAGATGGCCATTTTTACTAAATTAATCCTGCCAATCAAGGAGCATGGGAGATCTTTCCATCGTCTGAGGTCTTCTTCTATTTCTTTCTTCAGAGACTTGAAGTTCTTGTCATACAGATCTTTCACTTGCTTGGTTAGGTTCACTCCAAGATACTTTATATTGTTTGTGACTATTGTGAAGGGTGTCATTTCCCTAATTTCTTTCTCAGCCTGTTTATCTTTTGAGTATAGGAAGGCTACTGATTTGTTTGAGTTGATTTTATATCTAGCCACTTTACTGAAGTTGTTTATTAGGTTTAGGAGTTCTCTGATGGAAATTTTAGGGTCACTTAAGTATACTATCATGTCATCTGCAAATAGAGAAATTTTGATTTCTTCCTTTCCTATTTGTATCCCTTTGACTTCCTTTTGTTGTCTAATAGCTCTAGCTAGGACTTTCAGTACTATATTGAATAGGTAGGGTGAGAGTGGACAGCCTTGTCTAGTCCCTGATCTTAGTGGGATTGCTTCAAGTTTCTCTCCATTTAGTTTGATGTTGGCTACTTGCTTGCTGTATATTGCTTTTACTATGTTTAGGTATGGTCTGTATGATATCAGTTCAAAATCTTCAGGCTTTTATAGTCTCTGTTGAGAAGTCTGGTGTAATTCTTATAGGTCTGCCTTTATATGTTACTTTACCTTTTTCTGTTACTGTTTTTAGTAGTTTTTTCTTTGTTTTGTACATTTGATGTTTTGATTATTATGTGGTGGGAGGTATTTCTTTTCTGGTCTGAACTACTTGGAGTTCTGTAGGCTTCTTGTACATTTATGGACATCTCTTTCTGTATGTTAAAGAAAGTTTTCCTCTATAATTTTGTTGAAGATATTTACTGGTCCTTTAAGTTGGGAGTCTTCTCCCTCATCTATACCTATTTTCCTTAGATTTGGCCTTCTCATTGTGTCCTGGATTTCCTGTATGTTTTGAGTTAGTAGTTTTTTGCATTTTGCATTTTCTTTGACAGTTGTGTCAATGTTTTCCATGGTATCTTCTGCACATGAGATTCTCTCTTCTATCTTTTGTATTCTGTTGGTGATACTTGTGTCTATGACTCCTGATTTTTTTTAGGTTTTCTATCTCCAGGGTAGTCCCCCTTTGTGATTTCTTTTATTGTTTCTACTTCTGATTTTAGATCTTGGAAGGTTTTGTTTAATTCCTTCTCCTGTTTGGTTATTTTTTCTTGCAATTCCTTAAGGGATTTTTGTGTTTCCTCTTTAAGGGTTTCTATCTGTCTGCCTGTGTTCTCCTTAAATTCTTTGAGAGTGTTATTTATGTCTTTCTTAAAGTCCTCTAACATCATCATGAGAAGAGATTTTAATTCTGAATGCTGCTTTTCTGGTGTGATGGGGTGTTCAGGGCTTGCTATGATGTGGGAACTGGGTTCTGATGTTTCCATGTAACTTTGGATTCTGTTACTTATGTTCTTGCCTTTGCCTTTTGCCATTTGGTTAACTCTAGTGCTCCCTGTACTTTCTGTCTCTGACTGAAGCCTCCATTTCCAGTTATCTTGCTTGTGTCTGATCTCCTCGGGGTCCCAATGTCTCTGTGATCTTCTCCAGCTGCTCTGAATACAATGGTAGTTCTAGAATGACTCAGAATATGGTGTCTCCTAGGTAGCAGTCCAGCTAGGTGTCCACTTTTCCGGGTGTAATGTCTCTACTAGGATGTCTCAGGGTAATATGTCCATTGCTCTGAGTGCAGTGACTCCTCTATTATGTCTTGGGATATGTTGTCTGTTGCTCTGAGTTCCTTTGGTTCTCTGCTACTCTGGGTTCAGTGGATCCTCTAAGGTGGTTCAAGAGGAATTCGGTGTCCCCAGGAGCAGACCGGGTGGGGGTCTGTGTCAGGCCTCAGATCTGGGAGAGGGACATAAGGGGTGTGCTATTCTGCAGGGGCGGAGTTTGGGGGTCTGCTGGAATCTGAGCACTCCCTGTACTCAGCTCTGGGCCTAGGGCAGTGAGCGGGTCTTCTTACCTACTGTGTTCCGTGCACCCTCTAGGGTGGGTAAGGAGGGATCCGGTGTCTCCAGAAGCAGACCGGGCGGGGGTCTGTGGGTTTCTATTTTAGTTGATAGATTTTGTAAAGTTTTCTTCACTGTGCATGTGGTTTCCTATGATGAATCTGATTTTAATCATATTCCTGCCCAATCATGCTTAAGCATAAAATTGCAAATTTTATTTTCCCCAAACTCACACAGAGAACACAGTTTGTTTTATTTCACATGTACTCAAAATCAGTATAGTCTGAACTGGTTCACTGCCTCTAGTTTCAGAATATGTTTTCATGGTATGTTTGACCACAAAAGGTTACTAGAGGTTTATAGAAAGGGATGGAACATAGTGATCCTAAACAATTTTTGCAGGATAGTATGCATGCATCTATATACAACTGAATATACTATTTCTCAAAGCTTTTATTAGGAAAAGAGTAAATATATAGCTTTAGGCAACTGAGATTTTATGTTATTAATTCACTCCTGTCTGCCTTAGGGCAACATCAAACTTTGAAGACATATGTCTGGTATCTGGGGATCATCATGAAATTAACTGGATGGATTCCTTAGGCCTTAGAAATCCTTGCCCCCAAGCTCTCTGTCTGAAATATGTATAGCCTCTCTGTTACTACAGTTTTACTCTGCCCCTACATTTTTCTTTATTGGAGAACCCATGGTTTTATTACCTCAACATCCTATGGTATTCATTGTATCTTGGGTTTTACCTATATAGTTTCATGTGGTGTCTTTGAGGACCCCTTTGTAAGGACTCTGACCCAACAACATATTACCTGACCTCATCAGCTAACTGGAAACATGATGAAAAATTTCAACCCTGCATCTTCCATACCTGAAGAACCAGGACCACATGAATAATGCTACCAGGTTCTGTTGTTAGCTCAGAATATAGCCTAGTCTCCTTGGACCACGGATGCATTAATTTTTATATACTAACCTTATAGAACAACTTCAGGACATTCTCAGTTTATACTCTTTCTTTTCAAATTAATTAGCATTTCCTCAAAATGGAGCCTTCAGTGGTTAGAGTTATAGCCTCAGGACATTTTTCTTGTCTCCCCCCCACCCATGCAAACAGTCAGGTTTCTCTTCGATGGTACCAACAGTTTTTAAACAATCACTGATGCTTTTATCCTGTCTTTATTGCAATGTTGGATTCATACTTTATAACACTCTTTCATTTAACGAAAATATGTTTTAAAAAATGTTGTGTGCTTCCTTGCTGCTGTTACTCTTACAATGCAAACTAGGATGAGAGCAGTAATCAGTTGCCACACCACAATCTTTATGCCATTTATTCGTGAGGTTTTCTATGCTGTTCCTGCATTCATCGTCACATGCATTCTTAGGAAATGGGCACAAAAAAATCCACAGATTGCCTCTAGGCCATTTCCCAATAAAGTCTTGTTCTTTCTGAAATTTCATGAACAGGGCTTGCATTAACTGTGTTTATCTTAGCACTTTGGCCTTGCAAACTGCCACTAGAAAGTTCTATTTAACTTGCCTTGCAGCATTCTACTGTTTCCCTATTCTAACATTCCAAATTCTTCTATAGATCTCTCATAAACCAGTTTCAGATGCCAAAGACTATGTGGTCAAGTTTACTACATCAGTCATTCAATGTTTTGCCCTCCATTTCATGTCAGTTACATAATTAACTGCTACAACAAAAGAGCTGATGAAAAACATATTAAGGAAGAAACAGTTAATTTTTATTCACAGTAAATGAGTACATTTATAAATTTACCATGGCAGAAAGTCATGATAGCAGGAAGTTGAGGTGGCTGTTAACATTGCTTCTGTAGTCAGGAAACAGAGAGTAATGAATATTGGAATAGTATGTAGTCTACTGTAAATGCCCAGGATAATAGCTGCATCAAGCTATCATACACAAACACACACACACACACACACACACACACACACACACACACACACATGAAAAAGTCAAAAAACCATTAATAACTCCCTAGAGAACTTTTAGCAGTAAGTTTAGCCTACCTGGACTGTGTGGGATCTGCATGAAGTTAGACAAACTGCATCTTATAACTAAACTTGCAATCAAAAAATGTTTATTTACCATCTCATGACTATGTATGAGAGTTTTGCATGCACATGATTAAAACCAGTGCTTCTTCCTTCTTCTTCTTCTTTCCTTCTCCTTCTCCTTCTCCTTCTCCTTCTCCTTCTCCTTCTCCTTCTCCTTCTCCTTCTTCTCCTCCTTCTCCTTCCTTCTCCTTGTCCTTCCTTCTCCTTGTCCTTCCTCCTCCTCCTCCTCCTCCTCCTCCTCCTCCTCCTCCTCCTCCTCCTTCTTCTTCTTCTTTCTTCTTTCTTCTTCATTACTCAATTTCTTATAGAAAAACAAAAACAAAGAAACCCACGATAGCCTGAACAACCTCTTACAATAAAAAAAAACTCTGGAAATATAACCATTCCTGATCTCAAGTGGTACTACAGAGCAGTAATAATGTAAACTGCATAATATTGGTATTAAAACATAGACACTGACGCTTGAATTAAAGAGCCAGATGTAAACTCACATACCTATGGACATCTGATTTTTGATAAAGAAACCAGAATCATAGAATGGAATAAAGAAAGCTTCAACAACTAACTGGATGTCTTCATGTAGAAGAATATAGATGGAACCATATCTATCATCCTGCACGAAACTCAAGTCCAAGTAGATGAAACACCTCAACATAAAACCACTTAACCTTATAAAAGAGAAAGTAGAAAATAGCCTTGAATATATGGACACAGGAGTTACCTTCCTGAACAGAACACCAGTAGTGCAGGCACTATGATTGACATTTAATAAGTGACACTTCAGGAAACTAAAAAGTTCCTGTAAGGCTAAGGACAGCATCAAAGGGAAAAAATGGCAGCCAACAGAATGGGGAAAAACTCACCAAGTCCACATTTGACAGTGGGCTAATTTCTAAAATATATAAAGAATTAAAGAAACCAGACATCAACAAACCAAACAATCCAATTGAAGAATGGGGTACAGATCTAAGCAGGGAATTTTCAACACAGGAATCTCAAATGGACAAAAAGCACTTAAAGAAATGTTCAACATCTTTAGTCATATGGGAAATTTACATCAAAATAACTCTGAAATTTCATCTTACACCCATCAGAGTGGCTAAGATCAAAAACTGAAGTGAGAGCACATGCTGGGTATGATGTGAAGCAAGGGGAATATTTTTCCATTGCTGGTAGAAGTACAACTGTGTACAACCATTTTGGACATCAATTTG
Organism: Rhabdomys pumilio; assembly: GCA_030674055.1. Lineage (NCBI taxonomy): Eukaryota > Metazoa > Chordata > Mammalia > Rodentia > Muridae > Rhabdomys > Rhabdomys pumilio. Next base: position 26,135,358 of record JANHMN010000019.1, read on the forward strand.
GATGGTTCTCAGAAAATGTGGAAGTCTTCTACCTCATGATCCAACTATACCACTCTTGGGCATATATCCAAATGAAATTCTACCCTACTACAAGGACAGTTGCCAAATATGTTCATAATTGCTTTATTCATAAGCCAGAATCTGAAAACAACCTAGATGTCCTTCAAGTAAAGAATGGATAAAGAAAATGTGGTACGTTTATACAATAGATTGTATTGCTCAGCTACTAAAATAAGATATCATGAAATTTGAAAGATAATCGGTGGAACTAGAAGGAAAAATCATCTTGAGTGGAGTAACTCAGGCCTAGAAAAACAAAGGTAGTATGGACTCACTTTTAAGTTAATACAAGCTATGACATTGTATATTGTAGTTTCTACTACTCTGCTGTAAGTCCTGGGCAGACACCACTACCAGCCACCACCTTGGTTCCCTTGGATCTGCAGAAAGACACACACACACACACACACACACACAGAGAGAGAGAGAGAGAGAGAGAGAGAGAGAGAGAGAGAGAGAGCTTTTTTTTAAAACCTGACTTAAGGTGGCTGGGCTCTTACATCTTCCTTCTCTTTATTCCTTGCTCAACACCCTAAATCTGCTCTCAACTTAGTTACCTAGTTATCTTCTTCTTTCTCAGCATCCTAAATCTGTCCTCAGCTTAGTTGCATTTCTAATATTCTACCTGCTACACTAGGCCCAGTTGAGAAAGTAGCCAATGGCCACTCCACCCTAGATCACACATGGCTGGTGACTCTCTCTTACTCTATAGCATGGTGAATCCTTTTTCCTCCTCCTGTCTTCTAGTCTGCCTGTAGGAACCTGGAAGTCCTATCTCCCACCCCCCCAACCCCAGCCATTGGTCATTGGCAGCTGGTATCTTTATTGATCAGTCAAAAACCAATTAGGGAACAGGATCTTCAGTGTTCACATGCAGATTCCCGATCAAAGCATCAGAACCACCCCCTACATTACATAAATGATAATCATGGTACAATTCACAGACCCAGAAATGCTAAGTAACAAGGCAGGCTCTAATGAGGACAAATGGATCTCACTGAGAAGGGGAAATATAATAGATTTTGTGGGGGGGCTCAAGAAAGGTAGAAATGGGAACAGGAGAGATAATGTCAGGTGAGAGGATGAAGAGAGAGAATATAAGGGAGAGAGAACTGGAATTGGAGGGCATTTGAAGGACAATATGAAACTCTAGAGCAGTAGAAATCCCCATTTTTCTATGAGGGTCACCCTAGTAAGCACTCCTAAGTAATGGATGGAATGGAAACTGAATCGGCCATCTTCTGTAATCAGACAACTTCCAGTGGTGAAACTGATACAACATTCTCCACAGTCTGATACATAGGACTGATATACCACCAGCCATTCAGAAAGCCTTCAGTCTACAATCTATCCCACATGCAAGATGTGCTGGGGCAATGGAGGTGCAGAACATGTGAAGCTATCAACCAATGATTAATCTATCTTGAAGCCCAAGCTACAAGGGGGAACCCATGTCTGTGCCTGACATGGATGATCAAGAACTGGAGGACAAATAGCTCAAAGACCTAGGATAGACAGTATAATTAGTAATAATAATAATAATGATGATAATAATAATAATATCAATAAAATGATTCCTGATGATATTCTGCTACACTCATAGATCCAATAGCTAGCCCAATCATTATCAGAGAGGTTTCCTCTGGCAGTAGATGGCAGGAGATTCAGAGACATACAGTCAAACATGAGGCAGAGAGAGGTGGAGATCTTTATTGGGTATCTCCCTTTGGAGCCTGAGAAACCCTGAAAAAGAAGAGGAGGAAGAGCTATAGGAACATGAGAGCTCAAAGACACAAGAACACCATCCACAGAATCAACTAAGCACAGCTCACACATTCTAACAGAGACTGAAGCATCAGTCATGGAGTCTGCATGAGTCTATGTTAGGTCCTCTAGATATATGCTCTGGTTGTTAGCTTAGTGGTTTTGTGGGATTCCTAACAGTGAAAGTGGGGATTATCTGACTCTTTTACCTGTTCTTAGGATGTTTTACACCTACTGGGTTCCCTTACTCAGAACTGATATGAGGGTTTGCACCCAGTCTTATTTTATCTTGTTATGTTATGCTTCTTTGATCTCCATGGGAGGGCTGCACTTTTCTCAATGGAAACAGAGGAGAAGTGGATCCTGAGGAGAGAGGAGCTGTGGCAAGGCTTTCCTCTGCCATGCAGTTAATGCAGTTAATGTGGCAGAAGATACACAATTTACCTTTCTCTTCTCCCAGTATTTGCATTCTAAAGACTGCTCCCCTATAAAGGCTGCTCCTACAAAGTTCAGTTAAATCTGCCTCCTTGTTCTACTGAATATAACAAGCATTGAATCTACAGGACTGGCCACTTTATATGCTCCAGCTGTTCATAGAAGGGAAGATTTGGGGATGAGCTAACTCATCATCTGGGGGTTTAGACTGGGTGGTAGCTGAGTTGATTATTCAATCAGTTCTCCCTTAATCTCACTATCATGGAGAACTCTCCAGCACTGCCTTGGCTAGTTCACTGAATGCCACAGCTGGGAAAGGGAGGGGCCAACTCTCCTGCTCTCATGACCCCTGGGCCCAGCTACAGGTGCCAAGACTGAGAGGGAGGGAAAAAGGCATCTTTCCCTTGCCCATGTTACCACATGCTCTCCCTCACTCATTCCACACTGCAACAGGAACAGGGTCAGCTCACTATCAGGAGTGTCAGCTCTACTGTGCTGCTTAGATGAGGTTCAGTGCCTGCTCTCCTGAGTGTTGTAGCCACTGAGGATTAGGGATAGCTTGGCTCAGCACTTGAATATGAACATGGTCTCATGTTCAAATAACCATGGACTGAGACTTCAGATTGGAACTTCACCATGTCTTCAAATAACATTACAGGTTACTCACATGAATACTCTCAAGTATCCAGATCTACCTCTCTTCATAGTGTTCAGCTTCTCTTTCTCTCCCATAGCTCCACCTCATAGTTTCACATCACAGTGGGTTGTGTTATAAGTAGGACACGTGATAGTTGAGGCTTCGGGATGTTTCTCTCCCACCCCTCAGGGGACTCTGTTATATTTATTTTTATTAATTTATTTACTTTACATCCCAATTGTACCCTATCCTCCCTCCTCTCTTCTCAGTCTTCCCTCTCACCCCCTCCCACACCATCCTCTGGTCTAACCTCTCTCCTTAGAAAAGGCTCAAAAAAAGAAGGTCTCCCATGGATACCAACTCGGTCCACCACATCAAGGTGCAGTAGGAATAGGTGTATCCTCTCCCACCAAGGCTAGACAAAGCTGCCCAATTAGGAGAAAAGATCCAAAGGCAAGCAACAGAGTCAGATACAACTCCTGTTCCCACTGTTAAGAAGATCTAGTTGCTCGACTGTTACGTATGTGCCAAGGGCTTAGGTCTGTCCTATGTATGCTTTCTTATTGATGATTCAGTCCCTGTGGGACCCTATGGTTCCAGGTTAGTTAATTTTGTATGTTTTCATGTGGTGTCCTTGACCTCTCTGGTTTCTTCTATCCTTCCTCCCCCTCTTCCATAGAATCCCTCAAACTTCACCCAACGTTAAGCTGTGGGTCTTCACATTTGTTATCATCAGTTGCTGGATGAAGCCTCCTAAATGAGGCCATGCTAGGACCCTTTCTAGAAGTATATCATAATATCACTAATAGTATCAGAAGTAGGCTCTCCCTCATGGCATGAGTTTCAAGCTAGGCTGGTCATTGGTTGGCCATTTCTTCCATTTCTGCTCTATCTTTACCCCTGCATATCTTATTGCCAGAAGAAATGTGGGTATAAAGTTTTATGGTAGAACTAGTATCTCAGTCCCTCCATTGAAAGTCTTTTCTAACCACAGTAAATGGCCATTTCAGGCTCCATATCCCTTACTGCTAAGAGTCCTAGGCAGGGTAACTCAAATAGATTCTCAGGAAGCCTCCATTAGGTTTCTAGCTTGTCTCAAAGATGCCTCCTCACCAGCACTTCCAGTTCTCTCTCCCTCTGCCCCATCCACTTAATCACTCCTGCTCCTCTCTTCCATCTATCTCTGATGTTCACTCTAATTCCTTTTCTTGGTGAAATTCAAGCATTCCCCACCACCTTATCTTTGGACACTTGTTTTGTGACTTCTTTGGGTCTATGGATTGTACCAAGGTTATTCTGTACTATATGACTAATATTCACATATAAGTGAGTACATATGATAGTTGTCTTTCTGAAGCAGGATTACCTCTATGTAGGCTTAGATTTTTCTAAACCTCCTTTAATAGGAATCCCATTAAATGTTTAAACCTCTCTTCTAGCCCAAGATCCACCATAGGTAGTGGAAAGGAATGGTTAATATGGTCAAAGGGAGATGTGGACCTGTTTAGAAATAGTTCTTTGCATGAAGCTCATGAAGAAGGAAGGCCAAAGGGTGGGTGCTTCAGTCCTTCTTAGAAGGAGTAACAAAATACTCATGGGAGCAAATATGAAGACAAAATCTGGGACAGAAACTGAAGGAGGGGCTGTCCTGGGACTGTTCCACTTGGGTATCTATCCCATGTGCAGTCACCAAAGGTAGACACTGATGTGGATGCCAGGAAGTGCATGCTGACAAGAGCCTGATATACCTGTCTCCTTAGAGGTCTGCCAGAGCCTGACACATTCAGAGACAGATGCTCACAGCTAACCACTGATCTGATCAAGTGTTTCCCAATGAAGAAGTTAGAGAGAAGACTGAAGGAGCCGAAAGCGTTTGTGACCCCATGGGGAAAGCAATAATACCAACCAACCAGAGCTCCCAGGGTCTAAACCACCATCTTGGGAGCACATAGGGAGGGACCCATGGCTCCAGCTGTATATGTAGGGGAGGATGGCCTTGTTGGGTATAGGTGGGAGAGAAGGTCCTTGGTCCAGTGAAGACTGGATGCTGTAATGTGGGAGAATTCGAGGGTAGGGAAGTGGGAGTGGGAGGGTGGGTGGGGGCATATCCTCATAGAAGCAGGAGGATGGGGGATGGGATAGGGGATTTCTGTGTTGGGGAAAATGTGGAAAGGGGATAACCTCTGAAATGTAAATAACATACCCAATAAAAAAATTAATTTTAAAAAAATTAGAAATTTAAAAATTTTTTTAAATTAAAATAAAAAAAGAAATAGTTTTTTTGGAGCAAATTTAATCTTTGTTGTCAGGATATCAGAAGTTAAGTTCACGAAAATTAGTATTAATAGCTCAATACATTCACAAACACCATTCATGAGTCAACAAGAGCAGTTCGAATCAGAAGAAACCTCGAAGTTCTGCCAATCAACCTAATCCATAGAAGCAGCAAGAAGCAGCAGAAATATCATGAGAAGTTCTTAGGTTCATTTCCTCTATGAAGTCACAACCAACAATGATCAATAAAAAAGGCCCTAAAAACCAGTTCCACAGAATCATCAGCAAAGCCCACCAAAGACCAGCAAAAAGTGGCAAGGCAAACCAATGCCACATTGTCATCCACTGTCTGTTGGCTTATACTTACACCCTTTCCAACCATCACATATTCTATCAGGTGTCCACTCTAGTAAAAACATCACATGCCCTTTTCCCAAGCAGCTTCCAAAAAAAAGGAAGAAAGAAAGAAAGAAAGAAAGACCCACAATTTATCTGTTCTCAGCAAAACATCATAAGACAGTTTCCAGAAAAATAGCACATTATACAACTGATCCTCCAAAGAAAACAGAAGTTTTCACTTTATCTCACTTAGGATAAGTTTCATTCATTTGCCTACAAATTTCATGATATCATTGTTTTTAATAGCTGAGTAGTATTCCATTGTGTAAGTGTATCACATTTTCTTTATCAAATCTTTGGTTGAGGGACATTTAGGTTGTTTCCAGTTTATAACTATTATGAATAAAGCTGCTATGAACATAGTTGAGCAAGTGTCCTTGTGATATTGTACAGCATCTTTTGGGTACATATTATTTGGTTTGTTGATGTCTAATTTCTCAAGTTCTTTATAAATTTTGGCTATTAACCCTCTGTCAGATGTAGAGTTCTTAAAAATCTTTTCCCATTTAGGAAGTTTCCCTTTTGTCCTTTTGAAAAGTTTTACAGAAACTTTTCAGTTTCATTAGGTCCCATTTATTAATTGTTGATCTTAATGCCTGAATTATTGATGTTCTGTTCAGAAAGTTGTCTCCTATGCCAATGTGTTCAAGGGTAGTCCTCATTCTTTTTTCTACCATTTTTATTGTATCAGGTTTTATATTGAGGTCTGATCCAATTGGATCTGATAGATATGGATCTATTCACACTCTTCTACATGCAGACTTTTAGTTCACTCCCATTTGTTGAAGATGCTTTCTTTTTTCCATTTGATAGTTTTGACTTCTTTGTCAAAAATAAGTGTCTGTAGGTATGTGAACTCATTTATGGGTCTTCAATTCCATTTCATTGATCAATCTGTTTATTTTTATGTCAATACAATGTAGTTTTTATTACTATTGCTCTATAGTATAACTTGAAATCAGGGATCCAGAAGTTCCTTTATTGTATAGGATTGTTTTAGCAATTCTGGTTTGTTTGGTTTGGTTTGTTTTGGTTTTCCAAATGAAATTGAGTATATTGTTCTTTCAAGGTCTATAAAGAATTGTGTTTGAATTTTTATAGGAATTACATAGAATCTTTTGGTAAGACAGCCATTTTTTACTAGTTAATGCTACCAATTCATAAGCATGGAAGGTCTTAACATCTCCTATTTTCTTCAGTTCTTTCTTAAACTACTAGAAGTTCTCGTCATATAGGCTTTTCACTTGCTTTGTTAGAGTTATGCCAGGATATATTATATTATTTGTGGCTATTACAATGGTGTTGGTTCCCTGATTTATTTGTATATATAAGGGCTATTTTTTTAAAATTAATTTTGTACCTAGCTACTTTACAGAAGGTGTTTACCATCTGTAGGGAGTTCCCTTGTAGAATATTTAGGTTCATTTATGTATGTATACTATTATATCCTCTGCAAACATCTATACTTTGACCTCTTTCTTTCCAATTTGTATCCCCTGGTTTTGGTTTCAGTTGTGTGAAATTATTTCCTCTGTTTTATTGGATGTAGTTTACCTTCTTGTGTTTGAGTTTTCCTTATAATATCCTCTGTAGGGCTGAAGTTGAGGATAGATATTGTTTAAATTTGGTTTTGTTCTGGGATAACTTTTTTTCTCCATTTATGGTGACTGAAAGTTTTGTTGGGTATGGTACTCTTGGCTGATATCTGTGGTCTCTTAGAGTCTACAAGATATCTACCCAAGCCCTTCTGGCTTTTAGCGTCTTTATTGAGAAGTTTTCATAATTCTAATAGGTCTGCCTTTATATGTTACTTGGCATTTTTTCCTTGCAGCTTTTAATAATCTTTCCTTGTTCTGTACATTTAATGTTTTGATTATTATGTAGAAGAATTTTCTGGTTGAGTCTATTTAGTGTTCTCCTATGTTTATAGGCATCTCTTTAAGTTAGGGAAACTTTTCTCTGTTTTGGATAGCCCCAGGTCTTGTATTTTGATGTTAATTCCACTTTCCTGGGAGGGACTGCAGAGGAGGAGTAAATCAGTACACAAGTGACTTCTATTGCACCTTCTACCCACCTTATTTTGTAGAATAAAGGCTAGAGCCAGTGATTGGGCAGATAAGGGGAGGTGGAAAAATAAAGTTTGGTGGAAAGAGAGAGGAGAGAGAGGATGACTGAGGAGGAAGACAACGGAGGAGGACAACAATGAAGAAGGAAGATGACAGAAAAGCAGGAGATGAAAAAAAATGCATGACTTGGAAAACCTACAAGTTATAAGGGTCTCATAGCTGGAGAATAGTGCAGTGTAGTGGTGAATCTGCCCAATGTAGGCGTGCAGGATATATTCATAATTACTGAGTTGTGTTTTCTTTGACAGGTTGTATTTGGGTTGGAGAATTACCGCAACATCTCTATGATTTTTGTTGAAAATATTTTCTGGATATTTGAGTTGGGAATCTTCTACTCATATTATTCTTATGTTTGGTCTTTTCATGTTGCTGAAGGTATCCTGGCTATTTTGTGTCAGAAACTTTTTAGATTTATCTTAACCTATGTATCATTTTCTTCTATTGTATCTTCTACACCTAGGATTTTTTTTCTATCTCTTGTATTCTATGGCTAAGATTCTCTCTTCTTCTCTGGTATTTTGTTGATGCCTGTGTCTGTAGTTTCTGTTCTCTTACCTAGGTTTTTCATCTGCAGGATTCCCACAGTTTGTGTTCTCTTTATTGCTTCTATTTTTGTTTTCAGGTCTTGAACAGTCTTATTCATTTCCTTCACCTGATTTGATTGCATTTTCTTGTGTTTCTTTAAGGGAGTTATTCTTTTCCTTTTTAAAGGCCTCTATCATCTTCATAATATTGAATTCAAAAACATTTTCTTGTGCTCTAGCTGTGATAGGACATCTAGGGTTTGTTATGGCAGGATACCTGGGTTCTGGTGGTGCCATATTGCCCTGACTATTGTTGATTATGTTATTTTTTCTATTTTTATTTTATTATCAAATCATAATTTTTACTTTTTAACACAGAGGTTATAAACACAAAAATTCAGGATGTGGGGAAGGGGATGACACAGGAGCATAGGTGTTCAGGGAGAGTACAGATATCTTTCAGAACAGGGTATCAGCTGGGTGAAGGTTCAGGGGTCAGGTCACTATGACTCTGCCTATGATTCACTTGTCCTTACCTAAGTTGATTATGTTTTTACACTAGCCTTTTTATCCATCTGGGGTTTGTGGTTATTACAGATTTAGATGCTAATTTCTAAGTTCATCTTTATTGGACAGGTGATTTTTGGATGTTTTTCCCTTGGTTTCTGTTTCCTCTCTGTTTACTGGCCTGAGTTGTCCAGAATTCTGATGACTAGCCATATTCTTTAGTTCCAGTAGGTATTGTCCTCTGGAGCTTTTGTGGTCTGAATGGCCTCTTGGTTTTTGAAGCTACCCTTACCTTTGAGGTCCCTAGTACCAGCATTGGATTGTATCCCTGCTGCTGGAAAGCCTCTAGGAAAATAAATCTGGTTATGAGCTAGAAAGTAGAGTCTAGGGGTAGGGTGCAGTTTAAAGCTAATGAGTATGTTTTAGGGCATGGAAAGGGCTTGGGTCAGGGTCTTACTTGAATATCCCTAATGACTGCAGGCATTTAGGAATTTAGGCAGAATTGTAGGATGGGAAATGGAGCATGGAGTATGTGGTATAATCTACTAATGTTGAGGATGCTTTCTGGGGTGGAGACAAGCAGAGCATTGTTGTGGAGTGTAGAGAGCCGCGGCGAGCGCTGACAGCATTCGCCATTACAAGATGGTGCTGGCACCCAGTGCTACCGTGGGTAAACAAGTAAATTGCGCATGTGCAAGTGGTGAAAGCGTGCCAAGTCACTGCCCAGCCTGGGGCGTCATACGGGGTTATGAGCAAGCAGCCAATCAGATATGTCCACGCCACCCTAGGGTGTATATAAAACAGTGCCATCTTGGGGCTCTCTCTTCCTCCTTTCATCGCAATAAACGCTTGCTGCAGGAGGATCCTGGTGCTCGCGTGCGTTCTTGCTGGCGAGACAATTGCGCGGGCCACAGTGGAGGGGCTTACCTGGTGTCTCTGGGTCTGGATGACCCCCAGGGAATGCAGGCACAGTTGTGAGGCTAGACAAATTGAAGGGTGATTAAACTGATTTTTAATTTTTGTAGGAAGACACATTCCACTGTGAGCTCAATCATTACCTAGGCAGTGGAGATGAAGCAGGCAAGAAAGGATCCGTGTATTTATTCTCTCCTTGCTTTTATCTGTTGATGTCATGCCTTACTTTCCTACCTTGAGTTTCTCTTAATAAAATATTGTAAGCATTAATTTAAGTCAAAGAAATTCTCTCTTTGCTAACTTGTGTTTTTTTTTTTCAGGTTATTTGTCATAGCAAAGAAATGAAAGTGAACAAAACACTAGTGTTCATTTAGTTCACAATGAGTATATGCCCATTTACCACAATAACCACCTTCTTTAAACCTTTTTTTTTTTTAACTTCTTTACTCACTTCTATTCTGTATACATTCATTATTCTGGGTAATATCGAAAAAGAAAACTTCTAGGAAAACTGTAATTGTCTCAATGTTTCCATTTTGTTTAATAAAATATAAACCCTCCCAACAATCTTTAGATGATTTAAAACACACTCATTAGCTTTAAACTACACTCTACCCCCTGGACTCTAATTTCTAGATCAAAACCAGACTTGCTTTCCTGGAGGCTCTCCAGCACCAGGGACATTATCCAATCTTTAAATTTTTGCTATCGGCAAAATTTGCAAGAGTAAACTAGAGAAAATGCAACTTCTGCCATATACGTACATATATACCTAAACATACCTCTCAAATATTTCCAAGAATTGAAATTGAGTTCCATGGAAACCCTGAATCTAAGAAGAATTGTATTTTTAAAGTTTTCTTCCTCTAGAAGAATGTGACAAGTGAGTAAAAAGGTTTGAATTGTTCTAGGTCTGCTTTCCTCTTGATAACATCACTTCTTAATATGTGATACTTGCCTGTGGCAAAGCATCCAATACTCTAAATGATCATTTCAGTTTGAACTTAGGAAAGCCAGGACCTCCACTTGCTGCATTGAGGAAAAAAATAGCATTTCAGAGATTTCTTGTCTATAACCATTAAAGTATGGAAGTACAAGGCTACAGCTAAATTTAAACTTCCTAATATTAAATACAGGGGCTCAAAACTACCTCACTGGATAACCCTGAAGGAATCCATTGAATTTTCTGAGGATTCAGTGTCCTAATTTACACAACACAGAGATGACAAAATTCTATAACTTCTTCATCTAAATGTCTCTCTTTCAAATATTACACATTTTTAGAAATATAAGTTTAAAATATATCATGAAAAGATGTCTACATCCAATTCCTGGTCAGCAGGTAAACTCTATTGAATTTTAAAAACTCTTATGTACCCCTTCTGAATTTTTTCATGTTAACCTTACTTGAATCATTGGATTTCAAATGTATGTTACCAAAAAGTAACTAAACTTACTGCCAGACTAATTGTACTGTATAGATAATACAGGACATCGCCACACTTGTTTACTTGAGTACTCTTCAACATTTGACCACATTCTGAATCTCAACTGTTCTGTTTAGTGTTCAAGGTACCTTATATCTGGATTTTATCCTATTAATCATGTCTTACTTTCTAACTTACTTGTTCTGCCTTCTCTCGCTATACCAATATCTTTGCTGACCAATGTTCTTGAAGTTCAATTCCATATTTGAATTTAGTTCTCCCTCCCTTGTAAATTCCTCACAAGAATTTACAAGCCAGTTTTCATATTTCAATATTTCATTTTCTTGTAAATTTTGCTTATTTTCTGCTAGTACTTCAGACTAGTCAATGAACTCCCCAAATCTAAAATATCCCCCAAATTTCATGGTCTCCTGGAGGTCATATTCACTACAAATAGATATTTTCAAATTTATGACCAAAGAAAATTGTTCATGATTATTGTATTTAGAGTAGAGAAAAATCTAGTTCTTTTGTACTCAATCTGCTCTTATATTATAAACAGTTCTTAAATTCTTAATAAACTGACCACTGAGCATATTATAAGCTATGTCTTTAAATTATTTCTAAAAATCTTGTCATTTTATATTGCTTAAGGTGAATAACTTTCACCTTATTTGCAAAACATTTCTTCATGAACAGTCCTCAAAGGAAATCCAGCCAAGTCAATAATCAAATTTTTTATGTGTATACATAGTTATTTTAATATACAAAATTTTAGTATGAATTTATATTTGTAAGCATACTAAATTTATATTGTAAGGCATAATAAAATTTATAAAAATTTAAAAAATCTTAGGTCATTTAGCATTGCTGTATTATAGTGTAAGGGACCTATCCAAAGTTGTTCTAATAGGTGAGGCATAAAAATTACCTTATGGTTCTTGACAAATTTAACTTTATATTTTTCTTGGCCTTATATCTGAGTATAATTTATTTGAATAGTGGAGTCAGTTGAGTTTAATGAATGGTCCCAATTGAATAATTTCTGATGATTGCTATAACCAAATGCAATTTTTCTTTTATTTTTTTTAAGGAGAAAGAAAAAGTACTCTACTGCATAAGAAATATACAGAGAATGCAGGGATGTTTCAATATGTGGAAATCCATCAATGTAATTCACTATATAAACAAACTCAAAAGAAAAAAAAACACATGATCATCTCATTAGATGCTGAAAAAGCCTTTGACAAAATACAATACCCATGCATGTTAAAAGTACTGGTGGGATCAGAAATTCAAGGTGTATACTTAAATAAACTAAAAGCAATATACAGCAAACTGGTAGCCAAAATCAAACTAAATGGAGAGAAACTCAAAGCAATCCCATTAAAATCAGGGACAAGACAAGACTATCCACTCTCTTCCTACCTATTCACTATAGTACTAGAAGTTCTAGCCAGAGCAATTAGACAACAAAAGCAGATAAAAGTGATACAAATAGGGAGACAAGAAGTCAAGATATCACTATTTGCAGATGATATGATAGTATACGTAGGTGACCCCAAAATTTATACCAGAAAGCTCCTACAGCTGATAAACAACTTCAGCAAAGTAGCTGGATATAAAATTAACTCAAACAAATCAGTAGCCTTCCTCTACTCAAAGGACAAAAGGGCTGAGAAAGAAATTAGGAAAACAACATCCTTCACAATAGTTACAAATAATATAAAATATATTGCTGTGACTCTAACCAAGCAAGTGAAAGATCTGTATGACAAGAACTTCAAGTATCTAAAGAAAGAAATCAAAGAACACCTCAGAAGATGGAAAGATCTCCCATACTTGTGGATTAATAGAACTAATACAGTAAAAATGGCCATCTTACCAAAAGTATTCTATAGATTCGATGCAATTCTCCATCAAAATTACACCTCAATTCTTCATAGAGTTAGAAAGAACAATTCTCAAATTCATTTGGAATAACAAAAATACTAAGATAGCAAAAACTATTCTTAACAATAAAAGAACTTCTGGGGATATCACCATCCCTGACCTCAAGCTGTACTACAGAGCAATAGTGATATTGCTCTACATGGTATTGGTATACTGACAGGCTGGGAGATAGATCAAGAGAATAGAATTGAAGACTCAGAAATGAACCCACACACCTATGTTCACTTGATCTTTAACAAAGAAGCTAAAACCATCCAGTAGAAAAAAAACCAGCATTTTTAACAAATGATGCTGGTTCAACTGGCAGTGGTAGAAGAATGCAAATCGATCCATTCTTATCTCCTTGTACAAAGCTCAAGTCCAAGTAGATCAAGGACCTCCACATAAAACCAGATATACTGAATCTAATAGAAGACAAAGTAGTAAAGAGCCTGGAATACTTGGACACAGGGGAAAACTTCCTGAACAGAACACCAATGACTTAAAGAGCAACAATTGACAAATGGGAGGTATTTCATAAAATTAAAAAGCTTCTGTAAAGCAAGGGACACTGTCAATAGAACAAAATAGCAACCCACAGATTGGGAAAAGATATTTACCAATCCTACATTCAATAGAGGGCTAATATCCAAGTTTTACAAAGAACTCAAGAAGGTAAACTCTAGAGAACCAAATAACCCTATTAAAATGTGGAGTACAGAGTTAAATAGAGAATTCTCAACCAAGGAATCTTGAATGGTTGAGAGGCACTTAAAGAAATGTCATCTTTAGTCATCAGGGAAATGCAAATCAAAATGACACTAAGATTTCACCTCACACCAGTAAAAATGTCTAAGGTCAAAAACACAGGTGACAGCAGATTTTGGTGAGGATGTGGAGAAAGACAAACACTCCTCCATTGTTGGTGGAACTGCAAGATGGGGAAACCACTTTGGAAATCAGTCTGGCGGTTCCTGAGAAAATTGGAAATAGTCCTACCTGAGGACCAAGCTATATCACTCCTGTACATATACTCAAAAGATGTTTCAACATATAACAAGGACACATGCTCCATCATGTTCATAGCAGCCTTATTTATAATAGCAATAAGCTAGAAACAACCCAGATATCCCTCAACACAAGAATGGATACAGAAAATGTGGTACATATACACAATGGAATACTATGCAGTGATTAAAAATGATGACTACATGAAATTGACAGGCAAATGGATGGAACTACAAAATATCATCCTGAGTGAGGTTACCCAGACATAAAAAAACACACATGGTGTGCTCTTCCCCCAGGCCTGAGCAGGCCTGTGAGTCATTTACCACAACAGATCAAACAACAGTAGGACCTAAGAGGAGTCATTGCCTTGCCAGCCTTGGCATCCTGCAGTCTGCTACCTAGCTAAGAAGAATGGACTGCCTGCTGAGCTAGCCTTGACACCTTCTGGACTACTATCTCCTTACCTAGCCCCTGGGCTGAACTGAGAAGAGACTCTGGGGGTGGGGTTTCCCCTTTTATATGTGAAAGCAAAGTATTAAACTTCAGGCCTTGATTAGAATACTTTGTCTTGGCCCCACATTTCTCTCGGCCTCCATTCCCTTTCATTCCCAGGCTTCCTCTCAGGTGAACCCAGAACCCTTAGCTGCAGGCTAAGAATGGCGCCCACTCGTGGAACCTGAGAAGAGAAGACCAGCCAAGGAACACTGTCTTGGTGGAGACAAGAAGGAAGACCAGGGTGTAGATGCTGCATTGAAGGGGGAACAGGACAATCGTGGGAATTGGCAAGAGAGAGGAATCTGGGAGCAAGAGAAGAGGGAGAAGAAATAATAGGGGACAGTATCAGGAACTGGAAGAGATGCGAAACAGGTACACAGGGTCAGGAAAATGAATATAAATATGTAGCAGGAAGGACGAGGAACTGGGGATACTCACTAGAGGGTCCCAAAAAACAGAGAAATGTGAGACCTCCGGGACCTAATGGGGATGACTTTAGCTGAAATGTACAGAGAAGGGGGGATAGAACCTGCTGAGACCACCTCTAGTAAATAGGCATGGCCCCTAGTTGAGGGATGGGGCCACTCAACCATCTCAAAGTTTTTAACCCAGAAGTGTTCCTGTCCAAAAGAAGAACAGGGACAAAAATGGAGCAGAGACAGAAAGAATAGCCAACCAGGGACTCCCGGACATGGGGATCCATCATGTCTGCAGACACCAAACCCAACACTTTTGCCGTGGTCTAGAGGCACTTGCTGACAAGAACCTAGTGTGGTGGTTTCTGAGGAGGTTTAGCCAGCAACTGACCAATGCAGATGTGGATGCTTGGAGCCAATCATCAAGCTGAGCTCAGTGAACCTGCTGGGGAGGCTGACAGAAGGACTAGAAGGGGGATTGCAACCCCTTTGTAAGAACAACATAGGTTGGCCTGTCCACCCAATTCTCCCAAAGTTTAGACAACCAACCAAGGAGTGTACCTGGAGGGATCCATGCTACAAATACAGCAGAGGATGGCTTTGCTTGACATCAAGGGGAGGGGAGGCCCTTGGTCCTGGGGAGGTTTGATGCCCCAGGATGGTGGGATGCTGGAGTGGTGGGAAGGGAGAGTGTGGTTGGGTAGAAGAGCATTCGCATACAGGCAAAGGGGAGGGCAAGGGCAGATATGGAATGGGGGGTTTGTTGGAGGGGTAACCGGGAAATGGGATATGATTTGAGATGTAAAAGAATGAAATGATTAATTAAAAAAAACATAGAAAGGCTTACATGTATGAAAACAATCACTATTATTTGAGAACTTGAAAGACATGATCCAAAATCACTGAATATATGGGTTCTTATTCCTCTTTATACTTTCCAACTCTTATTTGGTCCTGAGACCTTTCAAGCCTCCAACATTAAACAGGAGAGAAAGGTTGGAGTAGAAAAGGGATGTAGACCTCTTTAGGCTACTTCCTGCTTATTAGAGGCATTGAATTCCTAGGGGCAAGTCCAATCTATGTTGTCAGAATACCCAGCAAACCAGCACACCAATAAACCAGCAATCCAGCAATCCAGCAATCCAGCAATCCAGCAATCCAGCAA
>JANHMN010000019.1:26151454-26209497 GCA_030674055.1 Rhabdomys pumilio
AATCCAGCAATCCAGCAATCCAGCAATCCAGCAATCCAGCAATCCAGAAATCCAGAAATCCAGAAATCCAGAAATCCAGAAATCCAGTAATCCAGAAATCCAGCAATTCAGAAACCCAGCAATCCAGCAATTCAGCAACCCAGCAACACCAATGCAATAACAAATGTAGAAGCAGGAACCAGTAGGTACCAGAAGCAGCTGCCACAGACTCTTTTGGGGCTCCCTCATTTATACTCTCTCCAGAGTCCCCAGAATTAAACTATCTGTAGCTGGCAAAGATCATACCCCTGTAAGTGCATGATATAAATCATAACCATCTGCTATGAAGTAACCTATTATTCTATAACTTAGATTAAAACATATTCACATAACATACCTAGTATTCTTTGCTTTGCTTTGTTTTGTTTTGTTTTGTTTTTATTGGTTATTTTATTTATTTACATTTCAAATGTTATCCCCCTTCCCAGTTTACCCTCCACAAACTCCCTATTCCATCCCCCTCCCTCTTGCTTCTATGAGAGTGCCCCCCCCCCCAGCACACCCATTCCCACCTCATTGCCCTAGCATTCCCCTATGCTGGGACATCAGGCCTCCACAAGACCAAGGGCCTTCCCTCCCATTGATGCCAGATGAAGCATCAATGCTTATGTACATATGTAGCATGGGTCCCTCCATGTGTACTCTTTGGTTGGTAGTTTAGTCCCTGGTAGCTCTGGGGGGTCTGGTTGGTCGATATTGTTATTCTTCCTATGAGGTTACAAACCCCTTCAGCTCCTTCATTTCTTCCCCTAACTCCTCCATTGGGGTCCCCGTGGCTCTGGATTTTTTAAGAAACCAAAACTCCCACTACATTTGTGAAACTTTACAAACTACATTAAGATGTTTATATATTGCTAAATTCTATAGACAAAAGACTGAAGATTCTTTAAATATATTACACATATATTCTAATTGCTTGAATATCTCTTTGGTGTTTGGACTGATCTTATTTATTTGTTCAGTTGATGTGTTGAGACAATACCTCCTGTAGCCTAGATTGACCTTGAACACTAAACGATAAGGATAACCTTGTACTTCTAATCTTTCTGCTTCTGCTTCCTGAGTGCTAGAATTACAGGTATGCCCTGTTTTGCCCAGTTTATACTGTATTAAGAATCAAAGCCAGGGTTCTATGTGTACCTGGCAAGTACTCTATCGACTAAGCTTCATTTGCACCCCATGACTTCTTTTAGTCAACTAAACCAACTTATTCAGGAAAACTGATTGTTATTTTCTCCTGAATCTTGCATGAAATATTCATGGATAATAGTTCATTTTATGAATATTTTAGTGATCAAATTATTACTTTTATACATAATGAGAACATAAAGATTAAGTAAAAGATTCATTTATAATTATAAATTAATAATTCTTAGGTAACACTTAATTTGAAATTTAAAAATTAAAATGTCTAAGGTAGAGATATACTCAATAATTAAAGAAACATTTAAGAAGCAATTATATTACTCTACTTTTCTAAATCATAGTGTGATTTGTTTCTATAAATGAAAGATTCCCCATTTTTGTTATTATATAGTGTCAGATTCAACTTCTGACTGTCACTACCTGTGCATAAATCAAAGCAGAATATGTTTTCTATACAATAGTGCACATGGACAACAACATGGCAAGCCCAGCTATTGGTGGGGAATTACTGGCACAAAAGGGTGGTATAAAACATGTACCATTTCTGTAACCCTTTCCCCCAGTGAACCTGAGGGCCTTGTATGAGTCATTCATTTCTGATCTAAAATTCATGACCATGCATAAGAACCAAGGCTTGCTCATGAATCACATTCTCATTATTGGGTGCGTAAATTACACTCTGTTTTTAGGACATTCTTCTAAATGATTCTCAACACTGCTTCTGACCTTACCATTAGGCTGTTTGAATTTCCAGTGTGTTCATTGTACAGTGCTCACATTTTAGTTTCTTGAAACATAGTTTCTGTTACACCTTTTGCTGTTTCCCATTTTATACTGTTGAACTCAAATAGCAAGTGTCACATAATTTTTCTTCATATGCTTTCTATTCTTCTCAGGAGTATCCAGGAGGCAGACTTTAACATCTAGACTCTGCAGGCTAATAGCACTGCACTCCCTCCACAGCTCTCTGAAATTTACTAACTACATTTGTTTTCTATCATGAACCTCAGTGGTGCTTCTTTTCAGAAGGCAGAGAACTACCTTCAAAAGTGTCCTTTCATAATCATTCTGTTGGGTGTACTATGTACATATGATGCCAGTGATTATGACACTGTATTTCTCTTTTATCAAAGAATGGGAATTCTGTTTTTGAAGCTCCATCAAACATCATATTCTCCTGATTCTAAGAATTGAGTAGTGTTCATTTATTAGGAAATAGATGAATAGCTTCTGGTTTCAGACCTAAGATCTAATGTAAATAATTTCTTTAAGTAATATTTTATAATACTAATCACATCAGTGATGTTTTAATGAAAAATTAATCCAAAATACTCAAACTCTTAACTAAATAGAAAAAGTGCTCATAGTAGTTTTATAAACATTTTGAAAATAATTATCCAAATAAAATGAGGCCACTATGAAGAAAAATAATTATGGTCTGTAGTCAGATACACATCTAGCTACCATTACATTTACTAATGGACAGAATTTAGTCTTTCTTTGTTTAAAGAAATTAATTTATATGTGTTTAAAGAAAATTCTTAAACATGATGAATCTAATTAATTACATGTACTTCCACCTCATAACTTTTATTGTCTTTTCAAGTTTCTGTATGACTATCCTTTAATATTCCAGTAATTACTATAAGAAATTGGAAGTAAACATAATAAATAAATAATATAAATAATGTTATTCCACCCTGAATTGTTTTTTCTATTCATCATGCTTACTAGTTAAGCCATAAAACCTTATTTGTGACTTAAAAATAGAACAATGGTAGAAGACAAATCTACCAGAAATTTAACTTTATATCGTCTGAATCACATAATCACAGCACCCACAACCTCAACAAATAAAGATTAAATGGCCTATTTTGTGGCTAGTTCATTCTCTTTTACAAACCATAAACCTACAGGAAATGATAGGAGCCATTGCAGTTTAAAAAACACATTCTTTTGAAGAATGAGGTAGTCCACCACAACCTCATTACAATCAATCAGGGCTAAGAAATAGGGGCCTTTCCTCAAGTACAAAGTTGAATTGTCAGGAAAGGTATGACTCAAGATGCTGAAGCAAAAGGCAATGTCACACACACCCTGTACTGTAGTCACCAGTCCTCCCTGGAACATCCAAAGTTATGTTCAGTTACATAAGAGAAAACTTTCAAGCCAACTGAAAATAGAGAAAAGTTTAAAGACATTCTCTTTGCATCTCAAAGATTGTGATACTCTATTATGTAAAGAAAAACTTAGCTACCATGGAAACAAATATGAGAACAAGAAATCAAAAATAATCAATAGTGTTAATTTTAGAGTTGAAAGTTTTCTTAGAACACAGAATCTGCCTCATTACAACATGCTCTTTCCCCAAAAATTTTACAAAAAAAAATTTGGGAAGGAAAAAAACCTCAAAAATTTGCAATATAAATTGTGTTCTTTTTTTGTTTTCTTTTGCCTAAGACTGATAACTCACTATGCAACTCATTATGTAGTTTATCTGACCTCTTAACTCACAAAACCTACCTGCTTCTAGATTACTTCTCAGTTGCTGTGATAAATCATTGGCTAAAAGCAACTTAGGTTCCAACCAGGAATTTACCTGGAGGCAGGAACTGGAATAATGGCCATGGAAGAAACACTGCTTACTAACTTTCTTCCAGGCTTCCAGTTAACTACCTTTCTTTTCCTTTCCTTTCCTTTTCTTTCCTTTCCTTTCTTTCCTTTCCTTTCTTTCCTTTCCTTTCCTTTCCTTTCTTCCTTTCTTTTTCTTTCTTTCTTTCTTTCTTTCTTTCTTTCTTTCTTTCTTTATTTATTTATTTTTTTTCTTTCTTCCTGTCTGTTTTCTTTCTTGCTTACTTCCTTCCTTTCTTATTTATTTTTGACAAAATAAAATATAATAAAATGAAGCCAAAACTATTTTATCAAATTAAGATATAGTAAGCCAACAAGAGAAAAAGAATCCCAAGAACAAACAAAAAGTCAAAGACCCACTCTTTTTTATGGTCAGTAGTCCATTAAAAATATTAAACTTAATATATATGTAGGACTGCACACAGGACCCCAGATATCCAAATCAATCCTATGTAATATAATGTCTTGATATATATGTAGAGGACCAAGTGTAGACCCATATTGGCCCTATAATTTCTGCTTCAGTGACCTCATATGTACCTTGCTGACATTCAGCTACTTTTCTTATATAATCTAAACCTACCTATTAGACGTATTTCTAGCATAAAGTCATAGTAGACTGGACCTTATTTAATAAATTAACAATCAAAAAACAGCCCCACAGACATGGCTACCAGATAATCTATGGGGGAAATTTTCTAATTTGAACTTCTCTGTTCCCTGATGTGTCAAGTTGACAACCAGTATTAGCCATCACAATATTCTTTACATAAACACACACACACACACACACACACACACACACACACACACACAAGAAAGAAAAATCCCAAAATTTGCATAGAAGCACAAAGGACCCCAGGTAGCCAAATCAATCCCCACAACGCAGAAAAAAAGATCAAAATATCTCACTTAAAAAAAAAAAGAAATATAAATTAATAAAGTAGACTACAGAACCAAAAAGCCTGCAAATGGTAGAAAATCTTTGGTGGCTATACATCTGAAAAGTGATTAATATTAGAATTAATAAAGAAGACTGAACATTAAACATTTAAAAGATTAATGATCAAAATGGACAAATAAAATAAACAGAAACTTCTGAATAAAATCAAGAATAATTGAGCAATTAATACCATTTTTAAAAGTTCAAAAAGCTTAACCATCAGGGAAATAGAATCAAAACTAATGAAGTCCACCTTACCTATATTAGTATGGCTATCAATTTCAAAGCAAAACAAGGTTAGAAAGATGGCTCAATGGGAAAAGTTGCTTGCTGTCAAGGCAAACAACCTGAGTTTGATTCCCGGGACCTAAACAGTAGAAGGAGAAAACTGATTCTCAAAAGTTGTCCTCTGATTTCCACACCTGCACTGTGTCATAAAATAGTATGTGTACTTAATCAATAAATAAGTAAATAAGTAATTAGTATGTTTTTAAATGTGCAAATGAAAGATGTTGATGAGACAGCCAAAGAGAGTGGTAGGTACTATTATTATATATAGCTGAAGATACCTTTACATATAATGGAAATATAAATTATATAAATTTAAATTGACATCCAGTATGGAAATAAGAATGGACATTCTTCCAAAAGCTGAAAATAAATTTACCATATGACCTAACTGAGTACATCTGTACCCTAGAAAGATATCTAAATATCACTATTTATTGCAACACTATTGACAGTTAGTTGATTTACAATTGATAAGTAATGTAATCAGCCTAGCTGCCCACAAACACACAAAAGAATAAAAAAACGTGGCATACCTATACAATGGAGTGGTTTTATTTTTTCTTAATAAAGAATGAACCTACAGGCTCCACCACAGAGATGCAGACAGGGCTTGAATTGCTAGAAATCGCAGTGTCTATCTCACCTAATCCTCCATTCACATAAAAAAAAAGAGAGAAACTAATTATCAGACAATCTAACCCATAGATAAGCCAATGAGTGTTAAAACTGTCAGGGAATAAATCACTTGATGGATAATCTAACCCATGCATAAACTGGGCTGTATACAAACTCGACAACCACAGACAGACCTTCAGGAAACTCAGTTCCAAACCAGCCTTTGCTAGGAAGACTCACAAGAAGTATAATACAAAATAAATTACAGAAGAACAGAGAGATCCAGGTTGCCCAGAGCAAGATCAAGGCCGAACACTGACCTGGTGTTACCTCCATGTTTGAAAAAGACTAAACAGCTGCCCTTCAGTTGTAACCATCTTTCTCCAGTCCGGAGATAACAATGCCAGTGGTTCTTCAGCTGTCACCATCTTACTACACACAAGAAGTAACTACTGCAAACATCTGGAAACAGACCTGGAAGGTAAAGAAAGCCAGGAAGAGCCTGGCAGAAGCCTTGGAGGCAGGCAGGCTTGCTACCAGGCAGGCAGAGAACATGGGGGAACAAAGATGAGTATTCTGAATACATACACACACACACACACACACACACACACACACACACACACACACACACACACACCAAAACAAAACCCTAAACACATACATGTGTTGAGGCCTGCTCTGTAAGTTCTCCTTGAAGAAACTTTGTTTTACTTGTATGTCATTTTTTGTTTGTTTGTTTGGGTTTGGTTTGGTTTGGTTTGGTTTGGTTTGGTTTGGTTTGGTTTGGTTTGGTTTGGTTTGGTCTTAGTTTCTAGAGACTGGGTTTCCTGGAAACCTGGTTGTCCTGGAAACCTATCTCTGCCTCCAGAGTGTTGAGTTTAAAGGCAAGTGCCGCCACTACTCAGCATTAGTTGTATGTTTTTAAATAACAAATTTAAGATACTAAATCACTCCTTTTTACGCTTTTGGAAAGGGAAAAATTATAAGCAGTAGGTGTTTTAAAATAATCATGTTTTCAGATTTGATAGAAATATTCTGTAAGAGATTTCATGTGAAAACATCCTTTTTATCAGTTGCAATCCACAGTAGAACTCTGGGATAGATCCAACAGCAACCCAAAGACCAAAAGAAGTGCCTTATTTTATAGAATTTATATGAGAAGGATCTATGTATTTAGCAGTTAGTTTTGTGAAGCTACTAGGTAGTTACAAAGCCTTAACTTCAGCTAGGAAGGTTTTATGGCCTTGAGGCCTTGAATTTAATCCTTTGTTCCTCGCTACCATGAGACTGCTACTTGCTACATGTTTAGCTTCTTTGTGAAAGTACAAAATATCGTGTAAGACTGGACCTTTGGTTGTCTCAGGCCTGGGAAGGTAGAGAAGCTGTAGCAAGTATGTTAATCCCTCTGTAGTGCTATGTCTATGATTTAATAAGTAGATCAGTTTATAGTAGGTTTATTGAGAGAAGAGCTCTTTACTCAAAATTGTTCAACTTTAGGTTACAAATTTTTTTTTAATTTAGTGATTATTGGAGTCTCACTATGTGGGCCAGGTAGGCCTTGAGTTTGATCTTTGTGCTATAGCTTGATGAATGTTATGATTATAGGCAAAAATCCCATACCCAATTGTGATTATTTTTTTCACTTTTAGTGTACAATAATAATTTTGCCTGGGGGGTTCTTTAGTGTTTTATACTGAGTATTTAAGTTGTTAACTTGTATCAAATATGGTGACCCATGAGCTGCAGTTTTCTCCACCATTGTCTTGGGACTTGTTTGGTTTTGTAGAACTCTCTCTGTTGCAATCCTAAACTATCAATAAAGTTTTCCATTAAAAAAAATGAACCTCTTATTACAATAGAAAGGGTAGAACTGAAAATTATCATACTAAGGAAAAATAAGCTAAACTCAGAAAGGAAAATATGTTTTCTCTTTTTATTGTAACTGGATTTTATAAATGTGAACACACACACACACACACACACACACACACACACACACACAAACATTTGAGAGAGAGGGAGAACCTGTAGAGGGAGACCAGGTTAAAGAAGGGCAGGAATGTGCTCAAAGTACATAATACAAAGTTTATTATGATATACTTGAATGAATTGCCATGTTAAATACACTGCTTTTTGCAATGGATATATACAAATGAAAACATCTTGAGCACTTTAGAAAATCTTTTCTGGATGGTATAACAGCTAATTTTAACCCAGAGAATGTGCACTAAATGAAGATAGACAAGAAAAATGTTGTTTAAGATTAATAAGAAAATGGGCCAGAAAATAAATTCACCTTCCATGAAACAAAACAGAAACAATTCCAATACTGGGTTGGTACAGTGGAAAAGTGTTAAGGCCTAGATAAAATATTAAGGTCTAGATGGAATGTTTATGGTTAGGTAGAATCTTAAGGCTTAGGTAACCATTCCTTGGCTACCCTGCCATTTTGTGCTATTACTAATATTATAAAGAAACATTGTCATATGTCTTTTCTGCTGTTACTAGTTGATTGCATATTTTGTTGTTATTTGCCCTTGGAAACCAATCACAACAGAAGTCAGTGGATCTGTTTTGTATAGTTACCCACAATAAACTTGGACTCTAACACAAGAGAGACACCTGCACCAGTATAAGGAACTATTTGAAATAAGACTTTCATTTTGATTAGGGGTCAAGTAACACTAAGCTCCCAATATCTCCCTGGGAACTAACATTCTACTTGCCAGGAAGAGACATGTACATGGGTACTGACATACTGGTTGACAAGTTATGACACGAATGTTTGACAAGGCAAGTCCCATACCACAGTTGAATATGAAAACCAATGAAAACAGGATAAGTATACAACAAAGACATGTGCCTATTTGGAATCATCGATCCTTAAATCCTGATTGAGGAAATAACTTGGCACAGATGTTTGTGGACTTTAGGGTTAAAAGCCATGTGGGATCTTAACTCAATGTCATGGCTCAGCTCCCATGTCTAGAACATGGTGACCCTGATCTATTAGTCTGGAATGTGGCTTTCAATAAACTATTTCTATTTGACTGAGATTGGTGTTTGAGTGGTTTGTATGGCAATTCTCACACCCCAACAAAAAGTACTGGTGTGTACTAGAAGATGGTTGAACTATATGACTTTGCCATTTATGTTCCCTAAACTGAAAACTGAATAGGGCTCTGTTCCACCAGATCCAATTCGCTAGTCTCATATCCAGCTCTGAAGCAGGACACCGGAGGCAGTCTTCCCTGATTCCTTTTTCCCATCTCTTATATAGATACCACAGATCTTCCCTTTATAACCTCCCTCTCACTCTTTGCTTTGTCCAATCCCCAGTATCAGTAGGTACCCCGTTAATCCAAAGGCTGCTTCTGTCAGGGCAACAAGTAGGCTGACTCTGGATCTGCATATCTTCTTTGTCTCCTCCAGATCTAATCATCCTAGTCACATCCCCCAGCTCTGTAAATGAACAGCTGCTGCAGTTCCCCTTCCTCTCTGACCCTATCCCTGATAGATCACCAAGATCTTCTCTTCTAATTCTCCTTCCTCCAACTTATTCCATTATCCTAGCCTCCAGCACTAACAGGCATTCACTGGA
This sequence comes from Rhabdomys pumilio, assembly GCA_030674055.1. NCBI lineage: Eukaryota > Metazoa > Chordata > Mammalia > Rodentia > Muridae > Rhabdomys > Rhabdomys pumilio. The sequence goes on from JANHMN010000019.1 coordinate 26,160,724, forward strand.
AACACATCCTTCTGGTAGGCCAGGAAATTAGGTCCACAGCACACAGCTTGCAGCCAGCATACTTTCCTAAATTCCAGAAAGGAAACAAGAGCCAAGGAAGAAAGCATTTATTCAATAGAAACAAAATTATGTATTATCACACAGACCTATGGTCATTCCACTCTCAGATATCTAGATATCAACACAAAAATGCAATCGATAACAGCCAAGACAATATGTCTTTACTGCAGTCCAGCAAACCTACAAGAGCAGGCACTGAATATTTCAGCATAGCTGATACACACACACACACACACACCACCACCACCACCACCACCAACAACAACAACAACAACAACAACCAACTTAAAACAGCTTATGCGAAGATGACAGAGAATAAAGAAGAAATTAAGAAATTCAGGAAAACACAAACAAACATTGCATGGAAATAAATAAAAACTGTTGAAGATCTGAAAACAAAGGTAGACTCAATAAAGAACAGTGAAACTGAAAGAAGTAAAAACTGAGAAAAGTGAAAAGTTTGGGTGTTCAAATAGAATATAGAGGCTAGCTTCACTAACAGAATACAAGCGATGGAAAGGAACCTCAGGATTTGAAAATATAATTAAAAAATGGATAGATTGGTCAAGAAGATGTTAAATTGAAAAAACTGACATAAAACATCCAGGAAATATAGGACACTATAAAAAATGAAATCTAAGAATAATAGAAATAAAGCAAGGAGAATAAACCCAAGTTAAAGGCCCAGTACATATTGTCAACAAAACCATAGAAGAAAATTTTTCTAACATAAAGAAAGAGATATCTATAAATGTATAAGAAGCAGACAGAACACCAAATAGATTGGACTGGAAAAGGTCCCTCTGCAAATAATAATCAAAACACTAAACATACAGACAAGTAAAAATATATATATATTAAAAGCAGCGAAGGAAAAAGACCAAGAAACATGTAAAGCCAGATTTATAAGAACCACACTTGACTTCACAATGGAAAATTTAAAAGCCAGAAGATCAAAAATTCTTCAGATCCTAAGAGACTGTCTACTGTTGTCCACCCGGAAGGTGAAGAGGAGCCCGGAAAAATAGGTTCCAAAGAGACCTGATCTGGCCTGGAATGCCTGGAGTGTAACTGTTCTTAGAAGAAACTGAGGAGGTTTGGGCAGCCTGTGCAAAGCAGGTATACAAGGCCCCCAGTCTCTTGTCAGCTACCACAGCAGTACCAGTTAACGATGGTCACAGGCCCATGAATGCTTTGGAAGAGTGAACTCTTCCCCAAGTGTTACAGTCCAGTAAAAATAGCCACTCTCAAATGATCCTCAGTGTAATAACTTATGTGCTTTATTCTATGAGAACAGGGACTATATAAACACTGAGGAGTAGGGTGGGATTAAGAGGTAGGTGTTCCCTATTGGCTCGAGGTAAGATGTTAGTGATGTCCTACTTGCATAAGGAAGGACTCCAGGTGTTTTCTTCTGTGACTGACTGAACATGGTTCTCTCAGTGAGGTGTCATGGTTACCTGTTCCAGAGCAGTTACAGACATGGATAGGAAGTAGCTTGACTGCTGCCCATCTCAAGTCTCTGAGATTCTATATTATATAAAACTCAATATACATGGTCTCAATTTCCCACTAAAACAATGGAGATTAACATGGGACAGCAGGAGCAACATGCAGGGATGGTTTAATATTTAAAAATCAATAAATGTAATCCACTATATAAACTAATTGAAAGAAGCCACACATTTATCTCATTAAATATAAAGAGGGCCTTTGACAAGATTGACCACACCTTCATAATAAAAGTACTGGAAATATTAAAGATACAAGAGACATGTTTAAACATAATAAAGACAGTTTAAAGCAATTCCATAGCTAATTTCAATTTGAAAGTAGAGGAGCACAAATTAATTATACTAAATTCAGGAACAAAACAAGGATGTCCACCTTCTCCATATTGATCCAGTATAGTACTTGAAGCCTTAGCTAAAACAATAAGACAACTGGAGGAAATTTGGACAATATATATTAGAAAGAAGTCAAAGTATCTTTTTATGCAGATATGACAGTATAAATAAAAATTATAAAAGAAATATACACATTTAAAAATTACAAAAAAAAAGTACCCTAAAAGTTTCACTGGGAAACTTCTACTTTTAGAAAAAAAAAAAAACCCATACCTTTTGCTACAAGTACATTTGTAGTAAAGTAGTTGATAAAAAATTAACTCAAAAAATTAGTAGCCCTCTTATATACAAATAACAAACAGTCTGGGCTAGAAATCAGAAAAACAAAAACTTCCACAGTAGCCTCAAATTTATAAAATATATTGGGGTAACTCTAATCAATCCAGTGAAAATTTTTTGTGATAAAAGTATCAGGTCTTTGAAGAAAGAATTAGAAGCTCTGACAATATGGAAAGATCTTACTGACTTGCTTATTGACTGATATGTCTAACATTGTAAAAGTGACCATCTTGTCAAAAGTAATCTACATATTTAATTCAATTCAATTCCCATCAAATCTTCAACCCAATTCTTTTCAGATCTTAAAAGGACAATTTTTAGTTTTATATGGAAAAACAAAAAAATACAGGATAGCTAAAATAATCTGGTACATTAAAAGATGTTCTGATTTCAAGCTGTACTACAAAGTTATAGCTGTAAAAACCACATGGTGTTAGCATAAAACAGACATGTTGATCAATAGAATATAATCGATGACCCCCTATAAAGAAATCCACGTGGCTATAGACACCTGTTTTTTTATAAAGAAGGCAGAAATATACATGGGAAGAAGAAAGGTTCTTCAACAGATAGTGTTGTTGAAAGTGGATGGCTGCATGCTGAAGAGTGCAAAGAGATCTATACTTATTACCAGGCTCAAAACTCACGCAACAAATGGATCAAAGATCTCAACATCAAGCCAGGCAAACTGAACCTGATAGATAAGAAAGTGGGGGAAAGCTCTGAACACGTTGGCACAAGAGAAGAATTCCTAAATAGAACACCATTAATACAGGCACTATGGTCAGTAATTAACAAACGGGACCTCGTGAAACTGAAACGTTTTTGAAAGGCAAAGTTCACCATTAATCAGACAAAGAGGCAACTTAACAGAATAGGAAAAGATTTTCACCAACTCTACATCTGACTAAGGGCTAATTTTCAAAATATATAAAGAAACAAGAAACTAGACATCAACAAACCAAAGAACCCAATTTTAAAATGTAGAAATCTAAACAGAGAATTCTCAAAAACTGACTTTCAAATGGCCAAGAATCACTTAAAAAATGGTCAACATCCTTAGTCATCAAGGAAATGCTAATCAAAACTATTTGAGATTCCATCTTATATCTATCAGAATAGTTAAGATCAGTAACACAAGTACCAACTTGTACTGGTGCATATGTGGAATATGTGGAATATTCCTCCATTGATGGTAGAGGTGCAAACTTGTATATGTACTATGAAAATCAATATGGCAATTTCTCAGAAAATAAAAATCAATCTACTTCAATATCAAGCTATAAAACTATTATGCACCTCATCCTACCACAGGGTCACTTGCTACACCATGTTACTTGCTGTTATGTTCATAATGTCCAGAAACTAAGTTGGAGCAATTAAGCATAGAGGGAAGGGAAATCACATTCAGATTATATTGTATGAAAAAATAATCTATGCTTAATAAAAAGGGGAGTGAAAATAAAGAAAATTGAATAAGAGGGGAGTATGTTTCTTGATGAATGAATTTCTTTATTAAATATTATCAATTATATTTATTTATTTTGAATATCCATGTTCATGAGGGGTGCCTCTGTCATGGTATGTATGAATAACTTTCAGGAATCAGTTCTTGCCTTAAACCATATGGATCTTAGCAATCAAACCCTGACTCTGAAGCTTGGCAGCAAGTGTCTTTAATTTCATAGCCATTTCATAGATACAATTATTTAACTCCAAATGGAAGACTCCCAGGTAATTGAGAAAGCCCCTCAGGTGTAGATTTATATCTCAAGGGGAATGAATCTACATTTATGACATTTCTAAAGTACACTGTCTTTAGAGGAGAATCTAGATTCAGGAAGAACCCTGTGCAAAGAGAAAAAGAAGATGAAGACCTTCAAAGATTTCCTTTAAAGATATTTGTATATGTGTATGCACAGGTGGATGTAGTTGTCTGTGGAGGTAAGAAGAGGATGTTAGATCCTCTGAAGCTGGATTTATAGCAGACATGAAAGTTAGGAATCAAGTTCAGTCCTCTGGAAGAGCAGTAAGCCCTCTTAACAGCTGAGGCATTTCTTTAGCTATTTGTTATCAAATGAGGACATTGTCCACCATACAAAATTGTTTGCTGTATTGTCATAAAGTCTTGCAAAGAAATAACTTCTCCAAAACAATAACTACAATTTTGTCTTCTTAGAGTTGTTGATGGAATGTTTCTAAGAAAGTGTGAATGCAGACAGATACCACCCACTTAACTCATTTTCCCTTCATATCTTGGAGGTGTCACTACATAGTACAACTTGTTATTTGCTTGAGAACTAAGCCTAAAAGAAATTCAAACATTTCAGAGGTGTTCATTGCTCTCATTTGAGACACAAAGATGTAGATATTTTATAGATGGACAGCAGAGACATCCTTGTCACTTGCAAGTCAAATTATTCATCATATTTTCAACTCTAAGTACTACAAGGTACCTCCAAATTTAATTATCCAGCCCAGACTAAACTCCAGAGAAAAGTGTGATTTCTAGGAGCAAGTAACTAGCCATTCCTGCAAATGCATCTTCATTAAAGTGATTAAATTTTATCTAAAAATGGACAAAAATCATATATGAGAAAAGGAAAACATTGTGGGGCAAAGACACAAGTTCTAACCTCATCCTTGAGACCAGAACATTACCTAATTAGTTGGAAGCTCTATTTAAAGGCCCACTTGTTCAAATTATACTCTGAAGATGGAATGGCTTTTTTATAATCAAACATTAATGCTTCTTTAGCTTGTAGAAATTTTCATAGATTAAAATATGACTAAAGCTTTTTGCAGTAGTTTAGAAATATAAGAATTTTACCAACATGTAAACTCCTATAATAAACAACTGTAATGTCCATGTCACCACATGAACAAAGGACTCACCCATTTTCTGAATTTTGTGGCATTGTCTTCATACAGAATCTGTACAAACTTACATAAATTCAACATTAATCAAGCAAACAGGTACAAGTTATTATGTAGGGCACACAGACACAGCCTTGCAGAGGTCTATAACTTTGCTCAATCACTTCAATAGTTTCTAGTTTTTTCTTCAAAGTCCACTTTGATTTATTATTGGAACATTCCTAGTGAGTGATGTAATGAGGGTTTTTCTAAAAGTGATTTTTAAATGATCTGGGAATGCCAAGCCTAATGAATTCAAAGCCGTAGCAACTTATTATAAAGTAATAATTATACCTCAACCTCAAGTGAATTTCTCTTCTTTCTAAAAGCCTTTCTTTTTGGCTGTGTCTCTTTTTTAAAAAATAGCATTATCGAAATTGCAGCTATGTGGGCTCTCAACCTCAGAGTGCCCCTGGCATGACATTCTCCTACCCTGTCTCCAAGGTATGTCAAGCTTGAATATTTTGTTCCTGATCCAGACCATAACAAGTCTTATGCTGCTAAAACAAAAATGCAGTCAAATGCACAATATGATGTCACTGTACCAGAAGGACAGAAAATATAAATCTGTACCCGTGAAACATGTCAGTGATGTAGAAAACAACAGTCTCATATGACTCCACTGATGTAACTTGTACAGAAGTCATTATTTACTAAAGCTAGGAAAGTACAATCCTGAGAACATTTCCAAGATAACAGAGAATAATCTCATAAATATAACTTGTGCTCTGACATAAAACTAACAGACAATAAAAATAACTGTTTAAAACTAGGCTAATAAAGTAAATAACAATATACTTTTTACTTCTTCAACACACTGCAGCTGCCATATACTGTTATAGTTACATGCAGTTGTAATAGATTGCATTAAGTATGCAGCAAGTAGTAGGCATTCAATTTAACAATAATCACACTAAGTGGAACCATCTACTTTAGTCCCTTTCTGCACTTGCTTCTTTCTTAGCATCAATTTGATCCCTCAGACCTGTGCTTTCATATTTCATTACCTCTTTTTCCTTTATCTTTTCTGTTCTGTCCAAATTTTAATCAATTTCTGAGGCATTTTGCACACTTTTGTTGTGTACCATCTAAATTTATTTGCAGATTAAAATAGAATATAAATAAAGTAGGTTTTTATATTCCTTGGAATCTGTCAAAATAATTTAAAAGGTAATGCAAGATTCAGGCAAAAATTTATAAATTCAATACTGTAAGCGAAATTTCATATCAGTTCTAAATATACAAAAGATGTGTGTTTGTAAATTAGAGCTAGCATCTGTCATGAGGGCTGACTGTAGATATTCATATGAAAATATCAACAGTTCCTGAAAGATCTTCTATCATTTAGAACTACCTTTAATCTTCGTAAGATAATGTGAATCAATATACAGAACACTGGTACCCAAGAGACCAATGTCTATAAATAACCAATCTATTTGTCATTTTATTTTTAACTTGAAATTCAAACCATCTCTCATAGCTGAAGTATGACACTGAATAATACTTGCTGTCAATGTATACTTATTCATGATTTTGAACCACTTGTATTGAATGTAAGTTGAACAATTTTAAACATATCGGTTCCCCTAATTGTGACAGGAAATCAAATAACATATGTTTTACTGCTATGGAATAATACAGTATAATTTTTTTGTCAACACATCCAAAGAATGGATTTCAGTTACACTGCTTACTCTGACTGATTTTGCCTGTAATGAATCATTTCCAAAGTGCCCTGAACATTCCCTGTCAAATAATTCATGTGTGCTCTTCCTAAATGCTCACTGCAGCTTTACAAATCATTTTATGTGTAAAGAAATATATTATGTAGCAAAGATCCTGGAATAGGTAAAGATACACTGTGACTGAGCCTGCTGAACTTCAGGCAATAACACATCCTTTCTGCTTCCTTTAGCTGTCCAGAGTGGATCATGGGCAGTCACTCTGTCTGCAAGAGAAAAAATGGAAATCAAGGGGTAGCATCTTTTCTTAGCCAAGCAGGTAAAAAAAATGGACTCTGAGTGCAAGATCCTGTAATAGTGACTCCCTTCTACATAGCAGCATGGAAGGTCATTGAGGATAATACTAACTTTGGAACCTGAGAAAACAGTGATCATAGCCTCTGTGCTGGAGCCCATAGTCTAAGTAAAGTTAGCTTGGTATATAAGGGCAGAGATTTTAGACAGATGAAAAGCATGATGGACTCTGTACCAGACCAGAAATTCTCCAGACTTCAGAAATGTTGTTTTGTTCTAAACACCAAATATTCTCCCACAGACAATAGTTTCTTCAGTTTGTAAATCAAATAATTAAATCAGGGCACTCCAATAATTCTACATTTACATGAAGTGAAGAAATGTTCTAAGAAATTTATCTTCTGCCAGAAACCTAAATGTATTAGTAAAGTCATTAGGACAAAATGCTTGAGCAAAACAATTGCAAAGTTTGTGTCACTGATCTTTGAAAGATGCTAAAGGCATTTTTCCCCTATGGGCTTAAGAATCTAATTAAGGATACAGAGTTCAGCTTTAATGAAAATAAAATATTTCACTTCAAATGTTTTGGTTTGTCCCCTAGTGATAGAAATAAATGTTGAATTCAGTGTAGTCTTATACTGTCTGAATGATGATAGAGTGAGTTGAAGATAGATAGTTTGGTGAAATGAAAGCTATCTCTTACACACTCATTAGGTATTATTACTATAATCTTTTTATTCATTCTTTAATATGTGTACACATATACAATGTATTTTGAAAAGTGAGAGGATGATAGGGAGAGAAGAAGTCACCATGGAAGAAGAATCTTAAAATCATGGCCATGAGGGCTGGTCTATTGGAGGTAAGAGCAGCCAGACAGAACATAATGAGTAACTCAAGGCTATCAATAAGAAAGTAGATTCTAATAGTATAAAGGGGAGATATCTGTCCAGCTCTACTGCTAATAAAGGCTTATTATAAATTAAAGGTCATGTGTTCAGCGGTCTCTATAAATTGGCTAAGTTTTAGAAGCTATGCTTAGTGCTTACCATAACTTCAGTTAATCTAGTCATTCTGGATTTCTGACGGCATTGAAGACCTATAGACTCAAAGACAATCCTGGCTATTTACCTTGAGAGAAAAGATCTGAGTGGATGGTTTTCAGCTGACATTCATTCTAAAGCCAAGAAAAAGCCAGGTTCAAAATTAAGTGTTTTAGTCAAGAGAGACGACAGAGATTCTGGTTAGTCAAAAAGAGGAGGGACTGGGTATTAAGACTATCTTGTACCTCACTGGTACAAATAGGAATAATTATGCTCTAATTGTATTTTGTGAGAAAAGTTTTATTTTAACAGGAAGGGTAATATGTAGGAAGAGCTAAGGGGGAAGGAGCACTGAGAGGAAAAGATGGATTAAGGAGAGGAGAAGATGAAGTAGATGAGAAGCTAGGTAATGAGAGAGAAAAAGAGAGAGAAAGAGAGAGGGGGCATGGAGGCAGAAGTTCACGTGTCTCCACCAGTCAAAGATAGTTTACATAGCTAGGTTGGGTATTAGGTTACACTTCTGATTGAGCATTACCATACTTATAAAGTCTTTGATTAACATTTAAAAAAAAATGTATAAAAGCAAAATGGAAAAGGGAGCACAGGATAGGGGTTTTCTAGGGAGGGGAAATGGGGAAAGGGGTTGGTATCTGAAATGTAAATAAAATATCCATTAAAAAAAAGGAAAAAAAAAACAGAAAAAATAATTAAAAGTCACATGTGGTTTTTATCTGGAAATTGAATAATCAAAGATGGGGTAAAAAACCCCTGGTTGAGATTAAATATTTCCACAACACTACACAGAAGAGACACCACTCGGTGGGGTTATTGAGCAGAGAGCATGTCAATATACCAAGAGCTATAACCACAAAGAAAACTGACTCTTCCTCCTCTAGCAGCCATCAACCTTTAATAACTTCTTATCTAGGACTTGGGAGTTTATGAGTCCTCATTTTCAGCTAGAATGGTGACTGGCATAATTTTGTGCAGATCTTGTACAGACACCATAGCAGTTAGTGAGTTCATGAGTGCAGCAGTCTGTCATGTACAGAAGAAACATTTTGGTCCAATCTTTTTCAATCTTTGGCTCCCACAACCTTTTCATACTCTTTTTCATAAAGTCCCCTTAACCTTAGGAAGAGGATATGTGATATAGAGATCTCATTTATAGTTGAGCACTCCATAGACACTTTTTCCACAGTTTGATTTATTTTTTAATCTTGATTATCTATTTTTTAAAGAGGTAACAAACGTTTCTAAAATGAAGATATCATGAATTGTGTTCAGATCAAATTATCTTTGATTCTTCCTCATGGCAATATGAACAATAAAAAATCACCCCCTGAGATTCCAGCAATGACTAAAGTATGTGTGATAAATGAAGCTATGTAGATTAGTAAGGGAAGAACAAGGGTATAAATCCAGCATGAGATATACATGCATTTTCTTTCTTGTTATTTGTTTCTTTTATTAAAAATAGATTCTTCTCTCATACAATGTATCCCAACAACAGGTTCCCCTTGGTCTACTCTTTCCAGCTTCTCCACACTTTCTGTCTTTCCCAGATTCATATCTCCTTCTAATCAAAAAAGTGAAGGCCTCTGAGAAATGACAGCCAAGCAGGACAAAACAAGGTATGGTAAGACAAGGCAAAAGATTTCATAACAAGTCTGGAGAAGAGAACACAATCAGAGAAGAGTCCCAAAAAAAAGTCAGAGATACACCCACTCCCACTGTTGGGAGACCCACAAAACACCAAGCTAACAGCCATAATATATACATAGAGGACTTGCTCCAGACTCACTCAGGTTCTTTTTTTGCTGCTTCACTCACAGTGAGCCCATGGGAACCATGCTTGACTCAGTGGGCCATGTTTGCTTGGTGTCCTTCATCCCCTATGACTCCCATAAGCTTTTCTCCTCTTTTCTGAGATTCCCTGATCTGAGAGAAAAGACACAATGGAGACCTTCAATTTAAACTCTCTTCACATGATGTTTGGCTATGGGTCTGTGCATCCTTTCCAATCGTCTTCTGGAGGTAGTCTTTCTAATGACAATTGGACAAGGGATCAATCTATAGAAACCAATCATTAGAAATCATTTCATTGATTTTTTTTTTTTTTTTTTTGGTGGGAGTATGTAGTCTTGTTCTACGTTAGGTCTCTAGCCTATCCAGTCACTGGTTCCTGAGCATCCAGGCAGTATAGGGCATAGACTTCCTCTATGGCATGGACTTCAAGAAAAATCAAACATTGGCTGGCCACTACCATAAGTTCTATGCCACCACTGCCTAGATACACCTTACAGGCAGGATGTACATTGTAGGTTTTATGTCTGGGCTCGTATCCAGGTTTCTCATTCTGTAGCCTGAAGAGTACCTTGTAAAACCAATGAGACTAGAACATATGAGTGAAGGTTCCAAGCCTACCCTAGCTTGACCTCTTTACAATCAATAAGTTGTGTGGAAGTTGTGCTTGTCAATGGGGCCCTGCTCTCAGTTTCAGAGAGTCTGTTGAATGATTCTGTCCAATCATCAACCCGGGTTGTTAGGTACCTCCATGGGACCTCCTTGGCCAAGAACTCAACCTACTGAAATGCAATCCCCACCCCTGGAAGCCTAGCTTGGCAACAAAAGAATGCCAACTCAGATGTCATATCCTCCATTACTAAAAGTACTCACTATAGTCACACTCATAGATCCCAAGAAGCTTCCACTGCACTAGATTTCCACACCTCTCCCTGCAAATGTACCCCAATTCTAGCTGTCTTTCAAGGCACTGTCCTTCTATCCCTTCCCCTTCCCCCACTGATCCCTTCTGCTTCTGACCCCACCTGCACTCAATCCACCCTCAGAATCTATTCTATTTCCCCTGCACAGGGTGAACCATGCCTTCTCTTACAGGCTTTCTCTTTATCTAACTTCTCTGGATCTGTGAAATGTAGCTTGACAATAATTCACTTAACAAACAGCTATTATTAATTTATAAGTGAATACACACCATATTTGTCTTTCTGGGTCTGGATTAACTCACTTATGTTATTCTTGTTTGGTTGTTTGGTTGGTTTTTCTGGTTCCACAATGAACATGAGTGAGTAAGGGTCTTTTGAGTATATACTTAAGTGTGAAAATAGCTGCATATTGAGGTAGATTAATTACTAATTTTTTGAGGAACTGCCATATTGATTTCATAGTGGCTGTACAATTTTGCACTTCCACCAGTAATGGAGAAATATTCCTTTTGTTCCACATCCTCAGCAACATGAACTGTCACTTATGTTATAGATTTCAGGCATTCTGGCAGATATAAGAGAAAAGCCTAAAGTACTTTGATTTTCATTTCCCCAATGGCTATGGATTTTATTGGTTGGGAGACTTTTATTGACTGCTTCTGTTTCACTAGAACTTACCATTTCATGTGTTGCTTTTTCATGTGTTACCATTTCATGTGTTATTTAAAGTCCATATCTGATCTTTATTTAACTTTTGAAAATGGTATCTATCAAGAAAATTATCCATGGTCTTCTACCAGGGCAGAGTACTAGCTTGTGTGCTCCTCTGAAAATACCACAGTCTCAAGGCTATCAGGAGGTCTCCTGCATGCAGGATGACTGGGCAACAGACTCCACAGCCTGAAGGCCTCCCAAGAAAAAAGCTACAGTCAAGGCAACAGCTTGACTGCTCCTCTAAAGACTCAACAATCTGAAGGCCTCCCAAGAGATGGGCTGAAGCCAGGATAACAAACAGCAGCTTGTCTGCCCCTCTGAAGACCTCAGAGTCTGAAGGCCTCATAGGAGATCTGCTACAGCCAGGGCCACAGGTCTACCAGGAGACCCACCAGCAACCCAGGAACACAAGAGGCAAGTACCAGGCAGACATACCCAAATCAGCTAACACCAGGGATAACCAGATGGTGAGAGGCAAGCACAAGACCATAAGCAACAGAAGCCATCTTTGGCATCATCAGAACCTGGTTCTCCCACCAGAGCAAGTCCTGAATACACCAACACACCTGAAAACCAGGAAGCTGACTTAAAACCTATCCCATGAAGAAAATAGACTTTTTAAAGAGGATATAAATAAATCACTGAAAGAAATACAGGAAAACGTGCGTAAACAAGTAGAAGGCCTTAAAGAGGAAAGAAGTAAATCCCTTAAAGAAATACAGGAAAACAAAATTAAACAGCTGCAAGAATTAAACAAAGTGGTGTTGAAGTAAAAACAATAATGAAAATACAAGAGGAAGCAACACATGAAATGGAAAACCTAGAAAAGAGGTTAGGAATTACAGACATAAGTGTCACCAAAAGAATACAAGAGACAGAAGAGAGAATCTCAGGTATAGAAGATACCTTAGAATATATTGACACAACTGTCAAAGAAAATTCAACACATAAGAAATTCCTAACTCAAAACATCCAGAAAATCCAGAACACAATGAAATGATCAAATCTAAGAATACTAGAAATAGAGGAAAGCAAAGAATCCCAGCTCAAAAGTCCTGAAAATATCTTCAATAAAATCACAGAAGAAAACTTCCCCACCTAAAGGAAGAGGTAGCAATAAACATACAAGAAGCCTATAGAACACCAAATAGATTGGACCAGAATAGGAAATTCTCTCATCACATAATAATCAAAACACTAAATGCACAGAACAAAGAAAGAATATTAAAAGTTGCAAGGGAATAAAGATCAACTCACATATGAAGGCAGATCTATTAAAATTACACCAAACTTCTCAACAGAGACACTGAAATCCAGAAGAGCCTGGACAGAGGTCATGTAGACCCTAACAGAACACAAACGCCAGCCCAGGCTACTATACCCAGCAAAACTCTCAATCAACATAGTTGAAGAAACCAAAATACTATGGAAAAAAGCACAAATTCAAACAATATCTATCTACCAATCCAGCCCTCTAGAGGATTCTAGAAGAAAACCTCCAATACAAGGAGTGTACCTAGACCAAAGAAAAAACAAGATATTAATCATCTCACAACAAAGCCAACAGGAAGAAATCACATGCACATAATGCCAACTATAACAACAAATAGGTACTAATAATCATCTGTATTTAATATATCTCAATTTCAACAGACTCAATTCCTCTATAAAAAGACATAAACTAACAGATTGGGTATGCAAACAGGATCAAGCATTTTGCTGCATGCAAGAAATACACCTCAATAATAAAGACAGAAACTACCTCAGAGTAAAAGGCTGGAAAAAAGTCTTCCAAGCAAATGGTCCCAAGAAATAAGCTGCAGTTGCTATTCTAATAAACAAACAAACAAACAAACAACAAATAGACTTTCAACCAAAAGTTATCAAGTGAGATGAGGAAGGACACTTCATATACATCAAAGGAAAAATCCAACAAGAGAAAGTCTCAATTCTGACCATCTATGCCCCAAATGCAAGACACCCACATTCATAAAAGAAACTAACTGAATCTCAAAACACATATTGAACCCCATACAATAATAGTGGGAAACTTCAACACCCCACTGTCACTAATGAATAGGTCATTGAAACAGAAACTATAGAGACACAGTGAAACTAATAGAGATTATAAACCAAATGGACTTAACAGACATCTACAGAACATTTCTCCCTAAAACAAAGAATATACCTTCTTCTCAGCACCTCATGGTACCTTCTCCAAAACTGACCATATATGTGGGAAGATATGGCTAGGGAACCCAGGGTTCCTCCCGCCATGCTGTGGGTTGTCGGCTGGGAACGATCTGGGTTCCTCCAGCTGAAAGTTAGGCCAGGCTGCTCATTAACTAAAAGCCTTTCCACAGTTCCTCACTGTTCCTCATGGCGTGGCCCCAACTCACGAGGAAGTCCTTGGGTTTCCAAAATCGGTTTATTGGCATGGCGGATGGTGGATGGATCTGGATTCATACCCCACAAAAACCCAGGCCATGCCTGGGTGAAAAAGGGGAGAGAGAAAAAGGGGGTAGGGGCTGGGGAGGAATGCTTAGTTGGCTCCACCCTCTGGTCTTCAGGTACCTCATTAGTATGTAAATCTCTCAAGGGCCTGGGGGCTGTTTATCACACCCACTTGTGTACTGTGACTGAATGGTAAAGGTGGAACCGGGAGATTAGGCCTCATGTCAGGAGCCTGGGTTCTGGGGACATGGCTGAACCCACTGCCCAAGAACCAGGATACCCTTCCAGAGCCCAACACATATAAGCCTCACAAAATATAAGAAGATTAAAATACTTTTATGCATCTTATCAGATTACGATGGACTAAAGATGGTCTTCAATAACAACAAAAACAACAAAAAACTCGCATACTCATGGAAACTGAGCAACTTTCTACTCAATGATAACCTGGTGAGGGAAAAAATAAAAAATTAAATTAAAGACTTCCTGTAATTCAAAGAAAATGAATACACAGCATACCCAAACTTATGGGACACGATGAAGGCAGACTAAAAGAAAAATTCATAGCCCTAAGTGTCCTGGTAAAGAAATTAGAGAGATCCTACACTAGCAACTTAACAGCACACTTGAGAGCTCTAAAGCAAAAATAAATGAACACAACCAAGAGGAGCAGACAGAAGGAAATAGTCAAACTCAGAGCTGAAATCAACCAAATAGAAACAAAGAGAACTTTACAAAGAATCAACAAAACTAAAAGCTGTTTTATTTTAGAAAAATCAACAAGATAGATAAACCCCTAGCCAAACTAACTAAAGGGCACAGAAACAGTATCCAAATCATCAAAATCAGAAATAGAAAGGGAGACATAACAACAGAAATGGAGGAAATTAAAAAAATCATCAGATCCTACTACCAAAGCCTATACTCAACAAAACTGGAAAATCTAGATAAACTGGATGATTTTCTAGGTAGATACCACATACCAAAGTTAAATCAAGAGCAGGTACACTATCTAAACAGGCTCAAATCCCCTAAGAAAATAGAAGTCATTAAAAACCTCCCAACCAAACAAAGCAAAGTACCAGATGGTTTTAGTGCAGAATTCTACCAGACTTTCAAAGAATAGCTAATATTAATATTCTTCAAACTAGTTCTTAAAATAAAAACAGAAGGAACATTACCTATTTCATTCCATGAAGCCACAATTACTTTGATAACTAAACCACACAAGGACCCAATGAAAAAGAGAACTTTAGACCAATTTTACTTATGAATATTGATGCAAAAATACTCAATAAAATTCTCAAAAACCAAATCCAAGGACACAACAAAACCATCATTCACCATGATCAAGTAGGCATCATCCCAGGAATGTGAGATTGGTTCAATATACAAAAATCCATTAACATAATTCATTCTATAGACAAATTCAAAGAGAAAAAAATCACATGATCATCTTAGATGCTGAAAAAACATTTAACAAAAAGCAACACCCCTTTATGTTAAAAGTATTGGAGAAATCAGAAATTCAAGGCCCATACCTAAACTTTATAAAAGCAATACACAGTAAACTAACAATTGTAAGACTATTGGGGAGCCTTAGCTTACTGGAGACCCCTGAGTAAACCACACTGAGATGTAAATTGATGCAAAAAGCAAGAGGAATTTTAATGATTAATGATCCAATGCATTGGGGCCATCCTACACCAAAGGTGAAGTGGCGACCTCAGGCAGCCCATTTGGTCAGTTTTGATACAGTTTAAGGGGTGGACTAGAGAAACAGTGACTAGGCACAATATGATTGGCAGAACAGTGTGACTTTTAAACTGATTGGTCTTTGGGGAATGAGGTGACAAGGTCCTCCCTTGTCTGTGAGTGGCAAGGGTTGGTCTGTCCTTCGAAATGTGTTCTGGGCCTTCATCATTTACAGGTGGGTTCCCTCCCTGTGGTCTAAAAAATGTTAATCAACCTCTCCCTTTCTCCTCTGAATGTTAATCCAGCAAGTGTCCTCTGACTAAGGAATGTTAATTAGCCTCTCCCATGGAAGGGGAACAAGTGTTCCAAAGTTCCTCTTCATAATCAATATCAAATTAAATGGAGAGATACTTGAAGAAATCCCACTAAAATCAGGGACAAGACAAGGATGTCCAATATCCCCATATCTATTCAACATAGTACTCAAAGTTCTAGCTAGAGCAGTAAGACAACAAAAGGAGGTCAAACTCCACTCCTGCGAGAGTGAGCAGTTTGACCGTTGGCTGCCAGCTCTCTTCCCTAATAAACCTCTGCTGATTGCATTCAGGTACCGTGTCTTGCGAGTTTGTGGGTGACCGTGACTTCCTGAGACTTGAGTAAGGGTCTCCCAACTTTGGGAGTCTTCATTTGGAGGCTCGCCCTGAGATTTTTTCGACCACCCTAATCTCCAAGAACCCTACTGGGAGGTAAGGGAACACCGCAGTTTTCTGTCTGTCTGTCTGGTTGTTGTATAAAATGGCCACCACCGCCTAGGACAGCAGTTGTTGTGCTCTCATTTGTTGTGCTCTCGTGGCAGTGTGTCTATTTTTGGGTTGTTCATTGCTGGCATGTTAGGAAATCTGTTAAACTTGGTCTAGCATAGGCTGGCCAAGTCGTCTGAATCTGTTAAATCTGAATCTGTGAAAACTGATCTAGTTGTCTTACTGGAGTCTTACTTGAGAGGCAGAGGCAGGCGGATTTCTAGCTGTCTTTCTATGCCCTTATTGTGTAACTTGGTCTCTGCACCCATGGCAGGGGTGAAAACTGTCTATATCACCTGGTTTATGTGCCGCCTGTGGAAGGGATGAGCTATCTGTGGATTTTTTGTGTGTTTTCTTGGCAAATTGTCTGTGTGTTAGCCATTAATCTACTGTGTTAAACATCATGAGTTAAAAATAGGTAACATAATCACGGCAGAGAAAGAGATGAAGCCGCCAGTACAAGAGAAGCTGCAGAACAGAGAGGCAGGCAGGTCCCTTAGTAAGGGGCACGGACTGCGGTTATGGTTCAGACAGCCCACCTACCGCATGTAGGGTGTTCTCCAGGTAACACCACATGGAGGGTGCCCTCTCTCAGCCCACACTTGGTGGGTGACAGCTAGTGGCTCCCTTGCAAGTTGGCCACCAAGTTAGTGTGCATGGCTGTACTGGGGCCCTCAGGGTCGATGCTGTAGCAAATTGGCAGCTTTCCACCTGCCGCCTATGAAGATAGATAGGGTCCAGGTGATTAAAAACCTGGCAGTGGAGCCAGGGCAGCTAGACAAACAGCCCCAGCAAGATTATTCACCTGAGAGTTATAATTATATATTTTTTATTAAAAAATAGTGAGTGAATAGCGCTGAGATTTAAAAGGAAGAAAAGGTAAATAAGTAGCGCAGAGACAAGTCACGTGATGTGACTCCAGCTTAGAAACTCTGAACCAACAAAACTGCCTGCAGGCAAGTCAGACAGGTCAGGCAGGTCACCTACTACAAAATGTTATAGGCTGTCCTGAGTCAGAGAGCCAAAAGAATAGGCCTCCATTTTGGTACAGATACAAATTTATAGTAAAAAGTAAGTTAAGTTATCAAAGCAATAGATAGGCCAGGATCCTTCAGGCACCTAGATCTAGTGCCCAATATACTCACCTAGATAAATCTGGTAGAGGAATACCCTTCTCCCCCCCCCCCCCCCCAAAAAAAAGCCTTTCTTCCACAAGACCCTTGTAGGTTCTGGTCTTCAGGAGTGAAGAACAAGAGGAGATACTGGAAAAAGAATGTTCCCTCAGATATGAGGACATCACCAATTGATCATGCGGTGGTCAACAGTGGGTTACAAAAGGTAAGGGACACGCAAAGGCCCAAGCCAGATCCCATTGATAGATCTTGTGTAAGAACATGAGACCTCACTAATTTTCACCAAGGCACATGAGGTTAAGCAGGGATCAGATGAGTTGCCCAAGCCTTTCTAGACATTCTGTCAGTATAGGCAAGGCTTCAGAGGCTAGAGAAACTACAAGATAAGTCATTAAAAGGATTAGTGTAAGTCTAGAGAAGAAGAGTGGAGAAGGTTTAGTAAAAGTTGCTGAGAAAGTCTAGAAGAAAGGAGTGGAGAAGGTTTAGTGTAAGTTGCTGAGAAAGTCTAGGAAAAGAGGAAGAAAAGGAAAGATGACAGGAAAGGAATTTACAGAAAAGCTTGGCTAGGATAGGAAAAAACAAAGAAGATAAACTCCAATCAAAGGGAGATAAACTCCTTGAAAAAGACCAGTGTGCACATTACAAGTGAAAGAGCCAACTTTGGGGTCCAAGAGGGCCCCAACAAATAGAAGGCAGGGTCAGGAAATCCCAGGCCTTGAAAAACACCCCAAATGGCGAAGATATTAGCTCTGTGTGAAGACAGTGATTAACATAGACAGGGTCCTCCTCCAGGCCAATGGGCCAAAATTTATTCATGGACTACCCAAAAAATGGTGGACTAAGAGATGGGCTGGGTATCCCATTCATTTATGGTCATCCTAGACTGTCCCTACCCTCTGTTGGGTCGAGACTTACTCCCCAGGATAGGGGCCCAGATATACTTCCTACCGGACAGGTTGCAACTAACTGACAAGAACTCACAGGTAGAGGAAAGGCTTCCACTGACTCTGGCTGGGAGCCAAGGTAACCTGCTTTACAGATGGGAGCAGTTTTCTCCATGCTGGTCAGAGACAAGCCAGTGCTACTGTGGTGGATACAAATGTCATCTGGGCTGATTCCCCTCCCTGGGCTCGTCATTGTAGAGAGCAACCTTGGAACTTGGGGATGACAACATCTACATGAACAGCAGGTATGCTTTTGCCACAGCCCATGTCCATAGGGCTATATACCAAAAGAGGAAACCCTGAGGAAGCCAGCAGCTGTAAATATTCGTTGCTCAGGACACCAAAAGGAGGAGACTCAGTGGCTTGAGGCAATAACCGGACAGATCAAGTGGCTTGATACAGGAGCCTGTCCGGGTTATGGGCCCAAGAGATGGCCTCACTTAAAACACAGAGTAAGAGAAAGAACTCAGATTGCTAGTCATCCTGCCAACTACTATCTAGAGGAAATGAGACAATGATGCACACAAGAAGGGAGAACTATACTCCCCAGAAAGCAAAGGACTTACCAGGCTAAATGCACAGATGGACTCTTAAGATATGAGTGCAACGAAGCAGCCAAGAGATTTAAAGCATATAATGGACCTCAGGTTTTGGGCCAGAGAAATAAGACAGTGTAGAA
Organism: Rhabdomys pumilio; assembly: GCA_030674055.1. NCBI lineage: Eukaryota > Metazoa > Chordata > Mammalia > Rodentia > Muridae > Rhabdomys > Rhabdomys pumilio. The sequence continues at coordinate 26,180,053 of JANHMN010000019.1, forward strand.
TATGCCAGCAAGCAAAGGCTTATGAGATTTAGAGTAAATAAGAAAATACCTAGGAGAAAACAGCCTAGAATAGAGATCTTTCAAGTAGCTGAGATAATTAGATCAGATAACAGCCTTGTTTTTGTTTCTAAGATAAGTCAGGAATTGTCAGAGATATTAGAGACTAATTAGAAGCTCCACTGTTTATACTGTCTCCAAAGCTCAGGACATCGAGAGAGAATAAACAGAACCCTAAAACTAAATTGCCCCCAGGAACTGGCTCTGGCTAAAGTGTCCCTTGTCCTTGTTCCACACCCAGAATGTCCCTCTTGTGTGAGAAATGATTTTTCAGGCTACTAAGAGACTGTTCCTGGCACTGCTGACCATTCGACCTCCTTGAAGTTCACCAACACCTATACCTGATACCAACTGAAGAACATCCAGATGCCTGAGCAACCCCCTTCTGTTTAGCTCAAGGTCACCTGCTATTCTACAAGGCCAAAGAGCAGCAGGCCTTGACTGAGACATCCCCACTCTAGAGGCAGGGGTAATGCTGCCTTAGAGGATGGGACTTAGGGTGTGTACACACAAAGTTAAATGACAACTTGTGATTTCCAAGATTGAAATTGAAATGTGAATCTAGAGTTATATAGATTGTTCCTTTTGCAATTTCTCTTTATTATATATGTGATATGTGTATGTAGACAACTATGTGCCACAAAATATGTAAAAGTCAGAGGACAATTTTGAAAGTGTGTTTGAAAGAAATAGAAACATTTCGAGACCCCTTGCCAATAACATAGAGCCCAAGGACCCCTGCTGACAGATACCTTGTGCCTAAAATTGATAAATGGTAAGCTTCCAGTTCAAGATTAACCCTTTATATATCTACTTCTGTCTTTGATGAGGTCAAAGATTATTGTGTACTTGTCCAGCTGGTCTCCCGGGTCTACTACCACCCCACAGGCACTCTTGAACGTGAGTTTGAGATACATCCTAGATGCTTTCGCAGAAAGCCTATTTCCTTGACCCTAGCTGTTATACTGGGACTTGGAGTGGCTGCAGGTGTGGGAACAGGTACTGCTGAACTAATACAGACACCCCGTTATTTCCATGAGCTAAGGGCTGCCATTGATGTAGATTTAGAGCCCTAGAACAATCAGTATCAAAGTTAGAAGAGTCATTGACTTCCCTCTCAGAGGCTGTTCTGCAGAACAGAAGAGGATTAGACTTGCTGTTCCTTATAGAAGGGGGCCTGTGTGCTGCTCTAAGAGAAGAATGTTGCTTCTATGTAGACCATTCAGGAGTGATTAGAGACTATGAATAAACTCAGAGAAAGGTTAGACCAGAGACAGAAAGATAGAGAGGCACAACAAAACTGGTTTGAGTGTTGGTTCAATAGGTCCTCTTGGATGGTGACCCTGTTATCCTCTCTGGCTGGACCCCTTGTAATTTTGCTTTTACTTTTGACCATAGGTCCTTGTATTTTAAACAGACTAGTGGCTTTCATTAGAGAAAGAGTAAGTGCCATTCAGATTTTAATGCTATGCCAACAGTAACAAACATTAGGTCAAGGAAATGAAAGTTGTGATGAACTTTTCTAATTAAGGCTTGCATTGGAAAAAGTGGGGTGGGGTTTATAAAACCTAAGTTTTTATGGTTAAAAACTGTCAATTGAAATAAGTGGGGGATGTAGAGTGAAAAATTATAAAGACCATTTTATAAAATATACAGGCTCACTAGTTCCAAGAAGGCAGAACTGAATGTAAGATTTTAGACCCTCAAGCCTCAGGGAAAAGAACCCATCTGTGGGTGGGGAAGGCCCAAAGCAGGAAGACACATTCCTGACCACAAAAAAACGATGCAAATCATCTAGGTGGGGCTATGGCCAGAGCAAGTGAGAAATACTTAACCTGAAATAATTGGTAATGACAGGGTAGGACACAGTGACATGGTAAAACTACATTCTTGATAAGAATGAGTGTGCAGAGTGATTTTCACATGACTCTAAATCATGTGGGGGGTGGCTTCTCTGGAATGTTGCGCTATTTTTATGTTATGTATCCTTGACAACCCCTCATCCCCTCCTTACTCCCCTGGTTTGTGGTTTACCTCTTTAATAGGCCCCTTAGCCCACTACTCAGGGTCAAACTCCACTCCTGTGCGAGTGAGCAGTTTGACCGTTGGCTGCCAACTCTCTTCCCTAACAAACCTCTGCTGATTGCATCAAAAAAAAAAAAAAAAAGAAAAAAGAAAAAAAGACAACCAAAGGAGACCAAGGGATACAAATTGGCAAAGAAGTAAAGGTATCACTATTTGTAAATGACGTGATAGCATAAGTAACTCCTAAAATTATACTGGAGAACTTATACAGCTGAAAACTAACTTCAGCAATGTGGTTGGATATAAAATTACCTCAAATAAATCAGTACCCTTCCTTTAAACAAATGATAAATAGACTGAGAAAAAAATTAGAGAAACAACATCCTCCACAATAGTCATAAATAATATAAAATATCTTGGGGTAACTCTAAACAGACAAGTGAAAGGTCTTATGACAAAACTTCAGGCCTCTCAAGAAAGAAATTGAAGAAGACCTCAGAAGATGGAGAGATCTCCCATACTCATGACTGGTAGAATTAGCTATTAAAAATGGTTATTGTACCAAGAACAATCTATAAATTCAACACAATACCCATCAAAATTCTAACACAATTCTTCAAAGATATTGAAAGAACAATTCTCAAATTTGTATGGAAAAACAAAAACCCAGAATAGTGAAAATAGTTCTTAACAATAAAAGAACTTCTGGGGCAATCACTACCACTGACCTCAAACTATACTACAGAGCAATAATGATGAAAAAAGTATAGTATTGGTACAAAGACAGACAGGTTGATTAATGAATTGAAGACCCAGAAATAAAACCACATACTTGCAGAAACTTGATCTTTGACAAAGAAACCAAAAATATACAATGGAAAAAAGAAAGCATCTTCAATAAATAGTGCTAGTCTAACTGGCAGTCCATATGTAGAAAAATGAAAATACATCCGTATTTGTCACTTTACACAAAGCTCAAGTCCAAGTGGATCAAAAACCTCAATAAAACCAGATACACTGAATCTAACAGAAGAGAAAGTAGGAAAGAACCTCAAACTTGTTGGAACAGGGGGAAATTTCCTAACTAGAACTCTATTTTCTCAGGCTCTAAGATCAAGAATTGATAAATGGCACCTCATGAAACTGGAAAGCTTCTGCAAGGCAAAGGATATAGTCAATGGGATAAAATGACAACCAACAAATTGGGAAAAAAATCTTTACTAACCCCACATCCGATAGAGGGCTAATATCCAAAATATATAAAGAACTTAAGAAGCAAAGAGCAACACTCCTCCATTGGTGGTGGGATTGGAAACTGGTCCAACCATTCTGGAAATCAATCTGAAGGTTCCTCAGAAAATTGGAAATAGTTCTAGCTGAAGACTCAGCTATACAACTCTTAGGCATATACCCAAAATATATCCCAACATGCCACAAGGGCACATATTCCACTATGTTCATAGCAGCCTTATTTATGACAGGTAGAAGCTAGAAACTGTTGTGCCCACCTCATCCAGCAAGGAAGACACGACACCGGAGCTCTTCCTCAAGCAGTTTATTGAGGAACGTTGTATCTTCTTCTCTCCCCTGGGAAAGCCTGCCCACAAGCTAAATACTCCTGGAGCAACCTACCCTGGCAATCCACGTGGCGGCAGCAGATAGGCACATGCAAGGGGAAACAGCACAGACCATCAACCTTGTCCATACTAGGACTTGTTTTTCTTTGAGAGCACTCACCCTCGGGCAGGTGGGGACTGGGAGCCAGCGCCATCTTTACGGCGCACGGTGTGGCACATCACAGTTCTCTACAGTTCCCCCTATTTTGTTTTAAAGACGAAACAGGTGAGAGTAGAGGTCTGATCTCTGAAGCAAACATAGAAGGACATTGTACAGACTCTCCTGTAGGCTTCATCAGCCCAATTTAAGCCTGACCCATCTCATGCCAATTTTCTCATAGGCGGGAAGAACACTGGAAAGTGCTGGGGTAAAGGTGTCACAAATTCACATAAATCAGACATGCTCTCCTCGAGGCTGCCAGCGACAATCGACAATTGAAATATCTCAAGTGTAGTGCTTAGCCTCGCAACCTGAATGTGATGATCTAATCTTTCATGGCAGCCAGCCATGCTTAGGGGGAAGATCCAACTCCTACAACTGTAAAGGCTTGAATGATCATGGCTGCATTCCATATCTGCATGGCTCTCATCTTGCACACGCAACACAGGCCTAAAACACTAACTAAACCCACCAAAGGGCTCAAGGCCCCAAGATCCACCCACTCTTTTATGTGGTCCACGACTCTGGCAATTCAAGGCTCGAACCCGGTTGTGAAACTGGGGTCCAGGCGCATGGAATTCACTGCCACGATGGCCATCCACAGCTGTTTCATCAGGCCTTCAAAATCCGAGACCCAGCTTCCTGTCAAATAATCAGACAACTGACGAGAAAAGTTAGCAGCCTGGGTATAATTATGATAATACAATCACTCTTATCACTTATATTTCTAACTTTTACAAAGCACAAACTACTTAATAAAACAAAGCTCCTATCTTCATTAATGCTGGCTATCTCACTATCCTTATGCAAAAAGGGCAAATCCAAACTTCTATTATTAATAAAAAGGTGGGGATAAACTTAAGCATCATGACATATCAGCATGAGTCTCGGGAGTGCCAACAGGATCCCTCAACTTTGCTCCTCTTGACTCCTCACGATCATCGTTCCCAGCAGGAGCATGAGTATTCAAGAAGTGACATTTGCACACCAGCCTTTCTGGTACCAGAGCAGTCCATCTCGGTTCTGCGGGAAAACACAAACAGAACCCTGGGCCTATGCCAACACTGGGTCCGGTCCATTCCATTCTCCTGCCAACACATCTTTCCATTTGACATAACCTTTTAAGGATCCATGTTGAATACTATGTCTTTCAGCAGCCGAATGGCCTTCCTCATCCATTTGCAAAAAATTTAAGGTAAATAAGTCTATTTGTCTCTAGGGGTTCGGCCTTGGCTCATTCCCTCTTTTTGTTTTTGTAAACATTCCTTTAGGGTGTGATGCGCACGCTCCACCATACCTTGACCTTGCGGGTTATAAGGAAGGCCATGTTTAAGTATAACTTGCATTTGAGAACAAAAGGAAACAAAAGAGTGGGCTGTATAACCAGGGCCATTATCAGTTTTTAATTGTAGAGGCTTACCCCAACCCACCCCCCCAGGCTTCCAGGTAATGGGATATAACATTTCTTGCCTTTTCTCCACTCAGGGGAGTTTCGACAATAAGACCTGAACATGTATCCACAGACACATGAACATACTTTAGCTTACCGAACTCAGAGAAATGCGTAACGTCCATTTGCCAAAGTTGTAATGGCAAAAGCCCTTTAGGATTGACCCCTATCGAGGGAGGATGTTGAAAAAAATACAAGTAGGGCATTGCAACATGATGGAACGAGCAGCTTCTCTAGTTATTTTAAATTTAAACTTCAACGTTCGAACATTAACATGAAACTGAGCATGAAAATCTTTTGCTTTGCAAATTGGACTCTCCTCCTGAAGAAAGATGAATTCTCTTCTGGTGGATTGATCTACCTCATCATTATTGTTACTCAGGGGTCCAGGGAGGCCAGTGTGTGCACGAACATGTTGTACATAAAATGGGTCTTTTCTTTGCCAAATCAAAGTCTGCAATTGTGATAACGAGGGATAAATTGGACTGTTACTTTTAATCTTTCCCACCACTTATATAACCTTAACTAAATTAACAACATATAATGAATCTGATAGCAAGTTGAAAGCATCCTTATAAACTTTAAAAACTTCCAATACAATGTTGAACTCAATAATCTGAGGAGATCCAGGGGAAAATTGTATAACCACAGGATCCATGCCTCCTATCTTATAAGAACCGCATCCACCAGTAAAGAGGGTTACTGCCTCAGCAATAGAAGCTGCTTGGGTAATCTTTGGAAAAACAATGGGATGGGCACGATAAAAACTCATTAGTGGATGCCTAGGATAATGATTATCAATTTCTCCTTTATATCCACACCTTAGGATAGGCCAATCATCAACAGTTGCGCACAAGACTCTCACTTGGTCACTATTGTAAGGGACAACAATCGTTGCTGGCTCTAGGCCGAAATGATGTAAACTTTGTTGAATTCCCTCCTCTGCCAAACCTGTCATGGCAGTAGAGTAATGTTCCACTGTTTTAGCTGCTGATATCTTTGGATGTATCCACATTAGCAGACCAGCTTGCCACAGCACTGCCGTGGGTTGCATCAGGGTAGAAAGGACGCAGAACAAAATTGGTTGTCCCAGTATACAACACTGTAGCATGACTTCTTGTAGCCCATTCTCTACCCTACGAAGTGCTTTTCTCCCTTCAGGGGTCAACACCCATGGGGAATCTAATGCAGGATCCCCTACTAGAATGTCATACAAAGGTTTCAATTCATAATTTGGGATCTTCAAATAGGGCCTAATCCAATTTATATCTCCTAATAATTTCTGAAAATCATTTAAAGTTTTAAGATGATCTACTCTCAATTCAATTTTCTGAGGACGGACTTCACCGGGCCCTATCCTTGCTCCCAGGTAACTTACTACCTGCTCTTGTTGTACTTTCTTTGGGGCTATATGGAGACCATGATCCTTTAACTTTTGCACCAGATCTTGATAAGCAGTATGTAAAATTTTTTCACTTTTATGTACTAAGAGGATATTATCCATGTAATGCAAGCATTTCAGGGAAGGGAAAGACTCTCTCAATGGCTGAATGGCCGCTCCTACATAAAGTTGACACATAGTGGGGCTATTTGCCATCCCCTGTGGTAAAACTACCCACTCAAATCTCTGATCTGGTTCTTCTTGATTAATGGATGGCAAAGTAAAAGCAAAGCGCTCGCAATCTTTGGGATGTAGAGGGATGGAAAAGAAGCACTCCTTAATATCAATTATAATTATTGGCCAATCCCTGGGTAGAGCGGTCAACAGAGGTAAGCCCCGCTGCACCGCCCCCATGACCTGCATCTGCACATTAATAACCTGCAGGTCATATAACAATCTCCACTTTCCAGATTTCTTCTTTACTACAAAAATAGGAGTATTCCAAGGGGATACTGAAGGTCGAATATGTTTCATGGCCAACTGCTCCTTTACAAGTTCTTGTGCAGCTTGAAGCTTTTCAGAGGATAAAGGCCACTGAGGAACCCAAACCCGATCCTCTGTACTCCAGGTAATAGGAGTTCCCTCCTCAGTGGCCCCTAAGAAAAACCCAAACCCTGTCTTATTTTCCTTGGGGCAGGTGTAATAGAGGCATTACGGCCCTGGAGGTACTTCCCAGTACCATGAGAGAGATACCAGCCCATACCCCTCATTATCTCTTGTGAAGCTTTGGAATACTGTCCCTCATTGGTCAACCTGAGCCTCGTATCTCTCAAAAGATCTCTGCCCCACAAACTAACTGGGAGCTCCAGAACATAAGGTTGAAAACATTCCTGATGCCCTTCCTGATCCTTCCAGGGTGACTCCTGAGCACTCATATCTGGTGTTTTGGGATAGCCCAGCCCTTGAAGGGTCTGAGCTGATTGCTGTATGGACCAGTCAGACAGCCAATCTTTAATGGCTACAATACTCCTGTCAGCCCCAGTGTCTAGAAGTCCCATAATCTGTTTGCCATTAACATTCAACTCAATCAAGGGGCGCTGATCCAGATCCAAGGATAAGAAAACAGTAGGGTTCCCGAAAGAGCCATAGCCCTTACCTCCCCATTTCTGCTTTTGTGCTGGAAACTGGACATGAAAGCTGGTTAATAGCAGTAGTTGTGCAATGCGGTCCCCAGGAGAGATAGCAACAATCCCTCGAGGGGATGAAGCCATGATCTTGACCACTCCTTCAAAATCTGAATCTATAACACCAGGGAGGACTATTAAGCCCTTCAAAGCTGAAGAGGATCAGCCAATCAGGAGTCCTACAGTGTTAGGTGGTAAAGGACCCTGAAGATCTGTCTCCAGCAGCTGCACCCCCATCTGAGGAGTCAATACGACTCTGGTGGTGCAGCAGAGGTTCAGCCCTGCAGATCCTGGTGTCACTCTTCGAGGCTGGGAGGTTGAAGGCTGGGCCAGACTCTCTGACTGTTCTCTACTGCCCCATATATTTGAGGGCCCTGAGGTCTGGGGCCCCTCTGTCCTTTTTTTGACTGAGCACCTCCAAAGGCTGGGGCTAAAGGCTGGCCATTGATGTCCTTAACAGAACAACACTCATTGGCCCATTTTTGATTTCCCTTTTTGTACTGTGGGCAGAGACCTGGCCCGCTAGGGCATGGCCCCTGCTTCCTTCCCTTTTCAGGACATTGCCTTTTAAGGTGTCCTGTCTTGCCACAGTGGAAGCAGGCACCGCCCAGGGTACTACCTTTTCCTCTGGATAGTTGCATAACAGCAGCAGCCAATCCTGTATTAGAAAGGGGCCTCCCTATTTCTCTGCACATTTTCATCCAGGCATCAAGTCCTTTAGACTTGCATGGGGTAATAGCATTGCGACACTCCTTGGTACAGTGCTCAAAAATCAATTGTTGGATAAGTGGCATTGAAGTATCAGGATCCCCAAAAATGCATCCCGCTGCCTCCACCATGCGAGCCACGAAGTCTGAGAACGGCTCAGTGGCCCCCTGAACAATCTTAGTCAGATTTCCACCCACTTCACCTCTATTAGGCAGGGCCTTCTAGGCACGTATGGTAATGGTGTTAATTTGCTCATAGACCTGGATGGGATACCTGTCTGGGTGCCCGCATAGCGACCATGTCCCATTATCATGTCAAAATCTCAGGCAGCATTACCTGCCTGCCTGTTTAATCCTGCTTCCTGGTGAGCAAATTCCTGATTAAAAATCTTCCAATCTAGATATTGTCCAGTAGTTAGACAAGCCTTAACTGTGCTCATCCAGTCGGACAGTGTCATGCAATGTCAGGCCAAGACTTCCAGCTGGGCAACAGTAAAAGAGGCAGCTATGCCATATGTCCTTACTGATTCTGCAAGGTTTTTTTAAACCTTAAAATCTAGAGGCTCATGATATCTCTGGTCATTCGCATCTTGAAATACTGGGAAGGCCATTCTAGCTTCCCTCCATACCTCAGGACAAAAGGTACCCGACTTTCTTTTTCCTTCAGCTTCTGAATAAGGCAGGGGAGCCAAGGCGGGGACTGGCAATGGAGGCACTTCCTCATTTTTCCTTCTTCTTTGTGCTCTTTATACCTTTCCCTTTTCTTGTTCCTCTTCTCCTTCTTACAATTTATGCCCTTGATCCTGGCTATGAGCTCTTCTAGGTCTTCCTCGAGACTCTCCAGGTCATCCTTGGAGATCGAGCTACTACTGTCAGACTCTCCCTTTCCTGACTTTATCGATCTCTCTTCTTTAAGTTGTTCCAACGCCTCTGATCCCTTCTCCAGAGTTCGACAGCAGCGCTCGTTGGTCAGACAACTCCTAACTAATCTCCACATCCCTCTTACTCCTCCTCTTAAGCAACCTTGATCCCATGCCAAGTCTAAGTCCTTTCCTAGCCTGTCCCAACTGGCCAACATCAGATGTCCAGAAACCACAAACCATGGGGCCACAGTATCGACCTCTGAAAGGAAGGTGGCAAGTGTTTGCCTTTTCATTTTCAGCCCCTTAGCTGTCAACAGCTCCTGAAGAGCTACAAAAGGTGGGTGAGATGGAGAGTTTCCCATTTTACTTTCACTTTTGTCCGGCACTAAGCTGAAACTTTAACTTACTTTAACTTTTCGTCTGGCACTAAGCCAAAACTTTACTGCTCCGTGCTCCCGAGACTTTATTGCTCTTTCTCAAGAGACCTTCTCGCCTCTTCCCTGAGGACCTTCTCTATTGTCCCACCTTAACCTGGGAACTTACCGGTCGACCGCCCTGACTGCTTGAAGTTCTGAGCTTTAGTTCCCCGTATGGGCCACTATTTGTCACACCCACCTTGTCCAGCAAGGAAGACATGACACCGGAGCTCTTCCTCAAGTAGTTTATTCAGGAACTTTGTATCTTCTTCTCTCCTTGGGGAAATCCCGCCCATAGGCTAAATACTCCTGGAGCAACCTACCCCGGCAAGTCACGTGGCAGCAGCAGATAGGCACACACAAGGGGAAGCAGCACAGACCACCAGTCTTTTCCATATTAGGACTTGTATTTCTTTGAGAGCACTCACCCTCAGGCAGGCGAAGGGCGGGAGCCAGCGCCATCTTTACGGCGCGGCACACCACAACTCTCTACAAGAAACAACCCAAGTGTCCCACAATTGAAGGATGAATACAGAAAATGTGGTTCATTTACATAATGGAATATTTCTCAGCTGTTAAGAATGAGGACATCATGAGTTTTGCAGGCAAATGGTTGGAACTTGAAAATATCATGCTGAATGAGGTATCTCAAACACAAAAGGACATGCATGGCATGTACTTACTAATAAGTGAATATTGGCAAAAAAAAAAGTACAGAATACCCAGGATACAATCTACAGGACTCAAGAAGTTTAACAAGCCATACGGCCCAAGTGAGGATGCTTTAATCCCACTTGTGAGGGGGAAGAAAGCTCTCACAGGAGGCAGAGGGATGAAGGGACCAAGGTGGGAGAGGAGACAGTGAGGGGAAGGGGAAGCATTATCAAGTATTGGTAGGGGAACAGGACTGAAGCCCTGAGGCCCAGAAGAAATAATGGAAACAGGCAACTTCGGGAATTAGGAGATAGGGGTACACTCTAGAATGTACCAGAGACTTGGGAGGTGAAAGACTCTCAGGACTCAAAGAGAGGGACCTTGGATAAAGTACTCTAAAGTGGGAAGAGGGAACTTGTAAAGTCCACCTCCAGTGAAGGGACAGCACATCAAATGGAGGGATGGGGTTGCCATCTAACAGTCAAAAGCTTTGACCAAGAATAGTTTCTGTCCTAAGGAACTATAGAGATAAAACAGAGAAGAGCATGAGAGAAAGGAGGTGCAGTGACAGGCTCAAATTGGGATGCAGCTCAAGGGAAGATCAAGGGCTCTGATAGTATTATTGATGCTGTTTTGTGCTTGCAGACAGGAGCCTAGTATAGCTGCCCACTGAAAGGTCCAACAAACAACTGAAAGACTCAGATGCAGATACTAGCACCCAACCAATGAACAGTGTAGGACCCCAAAGGGCTGCTATGTCCTGGCTGAGACTTTCCATGTGCTGCTGTCTGCAAAATGACACTTTGCAGTTTTTCTAAGAACAAAACATCCTGTTGAAGGATGGTGCCCCAGGAAGGGAACTTACACTTCACATCTTATTGTCCCCTTCTTGGTTCCTGTTTTTTCCTATTGCCCTCCAGTTGAGTTCCTGTTTTTTCCTGAGTTTGTGTTTTTCCTTCCCTGGCTTGATGTATATATTGAACCTACCCAGTAAAGGCATTGGCATTCTCTCACAATGAATGACTCAAGTTTGAGTTATTCTTTAATCCCCCAGACCTACGCCCAAACTCAGTACTGCGAGCAGCGCTGGCGCTGTCAAGTAGAGGTCCCACTGAGATCGAGAAAAAGAAGAGAATCTGATGGGGGTATCATTCCTGGAAGGAGTCACTGGACAGCTTAGTGAGTGGAACGTATTGTAGAAGCAGTGTGTGATCAAACTGAAAGTAGTAAGTAGCACTAGAGAGTTTGATCATTTTGATTGCGCCATGGGAACTAGGAGTTCCTCCCTACAAGTAGTGGCACAAGATGATGCAGCTAAGAAATCCTTGCAAGAGATGGAGAACATTTCCAGTTCTGAGGATGAGGAAGAAATTTTAGAAAAGGAAAAATTGAAGAAATGCAATGTCAACAAGTTGGAATGGGAGCCTGGAAAAGGGGAAACGAGAGCAGATGAGCAACTCAGACCCGGGTGGCGGCAGTGGCAGCTGGGATGGCAAGATAGCTGGACCAGGGGCATTTCTGCCACTGCAGCAACAGTGACAGCGGGCAGCTGCAGGAGTTGCAGAGGCCTTGATCAGCACCAGCCATGCCAAATAAAAACAAGAAAAAGAAAGAACCACCAAAACTGGTGAAAAGTGGGAAAAGTTCAGAAGAAGGACAAGATACAGCAGAAGCAGAGATAGCCAGCAGAAAAAAACAGCCTCACAGCTGTCCAGTCTTTGACATCCATTAAAATAAAAGTACCAGTCCCTCAGCCAATCGTAGTCCCTGTGAAGAAAGACAAATGGCAGAACTCTTCTCGGTTTAATACCAGCAATAATAGAGAACTGCAAAAACTCCCATCTTTACAAAATGTTCTTCTTGCAGGTAAAGAGAAATTTTTCATCCAGAAGCTAAGCCAGTGCTGTGTCCTCTTTGACTTTGCTTCTGACCCACTGAGCAACCTGAAGTGCAAGGAAGTAAAGTGAGCTATGCTAAGTGAAATGGTGGAACATATCACCCACAACCTGAATGCGATCACCGAGCCCATTTACCCCAAAACCATACATGTTTGTAGTTAATATGTTTCAAACCTTGCCACCCTCCTCCAATCCTACGGGAGCAGAATTCAACCCAGGAGGAGATGAACCAACATTAGAAGCAGCCTGGCCTCATCCACAGCTCGTTTATGAATTTTTCTTAAGATTTTTAGAGTCTCCAGATTTTCAGCCCAATATAGCAAAGAAATATATTGATCATAAGTTTGTATCGAAGCTTATAGAACTCTTTGACAGCAAGGATCCTTGGGAGAGAGATTTTTTAGAAACGACTCTGCACAGAATCTATGTGAAGTTCTTAGGCCTGCGTACTTACATCAGGAAACAGATCAATAATATATTTTATAGGTTTATCTATGAGACAGAGTACAAGATTTTCCTTTTGAAGGTGTTGCTGCCCTTGCACAAAGTGAGGTCCCTGAGTGTCTAACATCCCAAGCTGGCATACTGTGTCATGCAGTTTTTAGAGAAGAACAGCACCCACACTGAATCAGTGTTAATGGCACTTCTCAAATACTGGCCAAAGACTCACAGTCCAAAAAAAAGTACTATTCTTAAATGAATTAGAAGAAATTTTAGATGTAATTGAACCATCAGAATTTGTGAAAACATGGAGCTTCTTTTCCAACAGTAAGTCAAAATATTGGGAGGGGGTCAGAAAAGCAGTTGTCCTCTCTCTGGCTGTGTTAGCAAAAGAGAAGGAAAGGGCTATTTCAGAGCCCTCACAGGAGGAGGAGAAAATCAGGAGATGTCCTGCTTTCTCTCTGGATCTTACTAGAGAAATCCTTAGTTCTGCTTTTCCTGTCTATTGTCTGTCCTTGGTACACCGATCTGTCCATCTGTGTAAATTGTCTGTTTTTGTTTGGCTGTTTGAATGATTGATGTTCTATGTCTTGTGTTAAGAAAGTATTTATTGAGTATGATTAAAAATTCACAACTTTGATAATAAAAAGTTGGTTTAACTAATAACTCAGGGCTGGAGAGATGGCTCAGCTGTTAAAGGCCAGGCTGTAGTAGAAAGAACACATTTAACTTTGAAAAATTATCTTGAAAAAACAAAGGGTGGCAGTTTACCTCACTACATGCAAGATTATCCTTTATTTTATATATTTTAAATTTTTCTTAGTGGATAAGGATGCATTGTTTGCAGTGGACAGACATTGAAAACAAGCCCAAAAGGCACTGGGCTTAGTGAAATGGAAAGATTTGTCATCAGGTGTATGGAAAGGCTCTGACTCTGTGTTAATCAGAGTGAGAGGTTCTGTTTGTGTTTTGCCTAAAGATGTTGAAAGTCCTCTTTGGATTCCTGAGAGTTGTGTGCACCCTGTCACTATGGAGCCTTGCCCAGGCAGAGATCTACTGGAGCTTTGTGAAGAACACCTCCCTCCCAGTTCTGATGTCAATGGGGATAAGCAGCTTGACCTGGCTCATCACAGTTTCCACCAACAGGACTACTGGAAAAAGCTGCAGCAGGATTGATATTTCTTTGTCACTTTCACAGACAGCAGATCCAGTCCCAGGCAGTTACTAAGAGGGTGCTCGTGTTGCTGGTACAAGAAAGCCCTTCTGCCCAGGTTTGGCTCAGCCTTTACAGAGAATAGTTAGTCAATAATGGGCAACTCGTTTGCAGTCCTTACCTACCTAAGACAGGAGCCCTGAGGTTGGAAGTGATTCCCAATAATGGGTAATTGGTATTGACAGAAGGTGTCCTAAGACAGACTCTACTCACCTATAAAATAAAAATGGGGAACATGTAGGACCCCAAAAGGGCTGCTATGCCCTGGTTCAGACTTTCCATGTCCTGCTGTCTGCAAAGTAACATTCTGCAGTTTTTCTAAGAAAAAAACATCCTGTTGAAGGATGGCGCCCCAAGAAGGGAACTTACACTTACACGTCCTATTGTCCCCTTCTTGGTTCCTGTTTTTTCCTAATGCTCCCCACTTGAGTTCCTGTTTTTTCCTGAGTTTGTGTTTTTCCTTCCCTGGCTTGATGTATATATTGAACCTACCCAGTAAAGGCATTGGCATTCTCTCACAGCGAATGACCTGAGTTTGAGTTGTTCTTTAAGTCCCCAGACCTATGCCTAAGCTCAGTCCCACGGGCAGTGCTGGCGCTGTCAGGACAGAATCCAGGAACCCCTGTGTTTGAATTGGGTAAATGCTGGAAGCAGCTGAGGAGGAGGGTGGCCCCATGGGAAGACCAGCAGTCTCAACTGAGCCAGAACCCTGAGATCTCTCAGACATTGAGCATTACATGCTCAGCATTACATGCTGATATGAGGCCCCCTGACACATATAGCAGAGGATTGCCTGGTATTACCTCAGTGAGAAAAGATTCACCTAACTGAAGAGAGATTTAAGGCCCCAGGGAGTGGGGATGCCTGGTGGAGTAGGGGTGGGGTAGGGGGAAAACCTCTTAGAGAGTAGGCAAAGGAGGTATAGGATGGAGATCAGTCAGTGGCAGACCAGGAGGCATAAGTCTGGACTGTAAAAAAAAAGGATTAAAGAATAAAAATAAATACATTTTTTAAAACAGAAAATTATCCACTTATTTTATATTTTTTCAAATTAGGAACTATAGTTTAATGATTTTTTGTATTTCTTGTATCTATTGTTATATATTTTCTTTCAGTTTCGATTTTTTAAATTAGGATATTTTTTCCCACCTCTTAGTCAAATGGGTAGTGTTTTGATACCTTGTTGATTTTCTCAAAGAAGCAACTCTTTCTTCCATTGATTCTTTGTATTTGTTTGTTTGTTTGTTTCAATTTTATTGATTTGTGCCCTGAATTTGATTATTTCTTGCCATCTACTCTTTTTAAGTGCCATTTTTTTTTTTTTTAGATCTAGAGCTTTCATGTATTAAATTGCTAGCATGAAATCTCTCCAGGTTTGTTGTTGTTGTTGCTGGTGGTGGTGGTGGTGGTAGTGGTTTTTGTTTTAATGCTTGCACTTAGTGCTATGAAAGTGCCTTTTGCAACCACTTTCATTGTGTCTTATAAGGTTGAGTGTGTTGTATATTCATTTTCATTAAATTCAATGAAGTCTTTAATTCCATCTTTGTCTTGACTCATCTCTCCTTTAGTAGAGAGTTGTTCAGTTTTCATTAGTTTGTAAACTTTCTGTATTTTTCTGTTGTTAATAACTAGTTTAATCCATGGTGCTCTGATAGGATGTAGGAGTTATTTAAGTTTTCTTGTGTCTGCTAAGACTTGCTTTGTGCCTGAGTATGGTCAGTTTAAGAGGAAGTTCCTTGGGGTGTTGTCTTGGTTAGTGTTAA
The DNA here is from genome assembly GCA_030674055.1 of Rhabdomys pumilio. Lineage (NCBI taxonomy): Eukaryota > Metazoa > Chordata > Mammalia > Rodentia > Muridae > Rhabdomys > Rhabdomys pumilio. Next base: position 26,195,881 of record JANHMN010000019.1, read on the forward strand.
AGTGCTGTGAACAAACACCATGACTAAGGCAACTCTTATAAAGACAACATTTAATTGGGGCTGGCTTACAGATTCAAAGGTTCAGTCCATTTTCATCAAGGTGAGAACATGGCAGCACCCAGGCAGTCATGGTGCAAGAGGAGCTGAGAGTTCTACATCTTCATTTGAAGGCTGCTAGGAGAAGACTGGCTTCCAAACAGCTACAATGAGGATTTTAAAATCCAAGCCCACAGTGGCACACCTATTCCAACAAGATCACACCTCCAAATCATGTCACTCCCTGGACTAGGCATATTCAAACCACCATAGGTACTGAGAAAAAAAAATATTCTTTTGTGTTTAGGGAGAGTGTGATTTTTTTGGTTCATTGGGTTTATAATGTCAATTAACTCCAGCATTTCTCTGTTTAGTTTTTGTCCATTGGTGAAAGTAGGGTATTGAAGTTTCCCACTATCTGTGTGTGAGGGTCAATGTGTGATGTAAGCTATAGTAGTGTTTCTTTTACAAATGTTAGTGCCCTTTTATTTGGGGCATAGATGTTAAAAATTAAACTTTCTTCTTTTGTTTTGTTTTGTTTTTTCTTTGATGAATATGTAGTATTCTTATCCATCTCTTCTGGTTAATTTTCTTTTGTTAAATATTAAAATATCTATGACAGCTTGTTTCTTAGGCCCATTTGCTTGGAATAACTTTTTCCAAATTTATCCCTTTATCATGAGGAAATGTTTATCTTTGATGTTGAGGTGTTTCTTGTATGCAGCATAAGGATGGGTCCTGTTTTTGTATCAACTCTTTTAATAAGTCTTTTTATTGGGAAATTGAGACCAATGATACTGAGACATGCCAATGATCAATTATTGTAATTCCCATTATTTTGTTGTTCTTGGTAGTGGTAGTGTTGCTGCTGCTGCTGGTGTGTGTGTGTTCCCATTATTTTGTTGTTCTTGGTAGTGGTAGTGTTGCTGCTGCTGGCGTGTGTGTGTGTGTGTGTGTGTGTGTGTGTGTGTGTGTGTGTGTGTTTGTGTTTCCCTTCTTCTGGTTTTACTAAGGTAAGTTTATTTATTTCCTGTGTTTATAATTAACCCCTTTAGTTTTACTTTTCCATCAAACATCATCTGTAGTGCTGGATAGATAGATAGATAGATAGATAGATAGATAGATAGATAGATAGATAGATAGATAGATAGATAATAGATAAACAGATCATCATGTTTAAATTTGACTTTATCATAGAATATCTTATTTTCTCCATTTATAGTGATTGAAACTTTTGCTGGGTATGGTAGTCTGGGCTGGCATCTGTGGTCTTTTAGAATCAGCAAGACATGTGTCCAAGACATTCTAGCCTTTATAGGTGCCACTGAAAAATCAGGTATAATTCTAATAGATCTGCCTTTATATGCTACTTGGCATTTTTCCTTTCAGTTTTTAATATTCTTTCTTTCTTCTATATATTTAATGCTTTGATTATTCTGTAAAGAGTTGTCTTTCTTTTTTGGTTCATTATATTTGGTGTTCTGTAAGCTTTTTTCTTTATGTTCGGAAAAATTTTCTTTCATGATTATATTGAAAATATTTTATGGGCCTTTGAGCTGTGATTCTTCTACTTCTTTTAGTTCTAGTAGTCTTATGTTTTACATTTTCATAGTATCCCAGATTTCCTGGATGTCTTGTGTAAGGAATTATTTTGATTTAACATCTTCTTTGATTGGGATATCTGTTCCTTCTATAATATATTTAGTGCCCAAGATTCTTTCTTTCATTCCTCGTACCCTGTAGTTCCTATTCACGTTTCTAAATTTTCCATTTCCAGAATTCTCTAGGTTTGTGGTTTTTTTTTTCATTGCTTCTGTTTCTATTTTCAGGCCTTGAACAGTTTTATTTATTTTCTTCACCTCTTTATTTCTTTTGGGTTTTTTTTACTTCCTTCGAAGAGATTGGTTAACTTTCTCCAATTCTTTGTGCTGTTTATAACTTTTTGAGGGATTTAATATTTTCTCTGTAAGAAATTATATTTATTTCTTCTTTAAGGATTTATATCATCATCATATAGTTGGTTTTAGAGTTATTTTATGTGTGTGTGTGTCTCTGTGTGTGTGTCTGTGTGTGTGTGTGTGTGTGTATGTATGTGTGTCTCAGCTATGTTGGATCATTCAGAGCTTGCAATGATAGGATAGCAAGACTCTGGTAAAGATATATTGCTGTCACTGCTTTGATTATGCTGAAATCTAGAAGTCTGTTTTTGGAGTGATTATAAGTCTAGGTACTAATTTCTGGATTTGTCTTGGTTTGGTGGTAGTTTTGCTCCTTCATTTCTTTTTTCTCTCTGTATTTTTAGAGAGTGTGTCGGCTAAGTGTAGCCTCTTCTACTGGCCTACTTGGCTGGTTTGTTCAAATGCAATCCATGCTGGTGTTGGTGGGTAGGAAAAGGGAGGCCAGGGGGAGATGGTTTGAGGGATCCACAGGAGGCATGGAGAGAACAGAGCATTAGGGGTACTAGACCTTGAAAATTGAGTTTGAGGTAACAGATAAAATGAGGAAGTTCCAAGGATGCTTCAGCTGGTATCCTGTTGATGCACTAGGGGTAACTCTAAGAATTGGGTTTTTTTGGCAGGTGTCACCTCTGTAGTTGAGCAGGGAGTGTCTGCCTGAGTTGGGAGATGGGACACAGAGGAGGGAAGAAAAGGCATAGGGGAATGGTTGGGTCTTCTGGTAGGTGTAGCCTGTGGCTGCACAGGGCATTATCTGCCTGAGTTGGTAATCTTCCTTTTTCTTTACTGTAAAGTCATTTTTAACTTATGTCCATGCAGATTTAATGTTCTGTTTTCACATTATATTTAGAAAAAGAACCTTAAATCTGACGTATTACCTGTTCTTCCTAGAGCCCTTATCTTGAAAATGGTAACAAATATAAGAGTATTCAAAGCACAGTTTACAGCATTTATTGTAATGCTTTTCTGTTAGATCAGGCTCAGGGCTCCCAGTTTAAAACAAATTTATAGATCCTCTTTCTTTTCTCCCTAATCACATCCAGAATTTTTAATGGTCTTGAATAATGTTTAAAATTAGAGTGTTATTAGTCAATGACAGTGGATTGATTATCTAAGGGATGATGAGACTAGAAATTTGGGGCCCTTCCACTCAGGCACCAGAAAAACAGGCTGGAGGTTTTCTAACAACCATCAAAAGGGAGAGCCCAGAAGACATAGATGATGCTATTTCCATGGGGAGGACGAGAGAAATATCCTATGCCTGTACCAGGTCATTCCCAAGTCCCAGGGAGGACTGAAAAAGGAAGACACAAGCTATTCAATAGGTTGTTACTATGCTCAATGGGGTGAGGGCTACAAACCTGAGGAAACTTGGTATCAGGACTTTCAAGTGAACCCAACAAGTGAAAATGCAATAAAAATAAGTTCCCCATTTACTCCAAGTCCAAGCTCTATTTCTTTCCTTTTGGGGGGGGGGGCAGGCCAGAGGGTGGTATCTTGTCTACAAATACACACACACACACACACACACACACACACACACACACTCACACACACACTGTTGATGGTAAGTTTGTTGCAAAATGGGAGCTTCCAAGCCTGATCTAGCAGAAGAGGGGAAGGGGGCAGGGGACAAAGGAATGAGCCAGCTGCAGTGGCTTCTGTCACCTACAATAATTGATTCCAAATTCTAGATTCTGAATTTTCAGCTGTTGCTTCCCTCTACCTGTTTTCTAATCATTTGTCTCTTGAAGCTCTGGGTTCTGGCCTGCAATACTCACACAGACTTTCCCCTTTTCTCTTCCTACTTGTGCTATCTTTCAGCCTTCCTGGACCTATTCATTGTAAGTTCCCTAACTTCCCCCAGGAGCTTCCTGCTAAGTCTCAGAGTTTGCAGTTTCCTTAAGTACTTTGCTCTGCAATTGTGTCCCTTCTGTCTTTTGCCTCTCTCCTGGAAGTCCTGCAGTGTCTCTATACCATTGTGGTATCTACAATATTAGAACCCTCCCCTTCCTCAGATGGAGTTCCTGCTTGTTCCTTCTTTTCCATTCCTCACCTTGTCAATGCTGTAACTATCTCTGGCTTCTGAAGCCTACTATGCCCTTGGGGCAGCCACCACATGGGCAACTTTCTATTTACATTTATTGGATCTGGCCTGCTACACTGATCTAAATCTCCCTATTAGAGACATTACCAGTTCTATTCCCCTGCCCTGGTCTCTCATAACTTTCAGTCCCACTGTGCTATCTCTTAGTTCCCCACCTACAGTTCCCCAGTTTCTGCCCACTCATCTCTCTCATAGAGCTTATAGAAACTCCTTCCAACAGAGTACTGTTTTGTAACCAGTCTCAGTTAGGGTTGTACTGCTGTGAACAGACACCATGACCTAGTAGACTAGTAGGCAACACTTAATAATGGTTAGTTGACTGGTTCAGAAGTTCAGTCCATTATCATCAAAGTGAGAGCATGGCAGCATCCAAGCAGGCATGGTGCAGGCAGAACTGAGAGTTCTAAGTCTTCATCTGAAGGTTGCTGGAAGACTAGCTAGCTTCGGCAGCTAAGACAAGGGTATTAAAGCCCACACCTAAAGTGACACACCTATTCTAACAATGTCACACATCCTAATAGTGCCACTTCCTGTGCCAAGCATATTGAAATCATTACACAACTCTCCCTCCTCCTTAATTTAAACAACTTGCCCTCAATGTAGATCTATGGGGGAAAAAAAGATGCACTTGGTTTCCAGTGTCTCACAAATCATAACAAATGCCAATGCACAAACAATGATCCTCAAGTCTCTTATAACTAAACTGGCTCTGTTCTACACTTCCAAAAGTCTCATATCTCTGAAATTCTAATTCTCATTCTTAAAAATCTCATATTTCTGTGATTTCTCTTTATAGCTATGATTTATGGCACTTTGCTCCCAAAAACCCTCTTAAGACTATGCTGAAAACTCTATAATAGGATTTGTAAGTTCATTGGATATAGTTTAAAAATTTGTAATATCTATAACAAAAATTGGCTTTAAACTTATAAAAAGGGTTTATAATTAAAGACCTATACATAGGTAATCTTTATTCCCTACAACTTACTGTATGTATATGTGTAAATCAACTCTGTGTGTGTCTGTAAAACTTGTATTCAACTCATTAAAAAATATGTCTACTAGAAAAAAATATATATATATATGGGAAAAGAATCTTTTTAAGAAACAGTCATATGGATCTTTTCCATCTTGGCTGATTACCTCATCAGGATAGAAACAACTACAAGACTGGCAGTCATGTTTACTAAGGTAAAGGGTACATGGCAGCCATCTCTTCCAAGGTAAAGAAATACATGCCATATAATTTCAACATCTTAAGATGAATACATGGTATAAAGCAACAATTGTAAAAGTTTTCACTGCTACTGAACCCTCTGTTGATTATTGTATCTCATTTTAGACAAAATTGACAATAATTGATTGGTATGGGTTGTGCATAATGATAAAAAATTGAAGTTTATAACAGTCTACTTATATTAACAAAAGCTGGTTTAAGATGTCAAACTACCTAATCTTTGCTAGCTTTTCAAGGCCAGACTTCTAAAATATAAGATAAAAATACAGCATATGTTTAGTGAATAAGGCATATTTGATAAATTTCTAAGTTTTATTTAGGTTCACAGTAAAATTTGTCAAGCTTTTTTGGTTTTGCTCACTGTTAAGGCTTTAGCTATTTGGATAAACAAAATCATAAGCAAATATGATATTCTATGATGGTACACCATAAAAAAAACAAAAAAGTTCCCAGGCTCCCTTGGGACCATATTTATGGCTTACAGTTTACTGAATTTATGGTTTATTTTTATGCTAAAAGATCTACAATTAAATCTTCAACTCAGATTTTAAGGCTCAATCTTACCATGGATAAAACTGTAAAAATCCTAATTTTATAAAAACTATTAACTTATTATAAATTGTTAAGAGTAATTAAATTATACAAACTAATAGCAAGTAACCAAAATCAAATTAATTGATGATTTATAATCATTATTAATTATATAAATAAGCCTTACTTAGCCTCCTGCATATGTTTTCAAAGTGAAGCCTAAAGCAAAATGTCAGGTATACTTAATATATAGATGGTCTTCAAATTCTTCTGAGATCTGCTGAATGTTATTTAAGATATTTAATAATTATAGAGACAAATACCTCACTCTTCGCAGAAACATTTATGGTCTCCAAAGAAAATAGATGGGGCATGACAACTCCATCTAAATTGTGGTAGAGCTAACCACTGGGATAAACTGCTTTAGCTTTCCTTCTAGGCTCCACTCCACAGTTACCTAGCAACAGCCAGGTATGTCTGACTCACTATAAAAGGGGCTTTTTGATCCCTCCTCACTCACTCTCTTATCCTTTCACTCTCTTACTTTCTTACTTTCAACTCCTTTCTCCCTCTCTCCATATGTTCCTGACCAACCATTCTCCTCCTCTCTTCTCTTCTCTTCTCTTCTCTTCTCTTCTCTTCTCTTCTCTTCTCTTCTCTTCTCTTCTCTTCTTTCTCTTCTCTTCCGAAATAAACTCTTTTCTCTACTAAACCTGTCATATGGCTGTTATCTTGGGGGGAGGGGGAAGAGATGCTTTAGCATGGGCCCATAGCACCCCCTCCCACCTCACCATGCCTTGTGCCTCTACCAACATAATCCTGGCTCTTTTTTCTTTTTATAAAACACAACACAACAAACTGTCCCATGCCTTGCCTGCTGCAAGGGCTCTGTACAAACTGGACAGTTTTGGGTTGGTTGCCATACTTTTGCTGGTCAACGTGAAGTCCATTTTCTAAAATTACTCTACAGAAAAAAATGCTTGACAGACAAAGCCCACACTGTTCTGTATGACAGCTGGAGATTAAATGCTGTTTTGTGTGACAGCAAAAAGACCTACAACTACTGTCTCTGTCCCTAAGAAAGTCATAGAGATCAAGGGAACTTAAAGTAACCCATCTAGATAATGGAGAAGTAACCCATCTAGGTAATGGGAAATTCTCTGTCATTTTAATCAATGCATAGACAATTTAGATTTTACTACCTGGTATAATTCCCAGATTTAGATGGTATTGACTGATTAAAGTAACTATAACAGCTGCAAGTACACCAGCTTCTCCCTTAAGGCTTCAGCTGCCTTCTCAGTTTTCTTCATATGTAAAAATAAGGTCTCAGGCCTGACCTTTCTAGAGCTACTCCTGGGTCTCCAGAGAAAGACAGTTTACCTTGCTACCACACTCTGAAAGGAGATGAAACTCACAAAACAGGTTTCCATGTATTTTTTTTTACTATTTCTTTATTTAAAGGAAAATGCTTTACAATGTCTGCTCTCAGGAAACAACTTCCTGGGTTTCATGGTAAATGATTGGACTAAAAAACAGTTTAAAGTTTATGTAACTTCTGAGGGTCTAAAAAGTGTTCTAAGGTATATAAATACAAGTTGTAAAGGTTTGAGGATGTGAAGCTTAAGTAAGTTGTAAACATCTAAAGAACTGTTTTAATATAGGTAAATAGCAGCTATAAAGGTCTAAGAAAATACTTGAAGGTATGTCTTAGCATTCCTTCTATGTTCTGCCCAACTGTTACTGTAGAAACTTAAGATTAAAAAGAAGCTCCAATTTCAGTTTCAACTCAAAAATTAACTGCCCCAGGACATCCCGGGAGGAGCACATTCCAAAGACTTAAACACACATTCCAGGAGAAGGGCTTAAGATAAAGTAATCAGGAAGCTGAACCCTTAAGGTAATAAACCTGGGTAAACAGAAGCCATTTAGCTAACACTCATTGTTATAAAGGTAATGTGCAAATCTGAGTTACCTAAAAAAATGGGGCCTGGGAACAGCTATTAGAGTTCAAATGAACAAGAGTTCCTTTGTGGTTATTGTTTAAGAGATAATTATATAACTGCCCTGGTGAATTCTGTGAAAATGGCATATAAACTGCCCTTAGCTTTAGTTCGGGGTTCCTCTTCCCTGTGTGAAAGGGAGCCCCAGTGCACTGGTTATTATCATTAAACCTCATGTTTTTTCAGTGAATCCCTTGTCTGTGAGTGTTTTTGCAGGAATGTGTCCCCCGGTTTTGGATCTTTGGGTCCAACATTACCTAGCAATAGCCAGGTAGACCTGGCTCTTCCCTCTTCCCTCTCTTTCTCTCTCTATGTGTTCCTGGATATCTCTCTCTCTCTCTCTCTCTCTGCCTTTACTCCCTTCTAGATCTCCCTTCCCATGCCCCCAAATAAACTTCATTCTACATGGCTGGTACCTCAGAGGGGATGAACCACTAAGGCCCCCCACACCCACCTCCCCACAGCACCATACTGCACTTTACAAAATGTACCAGTGTGTAAATGTAATTTCTATAGTTATAAGAAAATAATTTAAGATATGTAAAAAATGAGAAATGTTTCAGAATTCTATCCCTTCCTTATGACATTGTTATATTATCACTTTAGAAGTTTATAGTTTTAATATTTATCAGTGGAGTTCTGATAAGCTATTAATCTAGCTCTGGTAAGAATTGACTACTATTATCATAATCATAAGCTCAAGATTTTAGATTTCCTTTGGTTTTTTCTTAGTATAGACTTGAAAGTGTTGCTCAATGTGCTAAGAATACCTCAGTCCAATTTATATACCCAGTACTCTGGAAAGCATGTTAATGCTTTTAACACAAGATCATTTTGAGTCCCAGAGCTTCTACTGTAAGGTTCATGATTCACCAAATACAAATAGTATGTAAAGGTAAAGAGTGTTTTATTCTGCAGAAGTCCCCTAGACAGACTCCAGCGGTGGATCATGGACCTTTACATTTGGGTGCTTGTCCAGGATAGATGTCTTCTGCCCACTTATTTACCTTCCTTAAATCTTGCACAGGCTTAGTCATAAGAATGGGGCTTCTTGACCAGAGGAGGGGAGTGTGCCATGCTGATTGGCAAGGAATCAGAATCCTTGCTTCCCAGAGCTAATTAATATGAGGGGTAATCTCTGTTCTGGCTTTTCTAGGCATTTTAAATGTAGACTGATTCAGGCCAGAGTAGCCCCAGCTATTAATTGAACTAGAACTGGGGTCTGTTGTAGGGTGAGTTCCACTGGATATTTTTCTGCCCATACTTTGGGGACTTCTGCAAGGGATATTTGAAGTAATGAGCTTAGAGATAGGGCTGGTTGAGGAAACAGTTTGTATTCCTTTTCTAAGGCCAAAGTCAGAACATGGATGGGGCCCTTCTTATCTAGCACTTCCACTCTCTCTAGACCAAAATGTATTTGGGTTCCCATTTTGGTGAGGAGGTCTTTTCCCAGAAGGTGGTATGGGCACCCAAGGATGATCATGAGTGGATTACCAGCCCCACTCCCAATTCCACCATTCTTCGAGTAGTCTATGGATGTGGTTTAGTGCCAATTGTCCCTTGCACACATGTTCTTTGACTTAGCATGGCCCCAGAGGTTTTTTCAAAATGAATTGTGCCCTTGTGTCCACCAGAAAGTCTATGGGCTTCCCCTCTACTTTTAGGGTTGCCCAGGACTCATAAAGGCGATTGATCCCAACACCCTCTTTCATCTAGTTCTTCTAATTTCAAAACCTTTGGGTCCTCTCTTTGATTTTTCTTAGGGCACTCATTCTTCCAATGGTTTTTTTCCCTTGCAATAGGCACATTGGTTTCTCTCTAATGGAGGATAGGTTTTTCCTTCAGTCAGGGCTGGCTTACCTTTGCCCCTTCCATGAGCTAGGTTTTCCAGCTTTCTTTTCAGGAAATCCATGACTCGTGGCATCTAATAACACTTTCACCAGTCTGTAAGTCCTGGAGATGTCTCAATTGTTGAAAACCTTCTCAGCTATGGTTACTAATTCAGTCAATTCCTGAACTGCAAAGCCATGCAGGGGCTGAAGCTTTTGATAGATGTCAGAAGCAGCTTGGTTAACAAAAGCCACGTTCACAGCTGACTGGTACTCTCTGGCTTTTGGGTCAAAAAGAGTGCAGGTTCTATAGGCTTCAAAAAGGTTTTATAGATATTCCTGGGGCTTTCTTTCTTTTCCTGTATCACCTGGCTCATCTTAGATAAATTTGTAGACCATCTGGCAGCCTCTTGGAGACACCCCATCAGAATCTGGTAGTAGACCCAGAGCCTCTATTTACCTTCAGCGGTGTTAAAATCCCAGTTGGGTTGAGTCAAAGGAAAGACTGCATGGATAGATATCAGCCTGGACTTGAGTGGGCAATCTATTTGCACCCAGAACCATTTCCAGGCAGCTCCCACAATCTTTTCTCTTTCCTCTAAAGAGGACCTGGGGAAACTGCTCACAGTTATCCTAGGTGGACAAGTAAGTCAGCATGATTGAATCTAGAAGACCTGTGAGACCTGAGGGTCTTTCTGAAAATGGGGCAATCTGCAATTTCCAGTTGTAAAGACCATTACTGGAGAATGATGTTATATCATATGTTATGCCCAATTCAAGAGAATCCCTGGAGACCACCAGGAACTGCAACTAAGCACAGGAGAGTCTTTTAATTTGAGTTCAAACCCAGGACATAGCCTTCCTGTGTGACAGGTTAGGGCTAGAGGCTTAGGCCTTTTTTGTTTTTTGGTTTTTTTTTTAATTCAATATTTTATCTATTTACATTTTAGATGTTATCCCTTTTCCCCATTTTCCCCCCTGCATTAGCCCCCTATCCCATCCCTCCTCTTCCTTCTTTGCATTTATATCATTTAAATTACATGCAAGGATTAAGGTCAGTTCTAGGTTGATGAACTAGAAATACAATAGATGCAAATAGTCAAGGAACAAGCAAGACAATAAACCCAGATAGTCAAAGAATACGCAGGACAATAAACAGAGTCCCATGATCACTACTTCCTATCAGGATGACCAAAATATCTGAGCCTACTTCCCTGTACTAGCCCAAAGTCATTTTCATACCTGAAGCCTACTTCTTTGTTCTAGCTTAAGATTTAGATTCCTGCATGTAATTACTTCTTTGTTCTAGCCTAAAATTTAGAATCCTGCCTGAAATTACTTCTTTCATCTAGCCTAATGTCAGATTCCTACTTGCAGTCCATTTCCCTGTCCTTGACCAATGTCAGATTGGTCACATTTCTCCTCTTTTTATTGCATAAACCAGACTGAGCCTGTCTTAGATGGTTCTGACAAGAATGCCTTCTTTCCCCATCGTGAAATATGTTTAGGTTTTATAGAGGGAAAATGCACAAGCTGGGGTGTTCTAGCCTTGGTGTTAAATGATTGGGTAGAGAAGTAAAGAAATGTTACCTTTAAGCTGATAATGTTTGTTTAGACAGCAAAGAGGGACCATACATCTGGAAAAGGACCTCTTTGACTTGGAAAGGAATAACTCGTCCCATTGTCAGTGACCAGTGAATTCTTTCCTGTTGTTGTAAGCTGGTCACAGCTGCTGAGTCTCTTTTCAACTGCTGAGAACATTTGGTTGCCTCCTTTCCCATAGTTTAAGAGTGACGGTCTTACCACTTTAAGGACATTAATTTTCTGCTTTCTCCAAGAACAGGAGAAAGCTTCCCTGAAGGAAGTGCTGGCTTCGGGGGGGAGGGGTGTGCTACTAAACTCAGTGCTGGGGCTTGTGCTAAAAGGGGTGCTGGCTGATTTTTGTTGCTTTAATCCCCCCTTCTACTAGTAGATTTACAGGCTAATCCTGGACTCTTCAAGATCTGGATTGTCTGTGCTAATTTGTTGATATTGTGACCTCATTATCATCAGTTGAATAGTTCCCAATCTCTGTTTTATATATTGTAAAAGCTTATTGATAGCACATGGTCCAAAAGTCAGGAAGAGTAAGAGAATAACCAAGGGTCCCATGAGAGTGGAAGTGAGAGTTGTTAACTAGGAAGAGGAATCAAACAGCGAGTTGTTGGGAGTTGGTTCCTAGCAAAAAGCGGCAATCATCTTTGCAACCATATCAGGCCATATACCCTGACAAGAAACTTGTTTTTCAACAGCCCACAACAGTTGAACACACGCTGATAAACATCTTGTTTATTCCACATATCTTGTTTTGCTGTTTAGTGCCCTCAGCTGCAAGACACATGTGGAATCCATGGCTGCAAGACACGTGAAAAAGTGCCTTCAGCTGTGTTCCCCTGCTTGTCCACGGACTCAAGGCATGTGGAAAAGTGTATAAATACCCAAGATTTCCTTTCAATAAAAGAGACTTGATCATACCCTCTGTCTTGCCTCCATTCTTCATGTCTCTTGCCCCTCCATCCCCACTCTCTCTCGCTTGCCTGACCTGTTGACTTTGTTGACTGACCCAAGGACCAGAGCAGCAGCTCAGGACAGGGCAGTGAGTGATACCAACTTTTGGAATTTTCTCATTTTCTCTGGTGTCTATCTATACTTTCTCTAACTTTGGCTAATGATTTTCTAATAATTCTAGAATAGTTGACATAGAAACAACACTCCTCACACAAAGTGGCACATAGCCCTCCTTATTATAGAAACACTAAGTCTAATCCTCACCTATTTTGTAGTACTACTTTAGCTAGAGAGTCTACATAAAGTAATATGTGTGAAATGGACATTTCTAGGTGTTGGGTATCTTTATCTATATCTGCCTTTAAACTATTGTGATTCTCCTGTAATGTTAACGTAGTTATCTCAGTGCTGGATTCAGCTAGTCTTGCCACTAAGATTAAAGCTAGGGTTAAAGAGATGGCTTCCCTTTTTCATTTTATGAGGTCTCTTTTAACATATCCTATCAAAGTTCTCAGCACTGTCTGTTCTGAATAATAGGTTATATGGAGCACTAATTGAACTAAAATACAGAACTCTTTTGGAGTAGAGGAATTAAGGACTTCTCTATGTACACAAGGGGTCAGTCCCATTGAACAGACCCACCATGTGTGTTCTGGTGGAATAATTAATTTGGAATAAACTGTGAAAATGGACTCATTGTAGAGGTATTAATGTGACAGGAAACTTTCCCTAGACAGATATCTTGCCCCGATATGGTCTGTAGGGTTAAAGCTGGACCTTTTTGTGACCATCTGTATGCAGTAACTATTTTAGACACATTATATTTAGCTATTAACCCAATATCTTTATAAAAGAGGGTCTAGCATTATAACATAACCAACAAGAGCTAGTAAGTTTTGACTTGGAGACATTTAGAATTTAAAAGGTCTTTAATATCATTGACCAGAGGGCATCCACTGTTTCTGAGTGTTTTGGGAAAAGTTCTGGTCTCTGTGATTGGGTGACTGATGGTAAAGTAGTCACTAGTCTAGGAGATGGTGTTAGCACATAGTCTAGAAGATGGTGTTAGCACAGGTTTAGGGTTTGTCAAAACCTGATTTGGACCCATAGCTGCTGGCAGTGGGTTTACAATTGGCCTTATCAGAGTCTAACTGTAAAGAGCAATCCAGGATTGCTGTCTCTAGCAATGTGAAGCCAAAACCACCATGACTTCCTGGTTTTTCATCTTTTAGCTTGTTTTTCTTTGACAGTGAACCTGAGTAAAATTTGGAGTTGTCTCTCTGCTGGGCAATTATGATAATGTCTTACAGAGCTGTCTTTTTTTTTTTTCTTTTTTTTTTTTTTTTTTTTTTTTTTTTTTTTTTTTTTTTTT
>JANHMN010000019.1:26220137-26230807 GCA_030674055.1 Rhabdomys pumilio
TGTGTGTGTGTGTGTGTGTGTGTGTGTGTGTGTGTGTGTGTGTGTGTAGTTGTATGAGAGGGATGCAGAGACATCAATGCAAACACTGTAAGGTATATTATTAATAAATTTATTTAAAATATTCAATCGGCCTAACCTCTGAATTGTATTTAATAAGACAATAGCATGTTAATGTAGGTTTTGTTTCTTCACTCTGCTAATATTCAGGGTGAAATATATCTTGCAGCTAACCTGAAACTTTGTGTGTGTAAAAATCATGAAGAGTTTATTCTTTGAGATCAATTACAAGACTCATTTCAGGGTGGTCTCTGACAACTAGAATAAAGGTCTGAAAATGTGTTTGTTCCCAGTCAGTATTTCAGAGAAGCCTTCTGCACCAAAGGGAAGGTAACTATTTAGTCCAATATAACTATTTAGACCACAGTTCCTTCTATATGCTATCCTGGATATCACTTTCCCAAAGGTTAGATGGTATCCTGTGGCCTCTGTGTATATAATAAGAATAGAGGGTACCAGAATGAAGCTAGTGGTACCAAGAGAGGAAGAGGACATGCATGCCTTCTCTCCCCTCCAGTCTGTTTCAAAGCTGTTAAAGATAAACAAGAAGCTAATGGTTGACTACAGGTTAGAAATTGCAGGTTTTTCTAGTCACCATTATACCCTATGGTCTGAGTTGGTAGACACATAGTTTTGATTGACTGACATAGTGTTGTTGAAAAATGAAATAAAATACCTTCATATTAATAAAAGACAACCTTACGTTACCTTAAGAGAATGCCATAACAGATAACCATGAAACCTTAGTAAACTAGTAGGATAAAACATTTGCACTCAGTAGTTTCTGGTTGACTGAATGATTGCCTGTTTCAGCTGGGCTCCCTGGACTGAGTCTTCAGACATGTCAAGTAGGAATATTCTGGTCTAAGGCAACTTTACTTCTCCCACTCCAATATGTTAATCTATGGAAACAAGATCCCAAAAGAAATGGCAGAAGTGTGAAAGTCTTCAGGAGGTCCAGTCTCAGAGACAATAGCACCACATGGGGAACTGACTAAAATATCTCTCAGGAAAGTACTGACTCAGGAGTGGAGAAACTACCTTTCATGAAAAGTAAAATTGCAAAGGTGTGGCTACTTACAGGAATGGAAAAATTAGTTCAATTTTCAAGCCAATCGACTGCAGTAGTATTTAAAAACAAATATACAAACGTTTGCAATATACCTCAGTATTTTTTGAAATAATGTCCTTAACAAATTTCTTGACAAGATTAAGACTTAACAACATAAAATTTCTATATTGCCCTATGGGCTTAATGACTTGTGGTCTAAGAATATATTTGAGATTTTTGACTTTATTCTCACAAATATAATGGCTAAAAGGCTGAGAAATCAAAATAATTTAACAAATGAATCAAAAATAGATTTTTTTCTCAAAGTTTTTTCTCAATAATCACATTGGTCTCTGAGAACTTTCTTAGTATTCGTATATGAATCATAATTATATGTGAATATATATACATATATATATATAATTTTTTTCTAAAAGGAATAGATAATTCTACCACTATACTAGTTACTAAATCTGATGTAATAGCCAAAAATATTGCTGAAAATTGTTACTCAATTTACAGTTTTGATATATCTGGCCAAAGTATTCAATTAGTCCATAATAGAATTGTTTTACAATTGAAAAATACAGAATTTTTGAAAAAGGGGTTTCCTGTTATAATTATCTGAAGAGCTATATATGAACTGAAAGAAAATCTGCACATATTCAAATTACAAAATTATTTCTATTTGATTAAAAAAAGACAAAGAAAGCTAGATACTAAGTCTAGTTGCAATATAACTTCTTCAGAATGGACTTCACTCTCCATGCCTTCAGGAATTTATTTCTCCAACATCTATTGAGTACCAATCAATTTGATGAGCATCAAAGATATAAGATACATTCTCTACCCTTAAAAAACTTACACAGAAATAAACATGTTGCTTAGCTGCAGCACTGTTAGAGCCACTGATTCTCAGTGACTATCTCAGTGTTACTTTCCATTAAATACAAACTTCAATTTCATCTTTGGTAAGAACTCACAATTTGTCATCCTTTAGTAAGAACTCATTCAATTATTTTCTGAGACACTTTTTTTTCTTTTGTCAAAGTTTGAGATTGGTCTTTGATCCTGTGCTATCCTGAAGGCTCTTGTTTATTTACATGCATGCTTATTATTTTGTACCCCATAATCCTTGTGATATAGACAGGATATTTGCAGCAGCCAATAAAATGCTGGTGTTGCTTCAGGTCTGGGTTCTGAGACAGCCTACAGCAAGGAACTAACTTCTTGGTAAAGACTTAAGAGATTAATGACACTCCTATATGTTTTCTTTTTTCTATCACTCAGTTACCTATTCATGAACTGTGATTTGCAGCTCAAGCTCTGACAAAAATACTGTATTTGATCATTATCACTTAGGAGCTTAGTAGTAAGTATCTAGCAAAAATATCCAGAACTGGAGAAAAATCTATGCCTTTTGGATACACACACACACACACACACACACACACACACACACACCACACACACACACACACACACACAATTTGTTGTAATGCCAACTGCCAAATTTTATTAATAATTTTAGTTTTCTACTTCTTGCTTAAATGACTAGAGACCATTATGGAACCAATCAAAATGCAGAGTTGTATATCCTGCTCGTAACTGATACATTTAAAACTCAACTCCTCCACTTAGGCTCAGGGATTATTGTGGAAGTAGGGGAAATAAATACTGTAAACCAGAGGATCTGGGAATTTGGTGTGAGATTATGTCTCCTGGGAATGACTAAAGGCCCACCCATAAATTCTCATCATGACAACAGGAGAATACCAACAGATATGCTTATGCCATGGGGAGGAACAGTATAAACCCTGGGGGATGGGGATGCTTCTCAACCCTATATAAGGACTACAGGAATGGTGAGAGTAGTAGATATAGTTTTCTCCAGGGAAGAGCATACAAAACAGTTGTGCAACAATAAATGATCAGTCATATATATATATATATATATATATATATATATATATATATGAATTATATAGTTATATATAAGCATGTGTATAATTATATAATTGTTATATACATATAACAATTAATAGATGTAATGTATATGTTAATTATTAATGACAAAACAGGTAATGAATTTGAAAAAAGTGAGAACATGGAAAAAAAGAGTGAGTATATGGAAAGGGCAGGAAAAAATAAATTATGAAATTATATTATAATCTCAGCATATAAAACAAACTGATTTTAGTTTTTAATACAAATAATATAATTATCTAAAATGACTTTTCTATCATATGTCATATAAACATACAATTATACAAATTCAAGTATATAGTTATTATTTCAAGTAGGACTTTAAATTGCAATTATTGAGAAAACTAACATAAAAATGGGCTATAATTTTTATAAATTTATTTAAGGGAATTTGATATTACAATAAGAAAGGGGTCATACCAGTATTTGCTTTATATCTATATTAAGAATTTGTTGTTGTTGTTGTTGTTGTTGTTGTTGTTGTTGTTGTTGTTAAAACAAAAATGTGGTGGCTTAGAAATATGGCTTGGTGGTTACAAACACATACTGCACTCTATTCAGTTGCACACCATCCTTTTCAGACAGAGATTGTAGAGTCTCATTCCTATACTCACTCTACCCACTTTGCCCACTGCCTCCCTAAGAACCATATCCTGTGCTCGCCTGCTCTTCCTCTAGAGGTAGGAACTGCAGGCTCCACCTCTACTCCAATCACTCCATCACCGAAGAACAAGTCCTTTCCACCTTCTGAAGACTATTGATGATTGGATGTGAGAATTTTCTAACTCTATGCACTCTTTGTTTCTGTTCTGAGTCAGGATCATGTCTGAATCCCCATTAGAGCATCAGTACTTTGTTCAAAGACTGAAACCTAAGTGTTATTCATTTGGTCTACAACCTGACAAACTGGGATAACAGCAAAGAATCCAACCCACACTCAACAAAGAGGACACCAGAAATCTATACCTAGAAACACTAAAGACCTAACTCCAGATGTTTGTGTTGCACCACAAAAACACAAATAACCAAGATAATATGTCTTCTCCAAAAATTACTCCTCCTTTAGTAATGGACCCTAGCAAAGCAACATGAGATGAAGATTGCAAAAGAGCAATAATGTTCAAGGAACTCCAAGCAGACATAAGAAAATTCCAAAATGAAGACCAGAAAACCATGAAAAAAATGAATAAAAATGACTAAAATAATTCAAAGATGAAACTAGAATTTAAAGAGATAGATTTTCTGAAGAAAAGACATGCTAAAATAAACTGTCAGAAAGCCAAATAAAGGAGTTCAGAAGAAAGATCCACCATCAGATTCAACCAGGTAGAAAATAGAACATTGGATTTTGAAAACAAGATAGAGGAAATGGATCACTCAGTCATGAAAATAATGTTAAATCTAAGAAAAGAAACCATAAAACAAAAAACTCTGAACAGAATATACAGGAACTGTGGGGTCCATAAAAAGACCAAACATATAAAAAACCAGAGGTATAGAAAGTAGAGAAGAAACTCAGGTCAAATCCCAGAGGAAAAAAAAGTCCCTAACCTAGTGATACCCAGTGATGCAAGAAACAACATACCAAACACTAAATGCACAGGACTAGAAAAGAAATGCATATCATATAATACTCAAAACACCAAATATACAGAACAAAGAAAGTATTAAAATGGCAAGAAAGACTATGTCACATAAAAAGTCACAGAAATATTAATAGTGATTGATTTTTTCTATGAAAACTTCCAAAGCCAGAAGAGCTTGGTCCAATGTTCTATAAAGTCTGAAAAACAACAAATGTCAGCCCAGAATACTATACCCAGCCAAACTACCAGATATAACCAAATGAGAAAGAAAATCTTTCTAAGATAAAAACAGATTTAAGAAATTTATGATCACTAAGCCAGGTGTTTAGAAAACACTGAAAGAAATATTTATGTCTAACAGGAATATTAGACAGATCCAAGAGGGGGCAGGGAATAATATATTATTCCATGGCAGTTAATGAAATACAAAAAACACAAGTGTCATATATTTTCTAATTTTTGTGAGTGTTTTCTGTGAATATTTAGTTATGTGTTTCATTTGCAATACCATAAAATTCAGGAAATTACTAAAGGGCTATGGGATCCTTTCAAGAGAGAGAAGACATTATCATAAAGAGTAAAGAGAAATATAGAATAAAAATGGTTAAATGGGGTAGGGTTGGAGAAGAAATTCAAGAGGGAACATGGAAAGAAACAACTAACTATAAAGATATTGTTGTTCAATTATTCTTTTATTTTTTGAGACTATAATTAAATGATTTTCCTTTTGTTTTTTCCAGTCCCTAAACTCCTACATATTTTATTGCTCTTTTTCAAATTCATGGTCTCGGTTTTCATTAATTGTTGTTTTAAACACACACACACACACACACACACACACACACACAGAGAGAGAGAGAGAGAGAGAGAGAGACAGAGATAAAGACAGAGACAGAGACAGAGAGACAGACAGAGAGAGATTCATAAATACATAAGTACAACCCACTCAATAGAGACCTTTTAACAAATTAATATGTAAATCACCTACTGCAGAAGTTTCTGAAAAAATATATGCATACATTTAAAAATTTAAAATGAAGTTACCCTATAAAAGGATGACAATACTCCTACTAGTTCTCATAGGGTAATGGATGACAATCCGAGTGCCAAGAATGTCATCTTTGGGAGTTGTTGGTCAGTGAGGTCCCTTCCAAACATTACAGGCTATTTCCATTTCTTTTAGTTACCCTCCTGCTGTTTAGCAATTTCCTTCTAGATAAAACTATTGTTCTTGAGGGGGAGCTTATTAAAACACAGGATGTTCTAAGGGTGTTAAAAGGGAGATAAAACACCAGGATGTTCTAAGGGAAGGTTAAACAATTTATCCTTCAGGGATGCTCTGTAAGCCCAGAAGTAAACAGTTCAAAACAGCTTCAAGAAATTCTTGAAACTTACCAGATTCATGAAGTCCTTCTTTATACACACACACACACACACACACACACACACACACACACACACACACTAATAGTAACTGCTGTGAGGCATTTTAAGACATGTTGAGCTACCTGAAAGTAGAGACAAGACAAGCTTCCCAGGAAGGACACTTTCTAATCTGTTGAGTTGACTGTAGGTTGTACATTAAGCTCCAGGTTTGCAGCTCCTGTGAGCTGTGGCCCGGACCAGAGTGAGTTTTGGTGATACATGCTGCTGTCTTTGATTTATTTTTGTCCTACAACTAAATCATCACCTATATTGCTATAAGTCACCTCAATAAAACTCATTGGTTCACCTTGCTGGAATGTGTGCTTTGGCCTATTATCACTTGCTTAACTGCAATGAATAGGCATCAATTCACATCTCCCCAGAAAGAGTGTCATAGAAAACCTGCCTCCTCAGAATTCTGTGGTAAGCCCTTATTGCTAAAGACAGCACAAAACTTAAGTCAAAAAACAAGCAGAAATCAAGCTTGCACTAATGTGGAAGCTTCATCTGTACTAGCTGGCTTTTACTGTTCTGAAAAGTGCTATGCACACTAATGGAGAAAAAAAATAATCATCAGTCTTACCCAGCTGTGTCCTATATAAGCTACAATAATTAGTGGCCTAGTAAGACATGCCCACTGGTGGAATAATGGTGTCTTAGTAAGTATTGTATTGTTGTGAAGAGACCATGACCACAGCAATGCTTATAAAAGAAAGCTTTTAATTGGTGCTTGCTTACAGTTTTAGAGGTTTAGTCCATTATCATAATAGCTGAGAATATGTTGGCATACAGGCAGAGGTGGTACTGGAAAAGTCACTGAAATTTCTACATCCAGACCTGCAGGCAGTAGACAGAGCAACTGGGCCAGGTTTGGGCTCTTGAAACCTCAAAGCCCACCCCCAGTGGCACACTCCCTTCAACAAGGCCACACCTCCTTTCACTAGGGCCACTCCCTGATGACCAAACATTCAGATATGTGAGCCTATGGAGGTCATTTCAATTCAAACCAGCACAAGTGACATGAATGTCATTGAACTAAGCAACCACTTTCTGGTTGGATTTAAGGTCTATTCCACAAGATCAAACCTGTACCTGAACCATTATCATGGCTAAAAATCTGTGGCTAGATAGGTCACAAATCACTACTATTATTCTATTAAATAGACAGAATATTAAATTATTATAGTTAGGCCCATAGATAAGTACATCTGTCAATCTTCATCAGAGAAGCTTGTTTGTATAGTAGATGGTGATTAGCATAGTCACAATTGTTCAATATGGATAGAATAAGAGACTGGAGGAATTCTTAATTCGAAATGGGACATCTGTATCATACCTCCTCCTCTGAAGGCCATTGGAGAAGACAGAGGAAAGAATATGACAGCAAGCAGCAGTGTATTAGGACAAGAAAACAGTGTTTTTCAGACACAGTAGAGCAGTTGTACATATGGGTTGACAGAAGCTGAGACAGCTTGTATAAAACCTGTTCGAGCTCAAGCTAGACAATGTTTTATCATAAAGAAGAGAGTTGGACATGAAATTCTACCTCTCTCTGAGAAACTATTTGCATTGATGGGAGAAGAAAAATCAGTATTCTTTGAGGGTATGGCTCCCTGGTAAGAAGACAATGCTCTAGTGGAAGGATACTCTTCCAGGAGTTAGTATTAATTGTATTAGGTATTTTTTCCCATGGGCATAGTAGATTTGAACAATACCCCCTTCAAAGTGAGTGTTTTTGATTATGAGGTTTCTTATACTACTACTGGTCTATAGCTCTCATCTGTTTGTGGTATAAATTTTTAAATAATATTTCTGGTGACATAGCTTAAGTAAGCAAATTTCTAAGCATTTCATCTAACCACCGTTTTCTCTTTCTACCTGCCCCTCAAATATATACTCTTCAGGGTTAAACTGTAGCCTTATTTGCCTAGGTGTGGCAATCTCACAAGCTCAGCAGGCAAATTCTCTGCTGAGTTTCAAACACTAATGTCTCCTTGATTTTCAGTCTTTTGCAAGCTCCCTCAAGCTGTCCTTGTCTCTCAGTCTTGATCAACCCCTACCTTCCCTCTGGGTTTACAAATTAACCATCTTCTTTGACACATAACCAAAGACATTAAGTATACTCTGCATAAGTTCCATAAAACCTATGCCTTTTTGTTTATTCTAGAATCCTGTTGTAGATCAAGTCCCCATTATCTCCAATCTGTTGGAAATTTCCCAACAACTTTTTCTGTTTTTTGTGTGTAATAAGAATCCAGCATTAATATGCTAAAATAGTGTTTATAAGGACATCCAAACACATGACTCCATTCTGTGAAATACTTCAAATGGTTTTCTAATTTTTCCAGGGTCTTCTTTCTTCTCAAATTTAATCTCATCTCTTATTAGGTCCAACACCATCCTATACTTTAGTTACATCTCATTATAAGAATGTCCTGTGTTATATCACATCTTTTCAACATTTCAATGCTTTTGGTTGTTGCCTAGGAAATGGAAAAAGATGTAAAACATAGATAAGACATACAGCAGCTACTTTTATTTACTGTCAGCAAGCGGTTATTAACGTTTTGGAAGCAGTTTGGCAGTATGCTACTGTATCTTTTATTGTAAAATACAAGTGATTTTCATATTAGAAAGCACAGTATATTAAAACCTGAACTTCCAGATTCAGTTTCTACTTTTAAGTCTAACTATAAGAAGAATAGTAGATTGACGTTTAGCTAAAATTTTATTAGAAAAAAAATATTGTTAAATATGTGATATTCCAAATAGCTAGAAAGTGTCATAGAGCCTAAAAATAAAAATAAGAATTTTAAACAACCCATCTTTGAAAGTTTTTCTTTACAATGAGATGCTCAGTATCTCCTACAAGAACTACAAAATGTAAATGTATTAAAAAGAAAGTTAAAAGCCTGTGACATAGATAAGAAAGAAATGGTTCTTTAAAAACAAGCTATTATTGAGATTGTAAACCTGGTCTTCCTTGAGCCCCATTAAAGACTCTGGGTTTTTGTTGTTCTTGTTCCTGTTGGGTTTTGTTGTTGTTTGCTTTGTTTTCTTGTTGTTGTTTTGTTTTGTTTTATACTGGGTATAATGGGTAAATTAAGTTTGGATGATCTTTATATTCAGTTGTGATGATAACAAGCTCACTGTTTTTGAGAAAAGAAGTAATATTGTTAGCAACTTGGGTGAAGTTTTGCTGATGAGTCAGGTAGAGAGCCATGCTGGGAGATGATGAGTGATGGACAGATGATATACTAATATGACCAGAGTGTTCAAAGAGAGAGAGATGCTGAGGCATCTGCTGACCCCCTGGCTGGCACATCTAAATCTGTGTGTTGTCAGCTAAATGAGGAAAAGAAGTGCTGACTCTGCCTTCTTTCTTAAATTGACCCTACGCAGCCTCATTCCCCACCATGAGATGACCTACTTACCATTCCTTAAGACATGTGCCTTCAACAAAGCTTTTGGATACTGGCCTTATACACATTATTTTCAAACAAAGTTTATCAGAAATATCCAAATTGTATATAGATCATGTAGAAATTAATTTAAGACCTACAGTTGGTGCTGATTTTTTTATATGTTTTCACAAATTTTATTAAGTAATCATAAATATAATTAAGTCACTTGAATTTATAGGCAAATGCTATTTGGCTCTGAAAGAGTGTATTTGAGGTTGAACTTTGTTAATAAATAAATTATAATATTAGCCAATATCTATAATACAGTGAAAACAAAAAATAGAATTTAATAACCTAGATAACAAATTTTAGTGGCAAATTGCTTAATCAGGGGCCTGTTGTCAGTTTCCCTCACAAAGAAAACCATACATTATATGTATAGCACAGAATTAGCAGGAGTCTGCAAGAGGGAATTAAAAGATTTGAACAAAAATTCTTTCCACTTTCGAAAAAGAGTTCACTATTATACACAGCACTGATATAAACCAGTATTGGTTCTTACAAAGACAATAGACCATGTCTGGGATATGGATAGAAGGCAAAAGATATATTCCCTATACATGTGTTCTTTAACCTATCTATCTAGACCATAATTTAGGAATTATCTTGTGATAATGACAAGATTAAACTTTTCCATATTTTAAATGGAGTTGGAAACACAGATATAACCCAAAACAAGGGTTACCATGAACAAGTTACTATAATACAGAAGTCCAGCTCTCACTCAACTTTGCTATAGAGCTTGCTTTATTTTTATTTTCTTTTATTACATGAGAATTCCAAATGTGTATAGAGTGTATTAATCATATCTACTCCTTTACTCTAAATTCTAGCTTCTCCTAGAATTTCCACATCATGCCTCCCTCTTAACTTCATGGCCCTCTCATTTTAACCCCTTGAGTCTAATTAGTGCTACTCTTATGAGCATGAGAGTAGAGCATCCACTACAGCCTATCATGGGCCACATCATTGAAGAGATTGTATTCTTCCTTATGCCAGCAGCCAGCAACTGCAATAGCTTCTCAATTATAGGTAGTCTCATTTTGAATGTTGATCATTTCAAATTTAGGGGCCATGTCTTCATTGCACAAGGAAAAAAAA
>JANHMN010000019.1:26237986-26310561 GCA_030674055.1 Rhabdomys pumilio
GTGTGTGTGTGTGTGTGTGTGTGTGTGTGTGTGTGTGTGTGTGTGTGATATCTAAACATATCACCAAATAACTGGGAAGATGAATCCCCAACTGAACATATCTCATTACTAAAAGCTTCAAGTTCTAGAAACAAATTACACCTAAAGTTGTTAGTCAAAGGGTCCCTGTGGGAAACTCTCCAAACCCAAAATCTAGGCTATTGCCAAGGCTATTAGTTGCTCTCCACAAACTAACAGTAATCATCTTTTGCCAAAGAAAATGCCTACACAGTTCATTCAACACGGAGAAGTTAAACTAGTGCCTACCTAGAACTTTCATGTTGATGAGTGTTCATAATACTGGAAGGTACTCTGCAAGCTATGAGAAGAGAAAGGTAAACAACAACCCAGGTAAACTACAATCCCTTCTATTTGTAGTGGTGACCTGCCTACAAGATACACTCAAGCAAATAGAGGCACAAAGCACATAGGGGTAATAAAGCACGACCTCACTAGATTTAAGGCCTGCTCCATGAGATGGAACCCATCCTTGACACTGCTCAGGTCGCCAAGAATCTGAGTCATGAACCTAGGGCAAAACCAAATAGTACTGTTTTGCTGAAGGAACATTGTAACAAAATGACTAGGAACAACATTCTGTTATTTCAGTATCTTCCTGCAGCATGGTAAGCTTCATCATCAGAGACACTTCTTTCTGTAGTAGATGAGAATAAATACAGAAACCAACAATTGGACAAGGTGAAAAAAGTGAGACACCTTGGAACACTGGGTCCTAAATACAATGTCTCCACCAATTCCCATACCTCAAGGCTCACAGAAGAGCAGGTGAAAAGATGGTAAGAGCCAGGGTGATAGAGGACATCAAAGAAACAAGGCCTTGTAAACACAGAAGGACTGACTCACACAAGAACTTACAGAGACTGTGGCAGCATTCATAGGGCTTATACCAGTCTGTACCAGATTGAGTCCCAGTTCTGAAAGAAGTGGACACATACCCCCATCTCTGACCCCAAAGCTATCTCTAGTTAATAACCACTCACAAATGAAAAAAAAATTTTCAGTGAAGTCTAATAGGGTCCACAAACCACTCTTATGGTCAGGCCTCATGCCCAACAGTAGATGGCCAACATAAAATAAATTCGATGGTATTTTTGGAATTCTCTTTTTGGTCTCATAATGCCTTGTCTGAGCATTTGTTTTCTTTCTTCCTTTTTTTCCCCATTTTTTTCTTACCCCATAGGTCTTTTACTTATATATTGGGGTTTCCAATTTTATATTTTTAGGAGATTTCTAAATGTGTGTCAATGAGTGTGTCTCTGTGTCTATATGTGTTTCTTGTGGTTTTTCTTTGGCTATTTGTATTTATGTTTTCTTCTGTCTTTTTTATATTCAGGTTTGTTTTTATTTTATATTATTTTTAATTAGTACTATTACTATATGTTATTTTAGAGGCCTGTTTGCTAATGAGAGAGAGAGAGTAAAAAAAGAATATGATATTTGAGTAGGTGGGGAGGTGGGGAGAATCTGGCAAAAGTTGTGAGTCATAATTAGAATGTGTATACTTTGAGTTTGTTTGCTTTGGAGGTTTTCAGTTTTTATTTTTATGTTCTTTTCATTATTTATTAAACCAGTATTTTTATTTATTGATTTTAGTTTTTTATCTTTGCCATTCTGACAGGTGTAACATAAAATCTTTGCATCTATTGTACTGCTAGTTCCTCAACCTAGAACTGACCTTAATACTAGCATGTAATTAAAATGGTATAAAAGCAAAAAGGAGGAGGGGGATGGAATAGGGGGTTTCTAGGGTGGGGAATTGGGGAGAAAGGATGATATCTGAAATGTAAATAAATAAAATATCCAATAAAAAAACTAAAAAAAAAATATTAAAACATTTCTTTTTAGTGCTTCTCAACCATTTGTATTTCCCTTTCTACAAACTCTGTTTACATCTGTACTGTACCCCCTTTTTGTTTTGTTTTTGGGGATTTGTTTATTTTGTTCTTGTTTTTGTATTCATTTTGTTTTGTTTTACAAAACAGAGTTTCTCGGTGTAGCTCTGGCTATTCTGGAAGTAGCTGGGTAGACCAGGTTGGCCTTAAACTCAGAGAGATATATATCTGCCTCTGGCACCCAAGTGATGGGATTAAAGGGGCACACCACTACCAATTAGCTTGTACCCCATTTTTAAGTTGGATTACTTGTTCTCTTGATGTCCAGGTTTTTTTTTAGATCTTTATACATTTAAGATATAGCACTGGATGTGTAGTTGGTAAAATCTTTCCCAATTCTGTATTCTGCCATTTTGTACAAATGACAAAAATCATGAGGTCCCACTATTTTATTAACAGTTGCACTGTGATCATATTCCACCCATCCTTTTTTTTTTTCTGTATCTGTTTCTTATTCATATTCTCTTCTTACAACTGGTTTCTTTCTCTCCCCTGGGTTATATACTTGCAAGTCTTGTGAAGGTAGGCCCATCTTCTGTGTTCCTGATTACAGCAGCCATTCCAAAGTCTTAGAGATTCTTTCTATTCTTCAATTGTTTTACTCTTTCCAACCCCACTCCCATGATATTCCTTGAGCCTCATATTGACTGACATGAAAGTCTCATTTAGGACTGGGTGCTCAATAGCCACTTATGTTTCGAACATACACCAGATGTGGGCCTTTGCCATTAATCATTGCCCTCTGGAAAAAGAAGCTTCTTTGACACAGGTAGATAGCATGATTACGTGTGTATAAGCATACATTTTTAAAGGGTACTGTTTTCTCCATTTATTTATTTATTTTATATCCTGACAGCTTCCCCACCTCCCAGTGTCCCCCTTTTAAAGTCCCTCCCCATACCACCTTCTCCTCTGAGACAGTGGGCCTACCCTGGGCATTTCCCTGCCTTAGCACATCAAGTTTCTCCAGGGGTAGGCACATCCTCTCCCACCGAGGTCAGACAAGGCAGTACAGTTGGGGAATAAATTCCACAGACAGGCAACAGCTTTAAGAAAAGCCATTGCTCCAAGTGTTGGGGGACTCACATGGAGACTGAGCTGCACATCTGCTACATATGAGCCTGGGGGGCTCAGACCAGCCTGTGTATGCTCTTTGGTTGGTGGTTCAGTCTCTGAAAGCCCCCAAAGGGCCACATTAGTTGACTCTGTTGGTCTTCTATCCCTTCAGGGCCCTCAGTCCTCCTCACAACTCATCCATAGAGTTCCCGAGCTCCATCCAATGTTTGGTTGTGAGTCTCTGCATCTATTTCAGTCAACTACTAGGAGAAACTTCTCAGGACAGTTATGCTAGGCTCTTCTCTGCGAGCATAACAGAATATCATTAATAGTGTCAGGGATTGGTGCTTGCCTATGGGATAGGTCTCAAGTTGGGCCAGCTATTGGTTGGCCATTCCCTCAGTCTCTGCTCCATCTTTGTCCCTGCATTTCTTTTAGACAAGACCAATTTTGGGTCAAAAGTTTTGTGGGTGGTTTGCTGTATCTATCTCTCCACTGGTGTTCCTGTCCAGCTAGAGGAGGTGACCTGTTTAGGTTCCATATCCTACTGCTTCAAGTCTCAGGTAAGGTCACCCTCATTGACTCCTGAGAGCTTCCCTCTGTCAGTTCTCTGGCAAGACCGAGAAATTCCCTACTTCCCCACCCGCAGCAACTGCACATGTCCATTCATTCTCTTGGCTCTCTGGCCTCTCTCCTGTCTCTTTCAATACCTGATTCCCTTCCCCATCCCCTCTAGATGTTTATTTAGTGAAATATCAGTAGTACATTTTTCCCTAGAGCCTATAACCTAGCCATAGAATTCTGATCAGGTTTAAAGCACCAGGTATTTGTTCATGTAGAGTAAGCCTCAAGTTCAATCAGGAACCCACAGCACATGTGGATATATAAAATGTAATTTATGTACCACTCTTATAGTAGTGGGCGTATCTTGACTATTAGGAAGAAACTGTAGCAAACTGGCAAATTGTAGAAGGGTAATTTATGACTTTTTCAACCAGAAGTTTGCACTGCACTTCCATGTTTCAAAAAATAAGAGAGAATATGAGAAGTTTTAACTGTATTGCATCTGCCCTGCCCCATTGCTCATGAGGGTTGACTACAGAGCTGGCTGCTTCATTGCATGTCCTCTTCCCCCACATCTCCATGTGAACCCACCCTGAAGCTGTGTGTGGGGTTGAAGGATGACTTTCCCCAGTAAAGGAGAGCTGCCCATCAGTCAAAAATATATGAGTAGCTGCATTCTCTGATAGAACACACACAAAAAAAGCTCTCAGAAAAAGGAGACAAAGATAAAAGATTTAAGCAATCACGGAATATTGAACTGATGAAAAAGTAGCCTATATATCAGTGGAAGAATATAAACTAAAAAAAGACTAGTGCATATTTATATACTTTATTTGCACCCAGATCACAAAACTTCTCTTGAATAAAGAGTACTCTGAAAAACTGGTGCTACCACATGAGATTCTCCTCAGGAACAGTAAATCTCCAATCTTATCACAAAATATGAAGTGAAAAAGTATTTACCTTAAAATTAATCATAAAAATAAAATGTAAAGGATAAAATTATACAATAACCAAAAGATAATATAAATAAAACATCTAAAAATTTTGAGTGCTCAGTGATTTCTGGGGTAAGTGCAACAAACCTGAACCATAAGAAAAATATCAAAGTTTAAAACTTTGCCATTGAAAATCCATGACTAATAAAGTTAAATTAATATCTAGACAAAATACTGTGAATCAATTAACTATCAAAATTTTTAAATATGAGCTTTATTTTTAAAGTCCATATAACTCAATAAGAAATAAGCACATTTTTAAATAGACAAAACTGTTTAGTACAAAAAGAAAATATGTGAGTAGTTAATTAACTATCTATAAACAAAATTAAAAGATTATCAGCATTATTATTCACTAAGTACATGTAAACTAGAAACACACACACACACAAACACACACACAAACACTACACTAGTGTTTCTCAACCTTCCTGATGCTGTGACCCTTTAGTACAGTTCCTCATGTGATGACTCCCCTACCATAAAATTATTTTTGTTGCTACTTCATAGCTTTATACTCTTATAAATAGTAAGGTAAATATGTTTTTTTCCAATGGTCTGTGAAAGTGATTGTGACCCACAGGTTGAGAACTGCTATACTACACATTTTTTTTATATTCTTTCATATATTATGTACCAACTACAGTTTCTACTTTCTCCTCTTCCCAGTTCATCCCCCAATCCCCACCACCTCTCTCCCACGCTTCTAGTTCCCTTCAGAATAGGACAAGCATCCCAGAGAGTCCACTGACCTTTTTTTCTTTTTTTGTGTGTTTATTTGTTTGTTTGTTTGCTTATTTCCTCCTAGATCTTTGGGTTATCTTATAGGCAATATCTCAAGTTGGGCCAGTTATTGGTTAGACATTTCTACAATTTATGCACCACCTTTTACACATTTTGCAGGCCAGAAAAATTGTAGTTTGAATATTTTGTGACAGAGTTGGTGTTCAAGTCTCTCCACTGGAAGTCCTGTCTGGTTACAGGAGATGGCCTGTTCAGGTTCTGTATTCCCTATTACTGGGAGATTATTTATTTCCTGTGTTTCAATGGGTATAATTTTCCTCCTTGGGGTGAATTTTTTCTTCTAGTAACCTTTTATGTTTTTTAGGAATGAATTTGTGGGTAGATATTGCTTAAATTTTATTTTTTTCATAGAATATTTTGCTTCATCTATAGTGATTGAAAATTTGCTGAAAATAGTAGTATGAGCTGGCGTCTGCAGTTTCCTAGGGTTCATAAGCCCTCTGCCTTCTGGCTTTTAGAGTCTTCTATAATCCTAGTTGGTATGCCTTTATGTTATTTGGACTTTTTTTTTCTTGCAGCTTTTAATATTTTTTCTTTGTTCTGCTTGTTTAACATTTTTATTATGTGACCATGGAACAGCAGGGGAAATTTCTCTTATGGTCCAAACTATTTGGTATTCTGTAATCTTCTTGCACCTTTCTAGGCATGCCCTTACTAATGTTAGGAAATTTTTCTTCTGTGATTTCACTAAAAATATTTTCTGGGTCTTTGAGATAAAAGTCTTCTTATTCCATTCCTATTATTTTTAGGTTTAGTTTTTTCATATTTTCCAAGATTTCATGGATATTTTGTGGCCAGGATTATTTTCAATTTCACATTTTCTTTGACCAGTGTACCTATTTCTTCCTTTATATCTTGTATGCTTGAGATTGTGTCTTCTATTGTTAGATTGTTGGTGATGCTTGTGTCTGTAGTTTGTTTGCTTACTCTGATTTTCCATCTCCCGGATTCCCTTTGCTTACTTTGTGTTTTTTTTTTTTTTATTGCTTCTATTTCTATTTATTTATTTCCTTCACTTGTTTGCTTTTTCTTTGTTTTCTTTAAGGCCAAGAAATCAATTTCTACAATTGTTTTTTTTTTTCCAGGATGCCTTTTAAGGGATTTATTCATTTCCTCTTTCAGGCCCTCTATTATCTTTATAGAATTAATTTCATGGTGGTCTTCTTGTTTTTCAACTGAGTTGGATTATCCAGGGCTTGCTGTAGTAGGCTAGCTGAGCTTTAGTGGTGCCATACTGCATGCACTGAATATTGTTTATTGTTTTGTTATGTTGGCCTCTTGATTTTTGCTGTGGGGGTAATTATAGGTTTAGGTGCTGATTTCTAAAATTGTCTTTGCTGGACAAATATTTTTCTTCCATGTTTTCTGTTTCATTTCTGGTCTTCTGGCCAGAGAGCCCTGTGGTTCTGGTGACCAGAAAGTCTTTAGGTCCAGTAGGGTACCTCTACTACGGTTTTGGCCACCTGCAATACCACTGGGATTTTGAGTGTTAGCATTGCCTCTGAGGTTTTCTGGTCTTAGAAACAGGTGAAGCCTCTGTGGGTTCATGTGTGAGCTTGACCTCAGAAGTTTTGAGTAACAGCATGTCCTTTATTTAGGACAGGGATCTTCTGGGATTCCTGATACCGGTGTGTGCTCTATAGAGCATGAATCTTCTTCTGGAATTTTTGGCTATAATATGGAGCCATGGGGATAGGTTGCTGTACCTCCTGATACCTTTGTGGCCTCCATTACAGCATTGCGACTACGCACTCTAAAAAATATCTTTGAGATTCCTAAAGCATATGGCCTATAATTCTACTCAAAATAAAACACATTACATAAATATTAATTCAAAAATATTTCTGAAAGTTTTATTTGGAATAAGTAAAAACTACAGCTAATTCTGATATTTTTCAATATATAAATGGACAAAAATTGATACATCTATAGAGACACTATTCAACAATTGAATAAAAGAAATTACTGGCACATGCAACAGCATTGATGATCTCAAATACAAATCAAGACAAAACTTTTAAATACAATGTTTAATACTTGTATTGAGTTTTTATAACTCCAATTTTATGAACTCTTAAGAAACTAGGAATAAATGACAAGAGCTGTATTATGTTACATAAAGAACCAAAGTGGCAAAGAATTGAATGCTAGAGGATAGTGGAAATATTTTATATGTATACTTTTTATTGATGATTTCAAGAAGCATCCATTTTTCTTTTCTTTTCTTTTTGAATGTTAATTTTTATTGGATATTTTCTTTACTTACATTTTAATTTTTTTTCTTTTCTTTTTGAATGTTAATTTTCATTGGATATTTTCTTTACTTACATCTTAAATGTTATCCTCTTTCCTGGTCACCCCCAAAAAGAACTCCCTAGCTCATCCCCCTCTCCTGTGTTCCCCCATCCATCACTTTTGCCTCTCCACCCTAGAATTCCTCTACACTGGGGCATCCATTTTTCAAAGAGCATAAAGTTATATGCTGTTGGTTATATTTAATACACATAAGATATATTCCAACACTGCTGATATAAATAATTTTAATAATGAGAAAAATATTTTAAAAGGTGCTATATCTATATAAAGGTCAGGGGAAATTTACTTCAAGTTGAAAATATTACCAGGGTAATTAGAATCAGAAAAATAAATAGTTTATATTACAGTATATTATTGTCATTTTGCATCTCATCTATTTAAAAGTATAATGGCTATAAAGTACATGAAACAAACAATAGCAGAAATATAATAATATGTAAAGAAATCTGGATTCATAAACATTTTAATGCACCTCTGACGAAACAAACAAAAATGAGAAGGGCAGGAAGGTTTTGATGCCATGAAATGCAAAATATGTATGTATTTATCCCCATGCCATGGCATTTCAACTCTCTTCAGGGCTAGGTGCATCCTCTACCACTGAGGCCAGACAAAGCAGCCCAGCTAGAACATACTCCATAAACAAGCAACAGCTTTTGGGAAAGTCCTTGGTTTAGCTGTTCCAGACTCACATAAAGGCCAAGTTGCATATCTACTACATATATGCAGAAGGCTAAGCCCCAGTCCATGTATATTCTTTGTTCTCTGAGAACTTCAGGTTATCTGTTCTTCCTGTAGAGTTCCTATCCCTTTTGGAGCCCTTAATACTTCCCAGACTCTTCGGCAAGAGTCCTCAAGCTCCAGCCACTGTTTAGCTGTGTGGGTGTCTGCATCTGTGGAACCTCTTAGAGAACAGCAATGCAAGATTACTGTCTGCAAGCAAAACAGAGTATCATTAATAGTATTATGGATTGGTGCTTGCAAATGGGGTGGGTCTCTAGTTGGACAAAGGCTGAGGAAAAAGAAAAAAAAGTCAGCAACATATAAAACAGTGACTCCTTATTAAGTGGGACACACCCTGGAAAGACAAGGCCAATTCAATATTTAAATACATCAGAGTAATTCAGCATACTTACAACAACAAAAGTAACCTTTTATAACTTCTGAACATGCCCATAACAGGAATTTTTCTTTCAAATACACAGCATTTGCAAAATCATAAAATAAACAATATTTTATGATTTAGAGACAACAGACATGTTTTGCTCTAAGACAAGAAACAAAAAAAAAAACCAAGACCTGAACAATATTTTTCACTTATTGTATATTTTGCTCATTTCACTTTATTATTTCATATATATTCCTTAGCAAACAGAGCTCCTGCTTGTATTTAAAAGTCCTTACTTGCCTTATACTCCATTGGTTTTCTTTTGTTGAATTATTTTTGATCAACGTATTCTCTACATACTCCCTTCAAATTATGGAACACTTCTCTCCATCTGGCCCTGTCTTAAAGCCTTCTTGATCTTTCTTATCTTTTTTATTTTTCATGAAAAATATCTTCCAGTAATTCTGCTGTTTTGTAATTATTAATTATTGAACATATATTGTAGTATGACAGTTAATTTTTATAATTTCTTCTCCCCATCAATTTAAAGCTCCTAGAAGAGAGAAAGTAACTTTACTGTCTTTTCCACAACACCCACTGAGGACTTTGAGTAAAGTTTATCATCATTTACTATTTCTTAAGCAAGATAAAGTTTTATTACTGAATTCCAATGCCTTTCCTGTTATCTGTCATCTACAAAGCACAGAATTTTGCTATTTCATTCATTCAGTTAACATCTTTCTGTATAGGTCACCTTCTCACTGATATAGTTGTTGAAAGCTATATGAGGCATTAACTTATTGTGATGCAATTTTACATTTTACAAGTGTGTGCTATCTCGGTGACAGCACATAACTGAAAATCTTTATCAGTTCAGTAAGCAAATAATATATTTTTCAAAGAAAAATTATAACTGAAATTCAAAAACCTCTTTCAAATGAACTATAAAGGAAAATTATGAAACTGATACTTCACCAAATTATATACCTTCAAAAGCAAAACAGAATCACAGGGGTGTAAAAACAGGTAACATTTTTTCTGTTCATCTCACAGATTGGGAAGTCACAGCTTTGTGTTCATCAGAAATAGAGCTCCAAAGCAAAAAGAAAACAGATAATTCATTTATAATAAATTTCAACTAAAATGTCATTGAATTATGCCAAGCACACCTCTAAATATACTTTCTAGTCACTATGCTGAGACAGAATTTTTAAGACTATGTCAATATATGCAAAAGAAGATTAAAGACTTTAACAAAAATAAAATATTTTCCAAAATTTTGCTATCATGGTTATTGTCAGAAGGAATTCATTTCCTGTGAATTTAATACTCCAGTTCCATTGTCCTTCACAGAGAGTATATGAACTCAAAACTTGTTAAATAGGTGGCATAAATGTATTTTATGTAGTTAGCAATGTAATCTGCATATACTTTCAATGAGTTAGGCAACAGTTGTTTGTTAATACACAGCATATTCTCAGAAAAAAACGAAAACTATGAAGATTCTCAATGCCTACAAGGTAAACAGTTCACTGACATTGGAGGAAAGGAAAAAAGAAGATTAAAAAAAAGAGAACAACAAAAATGAAGGTAATAGATCAAATCAATTCAACATAGATGCTTTGAAGTACAGTCATAAATAAAGATAAGTCATTAAAAATGAAAGCCACTATTCAGAATGAAAAGAACTCCTCACAGAAGGCATAAATTAATTACTGTTCTTTCATTTTAAAATCCTCTAAACAGTTGTTGTTGTTGTTGTTGTTGTTGTGTTGTTATTATTGTATTGTTGTTTATAATCTCAAATAAGCCTGCTCAGGTTTAAGACCATTTAAAAAAATTTTAAACTTCTTTAAATCATAGTATTTCCACTGGTTTTCCTTATAGGTTGTTTTGGGGTGAAAAAGTGTTGGATTCAGTCTCTAGCATTACTGCACAGTGTTGGTACAGAGTTCTCTCTCTCCTACTTATATAAATTATTTTACCAAGATTGTTGGGTTCTGTTCTAATGAACCACTGGTTTCAAGCCTTTTAAATAACTGGAAATTACTTGAGGTAAACATTGATTGTAGTGAAACTTAAAGGAAAACTAATGGAGGCAAACAGTTTCAAAGACAATAAGGGATCTTCATTCTGTAGAATCAGGAAGGTTGTGCTTCTGCGACAGAAGGGCATGGTCGGTTGTGTCTAGGTTTTTTATCTCTGTAGTCTTTCTCCTACAACCGTAAGATGTCAAGTTGACTTAGCTGTCATCTGACCTAAATACAATTCCCAAACAGACATCTTTACGGGAAACTCAGTGTCCAGGATGGCTTAAAATAACAGCAGCAGCATCAATATACCAAGTGTATCTCATTATAAAGGACTTTTTATTTCTGGTACATTAATCTTCTTGCAAGCTTCAAGTGTATTTTTTTCTATGACAATTTGCTGTTCTGTTTAATGACCTGGCCATTCAAATCTCAAAACTGTAGACAGAAGTAGGAAAATCTGAATAACAGAAGAATAACAGACAGTTTTTCTTGGCTATCAGCCTATTTTTTTTTTTCTTTAATGTAGGGCAATGATTTTCTTTGGTTTGTAAGGTCAAGTGTGACTCCAAAGTCAACAGTTCTTGTGAGATCACATATTTAAAAGTACATCTGAGGGCTAGAGAGATGACTCAGCAGTTCAGAGCATGGACTGCTCCTTCAGAGGATGTGAACATGGTTTCTAACATCCACATTAGGTTACTCACAACCACTTGCAACTCCAGCTCCAGAGGATCCTATGCCCTCTTCTGACCGTTGTGAGCGGTGTGCTCAAATACACAAGCACACACATATACATACAATTAGAAAGAAAATATTTTAAAGTATATTTGAAAATTTCCTTAAATTTTAGTGGTTTAGTATTTGAATGATTAAAGTTGCAATGAATAATTTTTGAAAATTGAACTTTAAAGACCTTTGGTGTAGACATGAATTCTATTATGGCCAGAAGCAAGTACTAAAATCAGTATCCATTAGCAGTGTCTTATCTGTAACCAAATAAAAGTGTGTAGCAGTAACTCTTACTATCCTTTTCAGTTAACTAGAAAACATAAAAAATTTTATGTTCACCAAGTAATTTACTATACCATTATACCAACAAACTGTAAGCAATACGACAGTCATCTATAAGCACAGAATTAATAAAATAAACATCAATAAAATTAAGTAACATGCAGCCATACAGGAGAGAGGGATCTTTATATTCTGTTCTAGAGTGATTTTCATGATGTATTATTAAGTAGAACCATAATTTCACCTTCCCACCCACCAAATAACCAAGACATAGCTCAGCCTAGTGACCTTCAATATCACATTTTCTACATAAAGTAATTAGACAGTGGTTTTAAGACAACAGTAATGTTGAAGGAATTTAAAGAGGATATGAAAAACTGCCCAAATAAAGACCATGAAATAGAGGGAAGTGGAAGTGGATTTGGGAGAATTTGAGGGAAGAATATCTATGATAAAAATATGTACTATGAAATTCTCAAAAAATTAATAAAATATTATTTCTAAACAGATGTATTCAATTATATTCCATTGGTTACTGCCAAGGTATGTGTGTCACTACTACCTCAGTATACTTATTTGCCATCCTAGCTACTGCTGTGGTTCAAAGGCATCATAGCTAAAAATGACTATCTGGTTGCTTCCCTCCTTTTGAAACCTTCTGGTACCAAGAATGCAAGAATTCAGGGAGGAGACTTTTATGTCAGACTCCATGCTGATCTTCCAAGTCTTGTGTCCAAAGAACATGATCTCTTCACCTTGGACTTATCTTCAATGTTTAGGGTACAGCTAAGGGTAACATCAATAGCCTAAAATGTTTTGAAAGTCTCTTGAACAACCTCAGCCAACAATGCAAAAGCTTCTGATGCCTAGTGTTGTGATTTCTGTTAGAAAGTCTATGGCTTCTGTGAGAAAACATTATCAACCCATATGAGAAATTTTCATTTGAACTATACATGCTATAAGTGTCTTTAGGTAAATAGTTAATTGTGTGGCTTCTTAAGACTTTCTCAGACATCCTTACTATTACTTCTTTCATATTTGTCTCCCTCCCTACTCCATAATAAAGATCTCCCCAGTTTTTCCCCTTTCCTTTATTATATCATGTTTACCCTACTTGTACACTGTAATTCGCCTTACTATTATTTCATCCCCCATCATGGTACCTGTCTTAGTTAGGGTTATCATTGCTATTATAAAACACCATGGTTAGAAGCAACTTAGTGGAAAAAAGGTTTATTTCACTTACATTTCAACATTATTGCTCATCAACAAAGGATTTCAGGAGAATGAATTAAAACAGGACTGGAACCTGTAGGTAGGAGCTGATGGATAAGCGCTTCTTACTGGCTTTCTTCCCATGGCCTCCACAAACTGACTCCTTCTAGCACCCAAGGCCACCAGTCCAGGGATTGGACCATCTAAAATAGGCTGGGTCCTCCCCCCATAGATCACTAATTAAGAAAAATCTTACATCCTGATTACATGAAGGTATTTTCTCAATTGAGATTCCTTCCTATCAGATAACTCTATTTTATGTCAAGTTAACAGAAAAGTAGCCAAAATAATTGACACCTTATCAGCTTGATATACAAATACATTATTTTTAAGCTGTGTCTCCATCAGTGTTTTATTGCCACGGAGCAGTATCATGACCACAGCAACTCATAAAAGAAAGCATTTAACTGG
This sequence comes from Rhabdomys pumilio, assembly GCA_030674055.1. Taxonomy (NCBI): domain Eukaryota; kingdom Metazoa; phylum Chordata; class Mammalia; order Rodentia; family Muridae; genus Rhabdomys; species Rhabdomys pumilio. The sequence goes on from JANHMN010000019.1 coordinate 26,251,515, forward strand.
GCTTTGCTTGCTGTTTCAGAGGTTTAGTCCATTATCAATGTGGCAAGAAGGATGGCTTCAAACTCCATCCTCAGTGACACACTTTCTCCAATAAGACCTCATCTTCTAATCCATTCCAATAGTCCCACTCTCTGATGAAAAAGCATTCAAATCTAGAAGCCTATGGGGGCCCTTCTTGTTTAAATCACCACATTCCACTCCACTCCCTGCCCCCCCCAAATAATATATAATCATATCATGATACAAAAATACATTCATCTGACCTTCAAAAGTCCCCATAGTCTATCACAATCTAATACTGTTTAAAAGTCCAAAGTTCAAAGACTATTCTGAAATGCACTGGAAATCATTTAACTGTAAATAATCCTTTATAAAATCAAATAAAAAAGCAGATCACATACAATGCTATAACATATACATTATGATTTTAAAAGAGAGAAAGGGGACCATAGGGAGGAAATACTGTGTTGCAGGAAGTATTAAAAGAACAGCAAGTTCCCTCACTATGCCCAGCACTGGCAGGCCACAACTCCCCACTTGAGTGTTCTCATCTCCGAAGACTCTCTGGCCTGGGGCCCCCAAGACTTCTCCACCTAACTCGCTAATTTCCCTTGGCAAGATCTACCAGATCAGCCCCACACTTCAAATCCCCCAATGCCTTTGTAGTGCACATCAGGCAAAGCCACGCTTTGACACAGTACCTTTCTCTCTTGAATCCAGTTGAGTTTCGGTAAGAAGAAAAACACCACACAAACTTAGTTTAGAAACAATGGTAACTAAATTTCTGGATACAACAAGTAGAATCCTAATCTTGTAAGCCATATAAATTTAATTCCTCCAGTGGTGAATGCTGGTGCATCCATCATGAGACTGGGAGAGACTAGCAGCTACATCTTGCCTTTATGCTATCCCCATCCAAAAACCCTAACTCTCTCCTGCTTCCTCTCTCTATATATCTAACCCAGAAGTTCTGCCTATTCACCCAGTGATTGTCTCCTTTATTCATTAGGGGACTGGTTCACAAGAAGTCACCTAAGTACATGACTCATCCCGTGTCCTCAGCCTCTTCCAGGAGAGTGGAATTAGCATTAAAATACAAACAGCCTCTGTCTCAAAAAACAAACAAAACAAAAAAAAGCAAAATACAAATGCACCAGGCCCATACACAATTCTGGACCAAAGTAAATCCAAAAACCAGCCGGGCAAACTCCATATTCTGCATCTCCATGTATGGTATTAAAGAGCTTTTCAGATTTTCAATGTCTTTCAGTTTTGTAGACTACATACTGCTCTCCCACCCCCTTGAGCTATTTCCACATCAAGTGTGCATCTTTTATTGGCAGATTCCTCACCAATCTGGCATCTTCAATATATTGGGGTTTCCAACAAAATTCAGGCTTCATTTTCACAGCTTCATCCTATGTCCTCTAGGATGAAGGCTTCATTGTAGATACACCTCTGCCATCTTCCTAGACTCAGTAGCTTACCTTAGCCACAAAGATTCCACCACCACTTTCCTGTATCCTTGACTCTAAAGCCAGAATCAACAAGCCCAAAGCTTCCAAGATCTGCTGCTAGTTAGGGCTGGAATTTGTTCCCCTCTTTCAATTACATTTGTATCAGCTTTCTGCTGTTGATAGTTCCCTTCACTGCTTAAGCTTAGCTGGGTAGAGTCTTGCCTTAGATCACCACTCCAGTTGTTTCATTTAACATCATGCTTTTCTTTAATGTTTATTTCCTTGAGCATTTAAATTAGCCCCATTACACTTCTTTGTGCCCCTTCTCTCCTCAAACTGCCCATTTTATATTTTCTCTTGCTCAGCTAGCTCATTTTCATTGTAGATCTATGTAAGAGATTCATCTCCTAACCACAAGACAGAGTCAATACTAGGCTGTCTTAAAATTTCTTTGTGCCAACACTGTTAAACCTTTAAATTTAACCTCAGGCAGAATTTTTGCACAAAAACAGAAGGCAATCACACTTTCCACCAAAATAACACAAGAATGGACTCTAGGCCACTTTATAATATTCTCCTCAGGAACCTCTTGAGCTGGACCATCATAATCTATATTGCTCTCAGCACCACTATCTTCCATTCTCCTATTCTGACCCATTAAGCCTGGCTTAAAAAATTTAATTGCTTTCTGTTATGGTTTGTATATGCTTGGCCCAGGGAGTGGCACTATTAGAAGGTGTGGCCCTGTTGAAGTAAAAGTGTGGCCATGTTGGAAGAGATGTGTCACTGTGGGTGTAGGTTTTAAGACCCTCATCCTTGCTTTCTGGAAGCCAGTATTCTGCTAGCAGCCTTCAGCTCTCAGCTTCTCCTACACTTTGCCTGCCTGGACACTGCTATGCTCCCACCTTGATGATAATGGACTGAACCTCTGAACTTGTATGCCAGCCCCAGTTAAATGTTGTCCTTATAAAAGTCATTACATTTGTTCAACACAACTAAAACAGAAGTTCTTACCAGAGACTGGGGTATTGCTGTGATAGGTCTGACCATGCTTTTGTTTGGAAAATGTGGATTTGGAGACTTTGGATTTGGAGAGCAGTGGAATTCTTTAAGTGACACTTGACGGGCTTTCCTAGTAGGAATATGGGAAATTTTGTTACTGAGAGTCATTTGAACTATGAAGACCTGGCCAAAGAAGTTTCAGTGGAGAAGAACTTCAGTATGTGGCCTAGAGACTATTTTTTGTAGTATTTGGGTGAAAAACATGGCTGCTTTTTGCCCCTATCTGAAGAGTTTGCCTGAGGCTAAGATGAAGAGACTCAGATTAATTGCATTGACAAAGGAAATCTCAGAAATGCCAGTCATAAACTTAGTTCTCTGTTTAATTCTCTTGAAGAACATTTTGAACATAGCAAGCTTAGAAAGGAAAAATATAAAATATACAGTTTAATAATAAAAGGGTCACCAGGAAGTATAATGGAACTGAATCCTGTGTTTGAAGATATTAAATTGAATTAAGTGAGTGGTGGCCTTGGAGCAAGATCTCACACAGTTAAATTTAGAACTAGTCATGGTGATATACACCTTTAATCCCCGGAGACAAGGCCAAGCAGATTTCTGAGTAAAAGGCCAGCCTGGGACAGAGCAATTTCTACGTGAAGAAAAGCTTAAATTCAGGCATGGTGGTACACAACTTCTATCCCAGGAGACAGGCGTGCAGATCTCTAAGTTCAAGGTCTATCTACAGAGCAAGATCCAGGACAGCCAAGCTTAGGCAGTGAAGGAGTTGGAAAAGAGAAATCTGGTGATAATGTAATAAAACAAAGTGCCAGCCTCATCAAGCAGCAGAACTTGGCAGCTTCTTGGACAATTGAAGATGGTTAGCTGGAGCTAAAATATTAGTGGTGATTTTGAAGAGAGACCAGCATCACTGAGAAATCCTCTGGGAAGTGTTTTCTGAGAGCACAAAGAAGCTATGTCCCAGAAATAGACAAGGTTGTACATCTTGCCACAGCTGAACTTGGTAATGTGGAAGAGTCACCCAGGTGGTACTGGTTTTGAAGGTGTGAAGCAGTCATGTTCCCAACTTGATGATAAAGGACTGAACCTCTGAATCTGTAAGTCAGTCCCAATTAAATGTTGTCCTTATAAGAATTGCCTTGGTCATGGTATCCTTTCAGAGCAGTAAAACTCTAAGACACTTTCCTAATACAAACTCCCAAAGTCAGCACTCCATCAACAAGCAGAATGGTTCAGCCTGTCATATTAATTCCCCACTCCTGGTAGCAGCTTCTGTCATAGATGAGACATCATGACCACGGTAATTCTTATAAAGGAAAGCACTTAATTGGGGTTTGCTTACCATTTCAACATAGTGCTGGAGAACTAGCCAAGAGTTCTACTTACAGATCAGCAGATCTCTAAGAGAGAATCTGGGCTTGAAATTTCAAAGCTATTTTTGAGTGGCACACTTCCTTCAACAAAATAATAACTCCTAAACCATTCAAAAAGTACCACTGTCTTATGGTCAAGCATTCAAATCTATAAGCCTATGGATGCCATTCTTATTTATCTATCACAAACAGTTCTTTTCTTTCTTATTCATCCTCAAAATCATATACTGATAATAACATTATAATAGAAACTAGACAACACAGTATTCTTTTACTTTCCTAGTTTCTGTAGTTACTCCAGGTTATATATTCACATCTGAATACTTACAGCTCATAACTGCAGGTAAAAGAGAAAACACTGCATTTCTCTTTCTAGATCTTACCTCACACTAAGGATAATTTTTTTTCTAGGTCTCCATTTAGTCAAAAATTGCATTATTCCATTTTTAAAATTATTAATAGCTGGATAGACTCCTATAATGAATATGTACAACATTTTCATTATCCATTCATCAATTTAAGGACACTTGGTTTTTTTCTATTTTCTAGCTCTTGTGAATAGAGCAGCAATAACTATACTGACAAATATCTGTGAACCAGGATATTGAATCTTTGGACATAAAACCAAACAGTGGTATAACTCTATAGTCATATAAGAGATTTGGTTTTGGTTTGTTGTCAATTTTCCACATTGGTTTCTGGAGTGGATGAATCAGTTTGCAATCTCACCAGAAATTAGTAGGGGTTCCCTTTTCTCTACATCCTCTTCAACATTTGTTGTCGGTTGTTTTGTTAGTTTTTTCCATTCTTGCTGGAATAAGATGAAAGTTTAGGGCTGGTGAGATGGCTCAGTGGTTAAGAGCACCGACTTCTCTTCAGGAGGTCATGAATTCAAATCCCAGCAACCACATGGTGGCTCACAACCATCTGTAATGAGATCTGATGCCCTCATATGCATGAAGACAGCTACAGTGTACTCTGAGCCAGAGCAAGCAGGGCCCAAGCAAGTGGGGCTAGAGTGAGCTGGGGGGGTGGGTGGAGGAAGGAGAGCACTGGGGAGAGCAGGGCCAGAACAAGAAGGAAAAGGGAAAGGGAAAAAATGATGAAAGTCTAAAGTTGTTTTTATTTTGTTTTCCTAATTGATAAGAATGCTAGACTTTTAAAGGTAATTATTAGCCATTTTATTTTTTGTGTGTAGTGTAGGGGAACTCTCTGCTCATTTCACATATACATTTCTAATAGATCAGTAGTAATCACTCATGAGCCCCTATATATATACAGATGGCATCATACAGACTGAGTAAGTTGTACTTATATTATTTAGGGATAGGTACATATCATATTAAAGAATAAGAGACCATAAACTTTTGAGAATGCAAAGTGGAACACTTGGAGGGAGGAAAGGAAAGAGAAGCAATTATTTAATTATTATTTCAAATCATAAGAAAAGATGTTAAAATAAGTTGGTAAATAAGAGAAAAACATACCTGTAAAATGAAAAGGATATGTGAAAACCTATTTAAAATGGTAATTTATAGAAAGAAAAGGAGATGGAAATAAAAAGAAATTAATATTTGTTTCAATATACTTATGTTATAGAATGTGTATTCATAATCAACAAATGTGTTAAATATACACAAAATTAATTTTAAAAGATAATATAGTCCATATAACTTGAAACATTTTCATACCTCTTGTCAAGTTAATGACATAATCATAAGAAATATTAAATAACTTTTAAAGGCTGAATGTTCTCAGTACAATTCACAAGGAAACAATTTTTTCTTTATGCCTTTCTGGTTTTTTTTTAATATTTCATAAGAAAAATTTTAAATCTTAAAAATTAAGACTCTGTCCTACCAAGATGCACAAAAAGCACTTTCTACAACAGTACAAATAAACCCACTTGTGGAAAACAGAAAGTAAACTACAATTTTACTCAAAAGCAAATTTCCATGAGAAAACTGTTGTTTTGTATCACTGTGTGCCATCTTTTCAAACACTGTTTTCTTATGAAGGGAACCCTAGAATCCTTGAACATTTTTATCTTTGATAGACTTCTGCTTCATCTAGAAAGAACTTACTGTCTAAAATTGAATTCCGCTATGTTTGTAGAAACAAAACAAAACAACATGTCTTGGAGCCAATAACTAAGGAAAGAAAAAAAACAATTTGAAAATTAAATTCAAATAACTTAAAAATAAATTTCTAGAGTTCAACTAAATTAACTTTCACATGAAAACTTATAATACAGGTCTTTACAAGAGAAGTATCAGATTTTTAAAATTCAGTTGATAATCAAGTTTATTTTTCAGAGTAGGAAAAATTTTACACACAAGAGTTGTCATACTGAATGCTAATGGAGGACCTCCTTCCTAGTGAAAAGACTGAAGGAGCTTAAAAGGTTTGCAACCCATAGGGAGAACAACAATATCAACCAATCAGACCCCCCAGAGCTCCCAGGGACTAAACCACCAACCAAAGAGTACACATGGAGGGATCCATATATATATATGGATCCAGCTGCATATATAGCAGCAGATGGTCTTACTTGGCATCAATGGGAGGAGAGGCCCTTGGTCTTGTGAAGGCTTGATGTCCCAGTATAGGAGAATGTCAGGGCAGTGAGGCAGGAGTGGGTGGTGGGTGGGGGAGCACCCTCATAGAAGCAGGGGTAGGGGCAATGAGATAGGGGCTTTGCATAGGGGAAACTGGGAAAGGCGATAACATTTGAAATGTAAACTAATAAAATAGTCAATAAAAAAACCTATAGCAGAAGGAAGAATAGAAAGACAGACATCTGGCAGATAGAGAGAACTTTGGAAAAGAGTCACGTGTATGAGATTCATCCTCAAAATGGAACTGAGAGATTTATGAAACTGAGAAGTAACAAGTTATATGTCAGACTTAGATTAGTATAAACAGGTTAATATAAATTAAGAGCTAGTTGGAGACCTATGTTTATAAGCACTGTAAATAAAAATAAGCCTTCATATCATTATTTGAGGACTGAGGTCGGCACTAAAAAGCAAAGTTACAAAAGGTGTCCAACATAAGGGCTTGTAAAACCCAAGTTCAGAACCTGACAAAAAGTCCTGGTTGGAAAGCATGGAATAAATACCTCCAGAGCTGGACATGTTTTCTAGCCAACTCGGGAGACAAACCACAGAACTTCCCTGGCTGCAGCCTGCAGGACACCAGTCTGAGAAATGGCTGGCACAGCTTGAACTCGGCAATTTCTCAGAACTGGCTCTCACCTATTGCCTCCAGGTATAAGACTAGGCTTTCATGGAGGGGCAAACAGTGGCTCAGGCCCAGAACTAATCGGGTAGCCTTCTAGGCCAATCCAAGGGAGTGAAACCAGCCATTATAGGCATGTGCTATTTGGAGAAGCCTGTAGTCACACCGAAAGGCAGAGGAAATTTTCCCATTTTATTTATTGTGTGTGACTGGGAAGCTTCAAAACTTCTGAACTGGTAATATATTAAGTTTTAGAACAATAAAAGATAAATCGATAGAAATGTTTTGAAAGATATAAAGATGCTAAAGATGGTAAAAACACTGAACGTAGACTGTCATAGAAAGAAATACTGGTTTAAATATAAAAAGTAAAGTCTATGAAGGAAGAAAAGTGAGACATTTAAAAAAAAAACATTTTCCATAATGAAAAAGGAAAACACTGTAGAAGAAGGCACTTGGACCCTTTCTTTCAATGATCATCATACAATTAATTATATTTTCAATAAAAATGCAATTTTATATATACTTTTTAAGAGAAATCAAAATAAAACAGACTTAGAGAAGAAAAAAAATGAAAATTAAGTGATAAAATGAAGACAATAGAAAAGAGACTGGAAAATCCTCTGATTTAGAATAAAGAACAGGCAAAGAAATTCCATTTAAAGCCTACCCCGCCACCTTGTGCCATGTTTGCAGAATGGCAGCCTATTCAAATGCTAGACAAAGAGACCTCAGCGTTAAATCAACACAATCAGACTAGATATATTAATATTGTCAAGGATCAATTACTAGATGAAGGTCTATATGCTGAATTACAAATATAGTTTCTATTTAATGAAACTACCTTAGAGAGTAATGCCATACAATAGCTTATGTATATTATTTTATAAAGTTTGGAGAATTGAAATATGTACATATTTTAATGCATCATACAGTTGACACATATTCAGGATTTCAATATGCTTTTATTTTAAGTTCTCAATAGGAGGATTCTGATATTGCACATTTATTAGAGATTATGACTATCTTGGAAATGTCTTTGATGATTGGAGCTGATGATACTCCAGTTTATGCATCCAAGAAAGGACAGCAATTTTTTTTTTAAACACTATGGCATAGAAAATGTTACAAGTAAATCCTACAGGTCAGGCAATTATGGAGAGATCTAACGATACCTGAAAAGAGATGGTCACAGAATAAAAGGGGATAGGAGATCTCCCAGAGACAGAGTAAATAATGCTTTATTGACTTTAGATTTTTTAAATGTCAATGAGAGAGATAACACACATACTGAAAACACTGGATTTTGGAAAGAGCTGTTGAATTAGTTCAGCATGTATATGTGATAACCTCAGAATGGAAGGAAGGAAATATGTTGCATTGGAGGAAAGGTTTTGTCTTTGTTTCAACAGGAGAAGAAAAGCTGTGAATAACATCAAAATAAATAAAGATTAGATTTGACTTCGGAAGAGGTCTTGAAATTCTTTCCTGTAGAAACAAAGGAAGAAACCAAGAACACCAAAGCAGGTAAAGTATATGCTGATCCTTCTATTAAAGAACATCTCTGAAACTAGCTGAGACATGATTGTCTCCAGCTAGGTCAACAGCTATCTTGATACAGAGCCCTCAACACTTATCATGCCATCCTATTATATGTCATGGGTGGAAACTTATGTTACAGTTTAAGTAAACTTTAAAAATTTGATGCTTTCCTCCTACTCATAGAGTAAGGCATCATCTTTGGCTGAATTGTACACAATGTACATTTCAAATATGTGTTAATGTGGAAATGTATATCACCTTTAAAAGTTTATGTTTTCAGAGTAAACGGACTAGACACTAAAGACAAGTAGCTCAGGTGATCCCACCTCAAAGACTGCCTCAGATGCTATTTCCTCAAAAATTTAAATCCAGAACAATTTCAATACAGCTACCTAAAATGGCCCAGCCTTACATACTGTTCCAACCACAAGCTCAGTTAAGCCCTGAACTTTTCCTTCACATAAGGATTAGACAGCAAATGATACAGCTATTTTTCTTAAGATTTATCCAATATCCCAATTTTCTTATGGCTTCCAAAAGAAAACATTACTTCAAGACAGCAGAAAGAAACTTTAAGAGAACAATGGTTAATTTCCAAGAGACAAGGGTGGGTAGTGTTTAGTCCTTTGGTGGGTGATGATGTTTGTGGTCTTTTTAGGGGGCGTTGGTTCTAAGTTGTTAGTAGTCAAGATCAGGAAGGCAACAAAGTTAGATTCAGATATTTCTTTCTTATTTTATTTTTCTTTCTTCTGTTCTTCTTTCTCTCCTATCTAATGTTAGGGCAAAAGGCGAAATAAAAAAATAAAAAAAGGAGAAATAAAAATTAAAAAAGGGAGATATAGGAATGATAGAATAAAAGGGTTGAATATTGAATCTACTCTTAAGACTAAAGAGCAATAACAAACCAACTATTTTAAATTTGGTATGACTTTTATTTATTGACACAAAGTAAGATTATATTTTTCATATTTACATTTCAACTTTTGTTTAAGATATTGTGCCTATGTAACTCATTTAAAGATGAAATGTGAAGTCCTTCTTGAAAGCTCCTATTACGAACTGTTTAGGATAATTAAGAAATGTAAGTTAGTAGTCAGTCAATCAAACTTGTAGTCATATTAGGTACCAGTTTAGTTAATTACAGAAATAATCTTTGCTTAGCCTGTAGATGTTTTCAAAGTTGAACACATACTGGATAAATAGAAATAAGCAATATTTGCCTATTCAGATGGTCTTCAAAAAAATCTAAGAGATATATAGAATATGGCATTGAAAGATATTTTATTAAGGCTTATCATGATAGTGAGACATGTCTGTTTCTGGCAGCACCACCACACAACTTCAAAGAAGATGGTGTGCATCAAAGAACCTTCATATGGAGTTTGCTTCAGATGTGGCAAAACTAGCCACAGGGCAAAAAACTACCTGCAGAACATGAAGGAAGTTAATTGACAAGCTTTGCCAAGACAAGATCAAGACAAGATAGACAAGTCCTTCAATAGTCCTGCTTCACAAAAAAAGTCTGCCATACACTGGGCCATAAAGCTGAAAATAATGGTTCAACAACACAGAGAAAGGTTGGGTAATTATCCATGTAGCCAGCAACCTCTGTCATTTCTTAGTTTTGGAAGCTGCTTGCTTTGCATTTCCTGTTTACTCAGGCAATATTTATCCTTCTCAGATAACCCTTTCTCTGATAGAGTTGAAAACTAGATAGTTATAGTCTCAACTTAAGTTGTTTAAGACTTAAGAAAATAATCTAAGATCTAAGGGAACATTTTATTGCATTGCATTGATAAATGCAAGTTATAATAGAAAGAGAATTAGGTACAGAACTTTTGACTCACTAAATTAGGATAGATAGTACTTTCTCTAAGGTTGTCAAATACATATAGACTTGATATTATGAATGTAATTCCTATGTAATAGTTTTCATAACTGTTCTTATATATAATTTATTGATGTTAGAAAAATAGCCTTTTATTGGACAAAAGGTGGGAATGCTAGAGTGATACTGTGAGAATAAAATCTGAAAGCAGTTTGAAACACATAACAAAAATTCATGGTCAACAAAGACCACTAATAACTTGGTAAATATAGCCATAATAAAAATATTAAGTTCCTCCAGGGGCAGGGTGACTAAGAAATGAAAAGGCATGCAAAGACATGCCCAGACAAGTCCAAACAAGCCCAAGTGAGTAATGGGCTATCTGGTGTTTACTTTTCTCCCTCCCCTTCTGGGAGGTCCGAGATTTCATGGTCAAAAAATAACTAGTCATCCTGCTAGCTCAAATGATTGCTTACGAAAATTGCTGATGTTTAAAATATCCAATCACATGTAACCGCACCAAATGTTCCTGCTCACCCCATCCCCTGCCTATAAATATCCCAAATTTCTTGGGGTCTTTGTCGAATCCTCTATCTCCTTCGTGAGATATGTTTCGACCCGGGGGCCCTTGCCATTAAACTACCTTTTGCAATTGCATCAAGAAGGTCTCTCATGTGTCTTTGGGTGCGCACTGATCCGGATTTGAGTGAGGCTCTCCCTTTAGGGGTCTTTCAATACTTTTTTATACTGTCTTTATCCTTGCTTGACTGCCTAAGGAACCTTCCTTTTGGTTAAAATAAAAAGGGTATGGCCTGCAGAAGAAGGTAGGCCATCTTGCAGAGAGAGAGAGAGAGAGAGAGAGAGAGAGAGAGACTCTTTGAAAGAGTCAGGACAGGAGCAGGAGATTCACTACTGAGACAAGGAGGAAGTCAAATATATGAAATTGAGGAGAAGTAACCAACCATGTGGCAGACTTAGATTAGTATAAACAGGTTAATACTAAATAGCAACTAGCTAAGAGCTAGTTGGGGAAAAAGCCTAAGCTAAAGTCATAAACATTGTAAATAAAAATAAACCTCAGGTCATTGTAGATAATTGTGGCTGGAGAACCACAGAGAATGTTGCTCATGCCAGGCTGTGAGTAGTTGGCTGGGAAAGCTCTGGGTTCCTCCAGGCTGGAAGTTAGGCCCAGCTGCTATGGCCCACTAAAGGCCTCTCCACAGCTCCTCACTGCGTGGCCCCGATGACACGAAAAAGTCCAGGGGTTTTTACAGGAAAAAAGAACCATAGTGAGGAAATATTGGACCAAAGCAAGACTGGAAACCAGCAGAAAAACTCCAAACTCTGTATCTCCATGTCTGAATTCAAAGATTCTTTAGATCTTCAACTTCTTTCAGTTTTGTTGACTGTAACATACTTCTTTTCCCTGGGCTGGTTCCATATCTAGTTTACAACTTTTCTTGGCAGGCATCTCCTACATCATGGGGCCTCCAACAAAATCCAATCTTCACTTTCAGTGCTTCACTCTATAGCCTCTCTGGGCCTTCATGCAGGGACACTCCTGCTACTCACCTGAACTCAGGGGCTTTTCTTAGCCACAGAGATTCCACAACTACTTTCCTGTATCCTTGACTCCAAATCCAGAACCACAAGCCTATGGCTTCCAAGTTTTTCTGCTTGCTTAGGCCACTACTTGTCCCCCTCTTTCTATTACATTTGCATCAGCCTTCTGTTGTTCATTGTGGGTCCCACACTCCTGATTGTTTGTTGTGTACTTGCAGTCTCAGGGTATGGAAGAGCTGGGGAGTAGAGCCTCTTCCTGCCCTGAGTGAGTGCAGTGGGTGTGAACAACCTGGGAAACTGTTTTTGAGGACAGCTTCTTTATTGAAATAGTGGAGTTAGCTTATATAGCTCAATCAAGGGGGACAGGAAGACAAAGAAAGAAGTGCTGCAATGGGAGCAGGGGCCTTCCAAGCATATCAGCTATATTAGCAGACTGCAGGTCACATGATTTCTGAGAAGCCAGTTCTCTGGTTGGAAAACAGAAACCTAATTGGATTTTGGTTTCTGTAGAGTTGAGTGGGTCTAAGCCCAGTTTAGTGAGGGAGCAGCCTCATTCCTGCTGTGCTCTCTGAGAGTTGTCTAGGGTATGGAAAATTCTCTGTCATCTCTTATCTGGGTGGGATACTTACAGTTCCCAAGTTGCTGGGAAATCCAGTTGATGGCTTCATTCACTGCTTAACTTAGTTGGGTGGTGTCTTGTCCTAAGATCACCACTCTCCTTTTTCTCTTAAGCAACAGGCTTTTCTTTAAACATTTTATCTGCTTAAGAAGTGAATTTAAGTGCTCGCTTCGGCAGCACATATACTAAAATTGGAACGATACAGAGAAGATTAGCATGGCCCCTGCGCAAGGATGACACGCAAATTCGTGAAGCGTTCCATATTTAAAAAAAAAAAAAAAGTGGATTTAAGAGTTCGAGGCCAGCCTGGTCTACAGAGTGAGTTCCAAGACAGCCAGGGCTACACAGAGAAACTCTGTCTCAAAAAACCAAAAAAAAAAAAAAAAAAAAAAAAAAAAAGTGGATTTAATCTCCACTACACTTGCTGGTGCTCCTTTTCACTTCTAACTGTACATTTTGTATTTTTCCTTGCTCAGTTTGCTTTTTTCTTAAGAGTAACCATTAATAACTACATGACAGAATCAACAATAGGCTATCTTGTTACCTCCTTTCCTAAATTCATTGGTCCAAACTATTCAATTTCGCCTTAGGTAGATATTTTGACCACGTTCAGAAAACAGCCATATTCTTTGCCAAAATACCACAAGAATGGTCTTAGACCACTGAGACCATTGCTAGTATTCTCCACCTATGAACCATCATGAGCCATACACATGCAGTTTAAATCACCCTCAGCACTGCTTTCCATGTTTCTGCTAGTGTGGCCCAATATGTTTAGCATGATCCAAATTCAGTGTCCCTAAGTCCACATTCTACCAACAAGCACACATATCTATTACAGCAATACCCCAGTTTCTGGTACTAAGTTCTGTATTAGTCAGACTTCTATTGCTGTGAAAAGACACCATGAGTATAAAAAATAAAAAATAAAGTATTTAAATGGGGCTTGCTTATAGTTTCAGAGGTTTAGTTCATTATTGTCATGGTAGGAAGCATGGCAACATGCAGACATACATGGTGCTGGAGAAAGGGCTGAGAATTCTACATCTGGGTCTGCAAATAGTAGGAAGAGATAACTACTGGTCCTGACTTGGTTGCTTTTAAAACCTCAAAACCTACCTTTAATGACAACAAGATTATATATTCTCCTAATCTTTCTCAAGTAGTGCCACTCAATGACTATGAGCATATGGGGCCAGTCTTATTTAAACTATTATATGCTTCAACCATAAAATATACAAGGAGAAAATTATGTATATATTATATATATATAATATATATATGTTATACTAGTGGTTTAACTAAAAACTCCCATAGGCTTATATATTTGAATTCTTTGTCATTCATTGGGAAGTAGAATTGTTTGGAAAAATTAGAAAGATTAGGAGGTATGGCCTTATGGAGTAGATGTGATATTGTTGGAGTTAAGTGTACTACTGGGTGATGCTTTAAAAATCCCATATTGCCAGAACTTCTTAGGGGCCTTTCCTAGGAAGCCACATATTACTGTGTAAATTGAGGCCTCTTCTTACAAAAAAGGAAAACTTGGGGAAATTTTTCTATCAAAACAAAAAAACAAAACAACAACAAAAAAAACTTCCAGTCTAGGCCCGAGCACTGAGCGGGATCACCAGTGGCAGCTCTGCACCCAACCTAACAACCTCACAAAACCTAAATGAAGCAGGGCTATCAGGAGCTCTAACCCCGGCAGTATCTAAGGTAAGGATTCGCCCCAAGCAGGTAGTAACTGGGGCACACAGGGACCCAGGAATTCACTCCTGGCCCGGAGCACTGGTACCTTCCAGTCTGTGCCTGAGTGCTCAGCAGATCCTGGAAGATAGTTCTGCACCCAATCTCACAGAACCCAGAGGAAGTGGGGTTTTCAGGAGCTTTAACCCAGGCAGTGTCTTGGGTAAGGAGGCAGCAACACTCACACCAAGTGGAGGGTGGCTGGAGCCCACTGGGACCCAGGGATTCACTCCAGGGCAGGAGTACTGGTTCCTTCCTGTTTGGGCTCGAGCACAGAGCAGATCCCAGGACACAGCTCTGTAGCCAGCCTGGAAAAACCCAGAGGTGGCAGGGTGCCCAGGAGTTCTAACCTGGGCAGTATCTCAGGTCAGGAGACAGCAATACTCTACCCAAACAAGAAGTAACCAGGACCCAAGGGACACAGGAATTCACTCCAGCCCAAAGCACTTTTTCCTTCCTGTTTCTGCCTCAGCATTGAGCAGATCTTGGACCTCAGCTCTAACCCCAGCAGCAACACCTGTACCGCGCGTGGTATCCCTGCCCGCAGGAACTCACACGAACACGTGGGGAATCCTTTTGTGGTGATTTTATTCTTTTAACCTGAGTGGGGAGACAGAAAGATTAAGATAGAGGAAGAACCGAAATACAGAGAGGGTTACCCGCAAGAGAGAGGGAGCCGCATGGCGCGTCTCGTTTTTTATAGCCCGTGGGCGTGGTCATTCATAGTTAGCTGTTCACTCAAATTCCCAGGTTCCTTTGCGATACACATGCGCAGTTCAATGGCGTGACGCCGGGAAGTAGGCGTGCCCTAAGACCCTGTGCCCACAGCAAGGACGGCCCTCTACAAACACCCATCCCAAACAGTTCTGACACAACCAAGATAATAGGAAAGACAAGGCTCCAGTCAGAGACAGCTCAGTTAGCATCAAGGAGATCCAGATGGCTAAAGGCAAGCACAAGAACACAAGCATCAGCAACCCAGGGTACTTGGGTTCATCAGAACCTAGTTCTCCCACCTTAGAAAGTCCTGAATTACCTATATCACCAGGAAAGCAAGAGTCAGATCTAAAATCACTCCTAATGATGATGATAGAAAACTTTAAGAAGGACATAAATAATACCCTCAAAGAAATTGAGGAGAACACACATAAACAGGTGAAAGCCCTTAAAGAAGAAACACAAAAAACCCTTAAAGAATTACAAGAGAACACAACCAAACAGATAAAGAAATTTAACAAAACCATCCAGGACATTAAAATGGAAGTAGAGACAATTAAGAAATTACAAAGGGAGACTACCAGGGATATAGAAAACCTGGGAAAGAAATCAGGAGTCATAGATGCAATCATCACCAACAGAATACTAGAGATAGAAGAGAGAATCTCAGGTGCAGAAGATAACATAGAAAATATTAACACAACTGTCAAAGAAAACACAAAATGCAAAAAGTTCTTAACACAAAACATCCAGGAAATTCAGGACACAATGAGAAGACCAAACTTAAGGATAATAGGTATAGAAGAAAGTGAGGATTCCCATCTTAAAGGGCCAATAAATATTTTCAACAAAATTATAGAAGAAAACTTCCCTAATCTAAAGAATGAGATGCCCACAATGATACAAGAAGCCTACAAAACGCCAAATAGACTAGACCAGAAAAGAAATACTTCCCATCACATAATAATCAAAACACAAAATGCACATAACAAAGAAAGGATTTTAAAAGCAGTAAGTGAAAAAGGCCAAGTAACTTATAAAGGCAGACCTATCAGAATTACACCAGACTTTTCACCAGAGACTCTAAAAGCTAGAAGATCCTGGACAGATGTCATACAGACCCTAAGAGAACATAAATGCCAGCCTAGGATACTATACCCAGTAAAACTCTCAATTACCATAGATGGAGAAACCAAGATATTTCATGACAAAACCAAATTTACAAAATATCTTTCCACAAACCCAGTACTACAAAGAATAAAAGCAGGAAAGCACTAATACAAGAAGGGCAATCATATCCCAGGAAGAGCATGAAAGTAAGCCTCTTCCAACAAACCCAAAAGAAGATAACCACACAAACAACGTCTCCACTGTTAACAAAAATAACAGGAAGCAAAAATCTCCTCTCCTTAATATCTCTTAACATCAATGGACTTAATTCCCCAATAAAAAGACATAGGCTAATGGACTGGATACGCAAACAGGACCCAGCATTTTGCTGCATAAGGGAAACGCACCTCAGTAACAAAGACAGACACTAACTTAGAGTAAAAGGCTGGGAAACAAATTTTCAAGCAAATGGTCCTAAAAAACAAGCTGGAGTAGCCATTCTAATATCAAATAAAATCAACTTCCAACTTAAAGCTATCAAAAAGGATAAGGAAGGACATTTCATACTTGTTAAAGGAAAAGTCAACCAACATGAACTCTCAATACTGAACATCTATGCGCCAAATACAAGAGCACCCACTTTCATAAAAGAAACCTTACTAAAGCTCAAAGTACATACTGCACCTCACACAATAATTGTGGGAGACTTCAATACCCAACTCTCGGCAATGGATAGATCAACGAAACAGAAACTAAACAGAGATACAGTGAAACTAACAGAAGTTATGAACCAAATGGACTTAACAGATATTTATAGAACATTTTACCCTAAAACAAAAGAATATGCCTTTTTCCCAGCACCTCATGGTACCTTCTCCAAAATAGACCATATAATTGGTCACAAAACAGGCCTCAACAGATATTTAAAAAATCGAAATAATCCCCCACATTCTATCAGATCACCATGGTCTAAGGCTGGTTTTCAATAATGACAAAGACAAGGGAAAGCCCACACTCACATGGAAATTGAACAATACTCTACTCAATGATAATGTGGTAGAAATAAGGAAAGAAATTAAACTCTTTTTAGAATTTAATGAAAACGAAGACACATCATACCAAAACCTATGGGACACAATGAAAGCGGTGCTAAGAGGAAAACTCATAGCTCTAAGTGCTTACAAAGAAACTGGAGAGGGCATACACTAGCAGTTTAACAACACACCTGAAAGCTCTAGAACAAAAAGAAGCAAATGCACCCAAGAGGAGTAGATGGGAGGAAATAATTAAACTCAGGGCTGAAGTCAACCAAATAAAACAAAAAGAACTATACAAAGAATCAATAAAACCAGGAGCTGGTTCTTTGAGAAAATCAACAAGATAGATAAACCCTTAACCAGACTAATTAGATGGCAGAGATACAGTATTCAAATTAATAAAATCAGAACTGAAAAGGGGGACATAACAACAGAAAATGAGGAAATCCAAAAAATCATCAGATCCTACTACAAAGGCCTATACTCAACAAAATTGGATAATCTGGATGAAATGGACAATTTTCTAGACATGTACCAGTTACCAATGTTAAATCAGGAGCAGATAAACCATCTAAACAGGCCCATAACCTTGAAAGAAATAGAAGCAGTCATTAAAAGTCTACCCACCAAAATAAAAGTCCTGGACCAGATGGTTTCAGTGCAGAATTCTATTAGACTTTCAAGGAAGACCTAATACCAATTCTTTTCAAACTATTCCACAAAGTAGAAACAGAAGAAACACTACCCAATTCATTCTATGAAGCCACAATCATGCTCATACCTAAACCACACAAAGACTCAACAAAGAAAGAGAGCTTCAGACCAATCTCCCTAATGAATATCAACGCAAAAATACTCAATAATCCAATACTCTTGGATTCTCGAACAGAATCCAAGAACACATCAAAACAATTATCCATCATGATCAAGTAGGTTTTATTCCAGGAATGCAGGATTGGTTCGATATACGGAAGGCCATCAATGTAATCCACTATATTAATAAACTCAAAGAAAAAAAACACATGATCATCTCACTAGATGCTGAGAAAGCGTTTGACAAAATTCAGCAACCTTTCATAATAAAAGTTTTGGAAAGATCAGGAATTCAAGGTCCATATCTAAACATTGTGAAAGCAGTACACAGAAAACCAGTAGCCAACATCAAACTAAATAGACAGAAGCTTGAAGCAATTCCACTAAATTCAGGAACTAGACAAGGCTGGCCACTCTCCCCCTACCTATTCAATATAGTACTGGAAGTCCTAGCCAGAGCAATTAGGCAACAAAAGGAGGCCAAAGGGATACAAATTGGAAAGGAAGAAGTCAAAATTTCACTATTTGCAGATGATATGATAGTATACTTAAGAGACCACAAAACTTCCACCAGAGAACTCCTAAACCTAATAAACAACTTTAGTAAAGTGGCTGGGTATAAAATTAATTCAAACAAATCAGTAGCCTTCCTCTACTCAAATGATAAACAGGCTGAGAAAGAAATTAGGGAAATGACACCCTTCACTATAGTCACAAATAATATAAAATACCTTGGTGTGAATCTAACCAAGCAAGTAAAAGACCTGTATGACAAAAACTTCAAGCCCTTAAAAAAAGAAATCGAAATAGATCTCAGAAGATGGAACGATCTCCCATGCTCCTGGATTGGCAGGATTAATATAGTAAAAATGACCATCTTGCCGAAAGCAATCTACAGATTTAATGCAATCCCCATCAAAATTCCTACTCAATTCTTCGCAGAGATAGAAAGAGCAATTCTAAAATTTATTTGGAATAACAAAAAACCCAGGATAGCAAAAACTACTCTCAATAATAAAAGAACTTCTCGGGGAATTACCATCCCTGATTTCAAGCTATACTACAAAGCAATAGTGTTAAAAACTGCATGGTATTGGAACAGAGACAGGCAGTAAGATTAATGGAATAGAATTGAAGACCCAGAAATGAACCCACACACCTATGGTCACTTGATCTTCAACAAAGGAGCTAAAACCATCCAGTGGAAAAAAAAGACAGCATTTTCAACAAATGGTGCTGGTCCAACTGGAGGTCAGCATGTAGAAGAATGCAAATTGATCCATACTTATCTCCTTGTACAAAGCTCAACTCCAAGTGGATCAAGGATCACCACATAAAACCAGCTACACTGAAACTAATAGAAGAGAAAATAGGGAAAAGCCTCGAACACATGGGCATAGGGGACAAGTTCCAGAACAGAACACCAATAGCTTGCACTCTAAGATCAAGAATTGACAAATGGGACCTCATAAAACTGCAAAGCTTCTGTAAAGCAAAGGACACCGTCAATAGGACAAAGCGGCAACCCACGGATTGGGAAAAGATCTTTACCAATCCTACAACTGATAGAGGACTAATATCCAAGGTATACAAAGAACTGAAGAAATCAGACTCTAGACTATCAAATAACCCTATTAAAAAATGGGGTACAGAGCTGAACAAAAAATTCTCAACTGAGGAATCTCAAATGGTTGAGAAGCACCTAAAGAAGTGTTCAACATTCCTAGCCATCAGGGAAATGCAAATGAAAACAACACTGAGATTTCATCTCACGCCAGTCAGAATGGCTAAGATTGAAAACACAGGAGACAGCAGATGCTG
Source organism: Rhabdomys pumilio (assembly GCA_030674055.1). Classification (NCBI taxonomy): domain Eukaryota; kingdom Metazoa; phylum Chordata; class Mammalia; order Rodentia; family Muridae; genus Rhabdomys; species Rhabdomys pumilio. The sequence goes on from JANHMN010000019.1 coordinate 26,271,404, forward strand.
GCGAAGATGTGGAGAAAGAGGAACACTCCTCCATTGTTGGTGGGATTGTAAGCTGGTACAACTACTATGGAAATCAGTCTGGTGGTACCTCAGAAAATTGAACATAGTATTACCTGAAGATCCAGTTATACCACTCTTGGGCAGATACCCAAAAGATATTTCAACATACAACAGGGACACATGCTCCACTATGTTCATAGCAGCCTTATTTATAATAGCTAGAAGTTGGAAAGAACCCAGATGTTCTTCAACAGAGGAATGAATACAGAAAATATGGTATATTTATACAATGGAGTATTACTCAGCTATTAAAAACAATGAGTTCATGAAATTCTTAGGCAAATAGATGAAGCTTGAGAATATCATCCTGAGTGAGATAACCCAATCACAAAAGAACATACATGGCATGCACTCACTGATAAGTGGATATTAGCCCAAAAGCTCACAATACCTAACACACAATGTGTAGACACATGTGGGTGCTTTGATTTTATTTTAGAAGGAGTAGCAAAATACTCAACCAGAGCTCCCAGGGGTTAAACCTCCAGCCTGAGATCAGAAAAGGAGGAACTCATGGCTCCACTTGTATAGGTAACTGAGGGTGGCAACAGTGGAAGTGGAGGACCATGGTCCCCGAAAGTTTGGATCCCTAGTGTTGGGGGAATCTGAGAGCAGAGAGGTGGGATTGGGAGAATGATGGGTGCACACCCTTATAAAAATTGGAAGAGGGGTTACGAGAAAGGATTTTGGGGGAGAAAGGAAGAGAAGATAACAGTGAAAGGTAAATACATAAAATATCCAATAAAAAAAAATAACAGATAATTGGTCTGGCAAAAAATAAAAAAATAAAAAAGAAACAAAGAAAGATAGTAGTTTACTTATTTCAAATGATTTTCAAAAGTTTCCAGGAGATGCTTATTGGTTAAGATCTTATTTTAAGCTCTTCACAAAAGAATTTATGTCTCTGTTTAATATTCTTAAGAGAGATGCAAATCTTAATTTCCCTCAAAAATTAATTGACAAAAGAGGAGTAATTTTACAAAAGTAGAAGCTCTCACTAATTGATATATTATATAGATTGATTAATTGTTGGCTGTTTTATAATAGTCCTTTGATAAAAGAGATTATTAATAATGAATTATATTTCTTTAAATAGTGTCTTTATGACTCTTTGAGGGTGGAAGGAGCATGCCTTGTTTACTTTTAACTTTCAAAAACTGAAAGCTCACAGCAAATCTGCCGCTGATTGCTTCTGGCATCGCTAAGACCAATAAAAACTAAGCCACAACTATGTGGAAGGACCCTCTTACCCTTAAATGGAATGGCCAGGACCCAGTGCCTATATGGGGCCGAGGACTGATATAACTGTTTGATACCACAGAAAGCACAACTAAATGGCCGCCAAAAAGATTAATGAATTAAATAGATACCTCCACAAAACCAGGCCCAATTATAAATAAGATGAATAACAATTGACATCCAGGGAAGAGAACTTTCCCTGAGAATTCCTTTCTTTTTTCTCTTCCAGGTAAAAATTAATCACCCATGATGCCTGCTATTGGGAGTTCTAATCCTGACGCTGGCCTCCAGACTTATACTACTCAGACCTCCAATAGGCCTTTGACGAGGACATCAAACAGCTATAGATTGACATCACTAATCTGAAGAAATCCCTCGCTTCGATGTCTGATGCGATCCCCCAAAATTCCAAAGGACTTTATTGAACTTGATTTTCTCTTTTAAAATAGAAAAGACTGTGTACAGCTCTAGACTGCGTACAGCCCTTAAAGAAGAATGCTGCTTTTACATAGACAAAACAGAGATGATTAAAGAGAGCATGAAAAAGGCCAGAGAAGGTCTTGAGAAAAGACAAAGAGAAAAAGAGAAAAAGGAGAGCTTGTACAAGAATTGGTCTTCAACCTCTCCATGATTGTCAACCCTACTTTCTTCCATCTTGGGATTATTAATTGGGTTATTTTTGCTTATTTACTTTGGTCTCTGGGCCTTAAATAGGCTGACTAACTTTGTGAAACAACAGACAGATAATCTGATAGCAAAATCTATTCAGATACATTATCATATGTTAGCTTTGGAGGACCATGAGACCCTAGATGAGGTTGTTACTCTATCCAGGGTGTTCCTAAGTCCCATCTCCACCCAACCTAAAAGAGGGGGCTTCCACCCCTAGACCAAGCAGAGAGGCGCCACCCAGAACCCCCTCTGTCTGGCGATCTGAATTTTTGCTTAGGCTGTGAAGCTAAGCACTGCAAGGGAATATAAATAAAAGTTTAAAATATGTTTCTGGGTTCCCTGAGGGACAAGCCTGACTGCATAGGGGTAGATGTCAAAAGTATCCCCTCTCCAGGAAAAAGACATGGGGACGGGTATGGCCCTTATGCCTCACTGGACAGCGACAGGAGGACTGGAGCCATTACAAGGTCCCCTTTAATTACTGGAGGTCAGGCCTCTATCCCCGCCTTGGCAAGATTAGAATCGCCACAGCCCTTCTATACTTGGAGAAGGGAGGAGATTTCAGGGGCAGCCCTGCTTATACACTGAAGGCCTAAAATCAGCCATAAGTCCAAAATCAGCAATAGGCCTGACATACATGCCTGCTAACACAAAGTCTTGGGTCTCTATGGAAAAACATTGAAACAGAGGGCTATAAACTATTGTAAACCAGAAGCTTTTGTTGAAATCTACCAGCCTGAGTAGTCATAGACCTTGTAAATAGGCAGCCTTTGGCAGATAGTATCAAATTAGATAAGGAAAAGTGAATCATAGGAAGAGTCATAGTGACTTGTCCCCTGAACCTTCACCCAGCTGATACCCTGTTCTGAAAGGTATCTGTACTCCCCCTGAACACCTATGCTCCTGTGTCATCCCCTTCCCCACATCCTGCATTTTTGTGTTTATAACCCCTGTGTTAAAAAGTAAAAATTATGATTTGATAAAAAAAAAAAAAATTAACACACAGTGTACCCCTGGTTCTGCTGACTTAGCTCCTGACAATCTATTTTCTTGTTCTCAGAAATACTTTGAATTATAAAACATTATTGTGGTTTGTGTTAGAATGCTGGGTAAAATAATTTTTATTGATCTCATTTTAAACTTCAAAGTTTGTAGTGAGTTAAAATGTCTTTCAACATAATTATAGGTCATATTTACTTTCATATTGTAAAATGCTAGTTAATCTGTTGACCATTTCAAAAAACTGGATTCCTTTTTGAGAATTTCATATGTGAACACTGTATTTATATAATTTTCCCCTTTTTCTCCTTCCTCCCACTCTTCCCAACCCCCATACTTTTTAAAATACATCTTATTATTTAATTATCATTTATATATGTATGCATATATGTATACATGTATAAGTATATATGTTTATACAAATATTAATAAATAAAGTGTTTTAAATTAAAAAAAACACAGTACAGACAAGCTGTAAATCTCAACAGCTGGTCATAGGAGGAAAGAGGAAAAAGAAATCTGCTATTTGTCTTCATCTAAATGGTGCAAAGAGAGGAGGTAGCTTTAGAGAAGAATTTTTAAAAGCTCCAAGCATGAGAGAGAGGACAAGAAAACTTATACTTTTCTGACTCCTAAGGCAGTTTCATGGTAGCACCCTATTGACTGCAAGCTTTCTAGAAAAAAAAATGATCTCATTAAAAGGATAATTATTCTTACTATCTTTTTGCAGTGCTTAAGGTGAGTTAGCCTTTTGGGAAGTGATCTCTACCAAGTGATTGACCAGGCCAAATAGATTAATTCTTCTGCTTTGAGTAGCATGGAATGTTAGGTAATCTACCCAAGACCACTGGTGGATTATAGTCTTTGGGCTAAAATGAAATAACTTTCACTTCACACATCTTATCAGAGCTCTGATTAAACCTACTGTAATACTGGCAAATAAATTTCTCCAATACTAAGAAAACTCTTTGACAGATGTCACAAAATATTTTTTTCTGAGTAAGTGAAAATTGTTTACATTTGTGTTGCTCTGTTTTAAAATGAAGTATAGTTTCTGGGCTTATAGCTATGGCTTACCAGCCAAATGCAAAATGAGAAATTAACAGAGTTATTTTTACTAGAGCGTGAAGTCATTTGCTCTTTCTTTCTGTTTTCTTACCTAGATGTTTTTAAGAAATAAAAACAAAACAATTTCAACCACAGTTTCTATAAAGAAAATCCTACACTGACTGCTCCTCTGCTGTGCCAAAAATTTACAGTGAATTAAAATTGACACTGGATTCAACTTGACTCTTCTCCAGTGTAGCTTTGAAAAAAACATGGGGGGACAGTAAGATGGTTACTAAACAATAACTTATATCACCACTCTCTGAACTACATTAATTTCTATATTTAAAAATAAAACAAATATTCCTTTCCCTGAAAATATTGCTAAAAGAACCAAATATAACAGAAATAAAACTGGAAATAATCAATTCCTAACAAATGTGTGTCCAGTGACATTTTTTGCTGGTTAGGTAACTTGCTAAGGGAATGAGAATTCTACCTCCTCACTGTCTTTCTGTGATCCCATTGCCTCCAGAGGCCATTAAGCAATGGGTGTGACTCAATGCAGGGCATCTTCATGGGATGGGAAAAGAGGGTATTTGGATGAGTAAATGGATAGGACCTGGTTAATTCACTTTTTACTGTTTCCTGATCACAATGAAGGTAGTGGTGAGTGCTTTCATCAAGTTCTTCTTTCCCTCCATCCAGCTTTGTGGACATCACCACTATTATCATACATTCCCCAAACTAAGGAGGAAAGTACACTAGACATCCTTTCCTTCCCCTCTCTTCTCTATCTGCCTCTCCCTATTCTGCTTAACAACAGCCCAGAGGGAATCTGGCAATGGCAGAAATGCCCTCAGACAAAAAGGGTAAAGAGGAAAATAAGCAAACAATGATTACTATCTCCAGTTGCAAATGTTTTTATTGGTTATTTAGGGGATTTGTCCACTCCACCTACTTCTGTTAGATTGTTCAAGTGCATAACTGACTCTAGTACTCACTGTAAAATATTCTAAAAACTTTCTGCAACAGACTGCAAAAATGACCATAATTTCCTCCTACTTTTCTATATATTAACCAGGTCCCCATGTGATGTAATATGCTGGTCTTTTTACCAAGAGGTAGAATCTCTTTCCTCTCACTCTTGGGGACAGTTCTATGATCTATGAACAAGCCTACCCTGACATGGTAGATAGGAGGCTTATTGACCAGTAGTTAATACCACTGCTAACCACCAGCCAAACACCAAAGAAGAGCCAATCTGTCACACCTAACTGAACCACATGTAGCTGATTCTACTACCACCAAAAACCCAGTCTGTGGCCCTTGTACTATTAAATGGTTCCCATGTTTTTAAATTATTTGTTATATAGTAATGAATGTCGGATGCATTTCTCATTGCAATTTGGAAAATCAGAATTTCTCTTGTGGTAGTAAAGCACTTCATAAAGCAAATACAGATGACCAAAGTTAAGCTTAAAAGGTGTGACTAGAGTTCTGCAAATAAGTGCATAACTTTCACACCTCTTGGCTTTGTACATGAGCAGGAAAATAAAAATGAAGTTAAAATTAACATGCAAAATGTATACTGCATAGTACTAGATACCCCTACATTAGCTGTCTATACTATGGTTTGTGTGGTTGTTCCCTAAAGGGTCCTCTGTTGGAAGCTTGTCCTTAAATGTTAAGTGCAACTGAAATTTTTATCACGTAGGGATTAGTGTAAGGTAATAAGGGCTTTGGGAACATTGCCTCCAGAAGGAATTAGTGAGTTTGAATCCACAGATTCCTTATTCATCTTGTTATCTTTTTGCACAAGCACTCACACCATGATTTCTGTAAGAGCAGCAAGTGCTCTTAAGGTCTGAAAAATCTTTCCACACCCAGGTTTCAATTTCTAAAAGCTATTCAACTACGAAATGATAGATAAATATTTTGTAAAAGAAATAGCATACATGATATTCTCATCACACTATTGTTTCTCAGTTTTCTGAGCAGGTGAAGAGTGGAGCAATCAGGATTTATTAGTGTCTATACTTACAAGGCACTTGCTTATTCTATTCTTATTGTTGGATGTGGGCCTGTGTTCAGGCAAAAGGGAGAGAACATGAGCAGGCAGGAGGAATTGCCTCCACTGCTGCAGCTGCCTCCCTTCTGTTGCTCCAAGGTGCTGTACCTGTTACTCTGCACTGAATCTGCTGGCCAGGGTGAACCAGTGGAAAGTAGATTAGCTAGCGAGGGAGGTGGGGGAGAGTGGCTGGGGGTACTTCTGGTGGTATTTCAGGAGTACAGGTCTCTTCCCTGATTATGGAGTTACAGCTCTTATGACAAGCTCTCAGACCACTGAGTAATTCTCACACACCTTTATTTCTTCTGGATAGGATCCTTATATACAGTTTTGTGGTGGTTCAGGGTCTGACAGTAGGTACTTCCTATTGTCTTGGTGTGAGAGCTTGGGAATACCTTATCTACATGTGGGAGTGCATGGGGTGCTGCCCCTATGTGTCTGATGGCCACAAACCTCTCTACAGGGTTGCTGTAGCTAAGTGACAGGGGACTGGTTCAGGGAGTAGGTGATGCCCCTACCATCCCTTCAGAGACCCTGGGGCTTCAAACTTTAGCTCAACCGTACCAAGGCTTCATCTCACAGCTCACTGTCCCACAGTTGGACACATAAAAAAATCAGTACAGATGAACACGGGCTTCTCCAATTCAGCTCTCCACTTTGTGTTTTCCTCCTTTGAAAACTAATTTCTGTACTTTTCTTTTCTGCATAAAAATCCTTTTCCTCGTTTTTAAAATACCTTTTCTGTTGCCAGGGAGTGGTGGTCCATGCCTTTAAAATCCCAGCACTTGGGAGGAAGAGGCAGGCAGGCAGATTTCTGAGTTGAGGCCAGCCTGGTCTACAGAGTGAGTTCCAGGAGAACCAGGGCTATACAGAGAAATCCTGTTTCAAAAAACAAACAAACAGAAAACAAAACAAAACAAAAAATCTTTTTCTTCTATTTTTAAAAATCTGACTGGGGCAGGAGAGTTGGCTCAGAGGTTAAGAGCACTGACTGCTCTTCCAGAGGTCACTTCAATTCCCAGCAATAAAGAAAAAAAAATCTGACTAATTCATACTCATTTTTCAAAGCACAGTTGAAAACATAACCACAGTTAAGGCAAAATTGAAATATTAATTATAAAAAATAAGTGCTCATACCTCAGAGACTCAAACCTCACTGCCTTTTTTTTTGTGGTGTACTATACTTAGTTGTAAGTTTTCTCTTTTTTATCCTTTGGAATAAATTTTAAAATAATAATTGTATTTTATTTGTTTCCATTTATGCTGTTTAATATAATACTGGCTACATAATAAATACTCATTAAATATTTATAAATTTACATCAAATAACTTTTTGTATTCCTGAAAATGTTTTTTTTTAACTTAAATTTAAACTTAAATTTTAAACTTTAAGTTTAAAGTATGAAGACCCCCATACTCGAGAGACCCTCACTCAAGTCTCAGGAAGTCACGGTCACCCAAAAGCTCTCAAGACATCATACCTGGATTCAATCAACAGAGGCTTTATTAGGGAGAGTTGGCCGGCCAACGGTCAATTCGTTTGCCCACGCAGGAGCTGAATTGACAAAGACTGGCTGGCTGAGAGGCTTTTTAAAGGGGAAAACTACAAACCAGGGGAGTAAGGAGGTGGGGGAGGGGTTGCTAAGGAAACATAACATAAAAATTGTAGGAGGCGGTCCTGGCTGACGCCTGTGTGCGTAAGGTAACAAACCGCGCATGCACAGGGTTTTTGGGCATGCCTAATTTCCGACGTCACATCCACCATTAAACTGCGCATGTACAGCACAGAGGAACCTGGGAGTTTGAGCAAGCAGCCAATCATGATTGTCCACTCCAAGGGCTATATAAACGGGTGCAAGAAGTCCGACTCTCCTCTTTTTCTGCTCTTGCTCTTCCTGTCTCTTACTCTCTCTGTCTCCCCCACTCAGGTTGAAAGAATAAAACACCACGAAAGAATCCCCACGTGTTTGTGTGAGTTCCTGCGGGCAGGGATACCACGCGTGTTACATCTGGTGCAGAAAACCCGGGAATCTAACACCACCGCACCGAGGGAGCGATCTCTGCATTCCGAGTGGGTTCAGAATCGTGGTGGCGATAAGGTAAACTCTGAGAGACATGTTTGGTCTGGAATTGAGTCAGCTTAACCCTCAAGAGATAGGAGTTTCGGTAGCCTTAGCTACCGCGGTAGCAGTGCTTGTATTCTTCCTTTTGGTTTTACGGGAGGGGAAAAACCACTTAAAGATTGTGGAAAAAGGAGCCAAAATGTCAGAAACAGAGTTGAGAAAAAGGCTAGCTACTCATGAAGAAAATAGGAAAGACGCGCGCGAAAGTACAGGCCCTCCCAGAGACCTTCGGTCTGCGGGAGAGATAATATGGGGAAAGAATGCCCTGGGAGAGTTTCGTGAGAAGAAAAAATACCATGGGATAGGCAGCAGGCGCGGCAAGATGGAGGGCGGAAAAAGGCAGGAGATGGGAATCGCATGGCTTCTCAGCCAGCCGCGGGTCCCCAGCACTCTTCCGCCTTATGCAGACAAGCTGCTCAGATTCCTCCCTTTCAGAGGAAGACCGCCGGGCGGTGGTGGTGGCGCACGCCTTTAATCCCAACACTTGGAAGGCAGAGGCAGACAAGATTTTTAAAACGGCAGGCAGGCAGGATTTTTAAAACGGCAGACAAGATTTTTGGTGCATCCCCTACAAAGATTATTAAATGGTATCCAGATGCATTCGCTTATCTCGACCCTTGTAGGCTAAAACCAGCTGTTATTCATTTTGGAAAAGATCCTCCGTAATGGTTGTCTTTGGCGCGCCAATGTCCACGTGTCTCAGTGTGTGTCTTTGTCCACGTGTCTCATTGTATGAATGATTGGTGGTCTATGTCTTATGGTGTTCTATGTTTAATGTTCAAAAGATCGTTTAAATTACTTGATTCAACCCTTGCTCGAGTTTAACTTGGTTTTCAAAGGCAGTTTTAAAATGCCGAGCAGCGGCTGATAAGTTTGTTTAACACCTGTAGCTAGAGCTGAGCTGAGCTGAATAAAAGCCTTCCTAACAGCTAATTGTTGGTATAAGCTGCTTTTAAAGGGAACAACAAGTTCTTAGATTCAGTAAGGAAGCTAAGAGTGGTTTTGAAGGACCCTACCTCCAGTCTGGACCAGTCTGGACCACGGACACTCAATCGTGAGTTTGAGAGGATGCATTTGTATAAGGTAATTTAATAATAAGGGCCCTTGGGTTGAAACCCGTCCCACGCAGGAGACGGGGGATTTCGAACCCGAACCCCAGAGGCAGGGGGGCATTTTTGAGTAGGGGTAGGGAAAGACAAAAAGGTTTGGCGCGGTTACACACGATTGGTTATTTCTAATGTCAGCAACTTACAGAGGTGGCAGGATGGCTAGTTAAGACTTATCTGGACATGCTTTTGTTTTTCTTTGTGGCCAGAAATGTGTCTTCCTGCTTTGGGCCTACCACACCCATAGGTGGATTTTCTTCCCTGAGGCTTGAGGAATGGATAGGGCAGTAAGGCTCAAAAGCCTACATTCAGTTCCACCTTCCTGGAGCTAGTGAGCCTGTATATATTTTGTAAGATGGTCTTCATAATTTTTCACTCTACAATTCGTCTTAGAAAAATTGCTGTAACAAGGTGCTTCTCTCTTAAAATTACAACTAGAAAAGCGAGAAATTTTGTTTGGTCCAAATATATAAGAAGTGTTGTCCCTTCATTCTTGTTTCTAATTAGTTTTAAGGTATAAATATATTCTTCATGTCTTGGTTATAGATTTTCAACCTATAGGTTATTGAGTATGATTAAAATTTTTTTTACAACCTTGGTAACAAAGGTTAGCTTAAGATTGGTAACTCAGGGTTAGAGTCATTCAGAAACCAGATGTGTAAAGATAAAATTTAAAAACAATGTCTCTTTAGTGAGATATTATAAGCTGCACTATCGTGCATTCATATATAAGAATTGGCAACAAGATTTTGTAACATAAAGATAATCTTCTTGGTGATAGTTTTAGAGACTAATTTTAGAGAAAATAGATGGTTTAAAAATTGGTTGTTTCTTAAAATTATGGTTATGCTCTAATGTGGAAAAAGAAACATAAAAACATAGTTAAACTGCCAATATTCCATTGGCTGCAGTTGGTAGTTCAATCGTGAGTTTGAAAAATTTTGATTTGCCCATGTCTATAGAAAAAAGATACACATATCTTTTAAGGTTTAAATCTAAGTTTAAAAGGAAAAAATGTACAGTGCAATTAGGCCAACAAAAGGCTAGGCCCCAGAAAACAGGCCAGAGGTTAAGAACATTTACATTTGAATTAAGACTATGCAGACTGAGCTCTGTGAAAGCTCAGGTGCTAAACTTTTCTTTTGTCCTGGGTCTTCACGACCAGATCCTAGAAATGGGTGCGGAATTCGTCTTTTGCCTTGTTTGTTTCTCTCTGGAAGAGGGATAAATCTAAGAGCCAAAGACTTTTAGAACAGTCTGTGGGCAAAGAGTTATGATAATACTGGAGACATTAAAATTATGCCTATTTCCCTCCATGAGTTATGAATGTACCTACTAATAAAAAATTGTTCAATTTGTTTCAATTCCTTTTACATCCGCTTCTTCCAAAGTTGTTAAAAATGAGATGTTTGGGCTCCTCCAATATATATAACAATATTTAGAGGACAAGATTGGCTTTTATCTGATACTCTCACTCAACTAAAAAAGATTGGCTATCAAATTAATCCAAAAGAAAGTTCAAACTTAAGATTTATGAAATTAAGGGGGCATTATAGCCTAACTTGCTTACTCCAGCTGCCATTCTAGTAAAAACATATAGAATTATTATAGATATTAAAGATGTTTTTATACCATTCCTTTTCTGGTAAAGGTGAGAGGTTTACATTTGGTAAATTCGTAATTTTTAAGAGCCCATGAAGTGATATCATTAGAAATATTTGCCCTGAAGAATGGTTAATTGCTTTACATATAAATATTGTTGTTACCTTGATACTAAAAATTAAGAATTTAAATCTTTTAATGTATATTCACTGTGTGATACTTTATTAGCGGATTCCTCTAAAGGAGTTTTTCTACAAGCCTTTGCTCCAATATAACGAGCTTTAAAAGACCTTAGAGTAATTGCTACTCCAAAAGAATTCAAAGGCAATATCTTTTCAATATTTGAGACCTCAGGTATATCCTAAACAAGTTGTGACATAGAAAATTATAATAAAAATAGATAGTTGGGGCTAAAGAGATGGCTCAGTCGTTAAAGGCTAGACTTATAAAAATATAAAGATTGAATTCCCAGCAACCACGTGGTGGCTCACAACCATTGCTGGTGGTGTCTAGCGCCATCTTCTGACTTATAAGTGTACATGCAACAAGAAAATGGTTTTAAAAGTTATTAAGAGATATTAATTGGCTAAAACCTCATCTTAAGCTTACCATAGGAGGATTTAACCCTCTATTTGATAACTGTTAGTTAACAACAGATCAATTATATAAACTGATAAATTGTTGGATGTTTGTGTTATTACTACTCATATGCCCATAGCAGCCCTTTGATAAAAGAAACCATTAATGTGGATTCATCCTTCTACATCTACAAGTAAAGTTTAAAACATCCTATTATAAAATTGTAATTGTGTTAATACAAGATTACAAGGTATTATAGAGTGGACTCATTACACCTTTAAGTCCTATTTTATAAAGCAAAAAGGGGGAGTCGAGGAAGCTCTACCCTCAGTGCCACGAGTCACCGTTTCTATAATACTTTTCACCCTTAATTTTTTAAATCTGGACAGCCAAGGCCACATGGCTGCTGACCGTCATTGTTCAGAACCTAACAGGCCAAAAGAGATGGTCAAGTGGAAGGATGCTCTAACTGGACAATGGAAAGGCCCGGATCCTATTTTAATAAGGTCCCGGGGAGCTGTTTGTGTGTTTCCACAGGAGGAAGACAATCCATTCTGGCTGCCAGAATACCTAACACGAAGAATCTTGGAGTCTCATCCTGATCCTGCACAGAGAGATGAAGACCCTCCTGCTGACGGCGATATTTCGGCTGTCACTCCTGATGGTGGGACAGGCGGAGCTGAGATGGAGATTCCCCTTTTTTAGGTTTTACTGCAGAACTGGACCCCAGAGTTCGAGGAAAAGCTGAGAGATCTTCAGCCCTCCCCCTCCTTTAAAAATGGGTGGGAATAGGCCTGCTATTAATAAAGATGAAAGGGAGTCTTTTAATAAAGCATGAGGAGAGGTGTGGAGAGGTACAGGCCTGGTTGGTATAACCCTAGGCTGTGGACACATTATTGGTTGGTCTGCAAACTCAAAAAACCCAACAGAAGTGTAATTAGGCGATAATTGCCCAAGTACCTGCTGCTTTAGAACAAAGTTCCTCCCCTAAGGTCTGGCTGGCTGTGCTACAAAGTAACTAGCGCTTGAAGTCTCAGCTGTTGCACTCCACGGGTTCTACCCATTGCACTGGATCAGTGAGACAAAAGCCTGCGCTCTGCACATCTCTGGGTAGAGTGTATACTGTGATGTACAGAGGATGTTCCTCAGAGATAGATTCCTCGAAGGCATGTCTAGTTGCACAGAGGTCGAATTGCCAAAATCCTCTCTCTGTCAAAGGCAATGGGATGGGTAGATAAAAGTACACTCATGGACTCAACGACCAGGGTGGAAATTCTTTACAATATCCCAGTATTCTGCACAAGGGACGAGACCTCTACCTTCCTCTACAAGAGAGATAATTCAGAGACGCACCAGACGCCATCCAGTCATTTAATAAACAAAAAGGGGCGGATGTAGGAGGCGGTCCTGGCTGATGCCTGTGTGCATAAGGTAACAAACCGCGCATGCACAGGGTTTTTGGGCACGCCTAATTTCCGACGTCACATCCACCATTAAACTGCGCATGTACAGCGCAGAGGAACCTGGGAGTTTGAGCAAGCAGCCACTCATGATTGTCCACTCCAAGGGCTATATAAACGGGTGCAAGAAGTCCGACTCTCCTCTTTTTTTGCTCTTGCTCTTCCTGTCTCTTACTCTCTCTGTCTCCCCCACTCAGGTTGAAAGAATAAAACACCACGAAAGAATCCCCACGTGTTCGTGTGAGTTCCTGCGGGCAGGGATACCACGCGTGTTACAAAAAATAGTGGAGAATTCCAGAGGAACCCAACCTAAGTGAGTCAGGGTCATGTGGAAAACACTCTGTATACTCATTCTTCTCAAAAATGTGGTTTGCCATGTCACTTGCTCAACTATTTCTCAGTTGTTGCCCTGTCATTGTGGTTACTAGTTTCTCAGCCCCACCTAGATGACTTGCATTCCTCTCTTACAGTTTCTGAAATGGCCAGTCTACATTTTTAGCTTGCTTCAGAGAAAATTTTCCATGTCCTTTAAAGAAAAGCCTAAAGAAAAGCCTGTATATATTTTATAAAATGATTTTTAAATTTTTTCACTCTACAGGACAAGAGAAGAATATTCACTAAAACTTCAAATTCTGCTACTTCTGAGGAAAACTGTCTTTTTTTAAAAATTAACTTACAATATACTTGGTGCCAACAATTAGAAAATTAAGCACTCCTAGAAAAAGAAAAACAGCAATAGTCTTTTCTGAGATGTTTAGGAAATGTTCCCATGAATTTATACAAATGACAGAGGCACAGGAGAGAGAGACCTGCCTCACTAAGTGTGGTTATTAGCAAAGCAAAATTTAAAATTTTCACACTAAATATAAACATATATATATATATATATATATATATATATATATATACATATATGTGTGTGTGTGTGTGTATGTGTGTGTGTTTATATATACATATATAATTACATGTATATACATATATACACACACATATATACACACACAAATATATACACACATACACACACATATACATACTTGGTTAAAGTTTGTGTAGCTGATAAAATCATAATTACAGCTTTAGATTTTCAAAGAAATGTCAAGATACTAAAGTAGTCTCATTTGAAAGTCTGAAACTTCCTCATGAAGTTGTGTTAAGCCATTTTGGTAGATAGCATCATTTGTACAGATGAAAAAATGTCATAAATGTCTGAACACTTTGAAATATCCCCCCTGAACTCACCTGCTGTTCTACAAGTTCAGGGTAGGGGATACTCAAAACATATCCCTTGAGATTGCACTCCCTAAAGAATTTGCACATATAAATGATTTAACCAGAGTGACATATTTCAAGATTTAGTGGTGTTATTTATAATTCATAGGTTGAGTTTGTCCTTTACCCCCAATCAGTTTGGTGATCTTTTCACAGCATTATTCCCAAAATCACAGGTCTGACTTGGTAGTTCTCTGTTACAAACAGGAATGTCATTTCTTATGTCTTCAATGGATTTCATAAAAAAAGTTTGTCATGATTAATAAAATAGACTTGTTTATAGCATCAGTTGATATATGTTGAGTCATTTATCTGAATCAGGCTCAATGAAAAAATTATACATAAAAACAATTGATCAGCTCCAGAAGTACATAAACAGCCTAAAAGTTTCTGAGTGTAACCTGGAAGAAAAGCTTTTACCCAGCAGCTACAGACCTCAAGTTGCAGAAAATCAAACCAAAGCTTTCATTATAAGGCTGGCTAAATTACAGCATGAATTCAAGAGTCAGCCTCAGAGGGTGTCTGCAGTGAAAGTAAGGACATTGATCATTAGTAAATAATGGGATCCTATAACTTGGGATGGAGATATGTGGAGGAACCTATTGAAGCTAAGAACTTTGAACCCTCAGATTCTGAAGAGACTATCTTTTCTGTAGAAATACAGGCTGGTAGTAAAGAAAGGTAGTTATAAATACTATGGTCATTGACCAGTTTAGAAATGAGAGTTATGATTGACACAAGTATTTCTGTTGGATTTTTATTAAGAATGTATTTGTACAGATATTTCTGTTTTCTCTTCTCAATTTCTTTATCATGTAATATAATGTCAATTAAGAGAATGTTGATGGTTATCATATTTGAAATATTAAAAATGTATCTCAAAAGACGTGACCTAATCTAAATTTATAATGTTTTCAATTATATGAAAAATAATTATATCATCTTTAGCATACTTATGACCTGGTTAAATAATTATAGAATGCTAGGCATAATTGTGACCTGGTTATTGTTTTCATTTGGAAATTAAACATGACGTAAGAAGGTATGAATGTGTGTTAAGTTGCAAAGAGTGGACTTGTGTTGGAGACTATAGACTATATAGGTCACCTTGACTATATCTGGAATTAACTAATACCCAACTGGCTGGATACACCTGTGAGGGTTTTTTTCCTTAATTAAATCACTCAAAGTGGGAAGACCACTTCTAACCTGTATCTTTGGGTTGAGAAAATACACTTTAATCCAGATAGATCTTTTGAGATGTAAGATTGACCATTAATCTGGGCCACACTTTCAGCTGGCAGTCTATATAAAGGAAATGGAAACTGAGTCTCTTTTGCCTGCTTGCTCTCACTTTGCTAGCAAGTCCATTGTTTCACTGATGTTACAGCCTACTTTTTCAGAATTCTGGCATATACTGAAGACTAGGTGAGATATTCAGCCTTTTAAACTGAACAATTATAGTATAGTTGGCTTCTCCACTGGTTAAAAGTAAATATCCTTGAATTACCTGGAACACAGCATATAATCTGTTCTAATTAATTATAAATATAAATAAAATTAATATAATTATGTCATTTATAATATAATAATATATGACATTATATAAATATATAATAACATCATTATATGTATTTATACTTATCTAGAGAACCCTGACTAATAAAATCTCCGAACATTAATCTTCAGCTGTGTAAGGCACTAGGCTATTCACTAACACAGGTTGGTTCTTTTAAAAAGCAAAATGTTGACAACAAATAAGCTAAAGCATCTACAACTAAAGATATCAAAGAACAAGGTACAAATTACATCAGAAGAGTGATGATGACTTATGGAGAAGTTTTGAAACAGAATTCAAAAGTTGAGGCCAGTTCTACAAGCTTTATAGCTTTCTTAACTAAATACTTTTGTTTGACTTCTCTTTCTTTTGCTACTCTTCCCTGCCTGAAATCATAATTTTTAATGGTAACATAAAAATCCTTTTCTTTACCAAGCAACTGTGATACTTCAAACAGAGGAGTACTCTTTGAGATTTGAAAAAGGCAGCAAGAAATGACTCTTAAAATTATTTTAAATCCTAGTAAATAACTAAACAGTAGAAATTCAGATAACATAACACAGGAATAGAAATGTCCTTCCAGAGACTGTCTGGTTTTCCCAAAGTGATTTCATGTGTTCCTGTTAGGACAATTTCCCAACACATAATCAGCCAGAACTTGTCTTAGATATCAGAGTAAAATTTTATGCTGCAGTTTTGAGGTCCTAAAAATTGTTTAAAACTTCTACAGAATATCTGTCTCAACTACAAATCTCATATGAAATCTCCTAATTTCTTAAAATGATTGAACAGTGTCAATATAAAATAAATGAAGAAATAACTATACTAAAAATGAAATAAATTTTCACTCTCCATTAAGCTATGTGTTATCTCTGTATAAAAAAGAATGCATAAGAATCGTGGAACTGGCAGACTTAACAACAGCAAGTTTGCATGTAAAAAAACAAACAAACAAACAAAATAATGTGAAATAAGGTAGCATTTGCATTTTGTTTGGATGTTGACATTGTTAAATAATAAGAAAATTCCAAATAAGTAATTATTGCTCAAAAGTAATTGTTATAATATCCATGCTATAAGATCAGCCCAGTATCATTAGAACAGCAACAAGATCTAGATGATTACAAGAATGAGAAGAGATAAGGAATGTGAAAAGACCTTGCAAGTGTGAAGAATTCTTCACATGAGTAGGAAGTCATTGCCTGGATTCTAGGAATTTTCAAAATAAATTCTATACTATCTCCTGATTTTGACATTTCCAATCTAAAAATGTTACTTTCCTCTTAAAATTTACCTTAGGAACACTTTCATTTTTACCTCAAGTAC
Source organism: Rhabdomys pumilio (assembly GCA_030674055.1). NCBI lineage: Eukaryota > Metazoa > Chordata > Mammalia > Rodentia > Muridae > Rhabdomys > Rhabdomys pumilio. Next base: position 26,288,518 of record JANHMN010000019.1, read on the forward strand.
TACATCTTATAGGAATTCCTACATCTTGAATGCTAAGAGAAGGAAGATCTACTCATTTCTTATTCACTCTATCAAAAAAAAAAAAAAAAAGATACAGTCTACAGGACTCAAGAAAGTTAACAAGCCGAAGAGACCAAGAGAGGATGCCTTAATGCCACTTGGGAGAGAGAAGAAAGCAATCACAGGAGGGGGGAGGGAGGGAGGGTCTTCAGTAGGAAAGGGGACATGGAGAGAAAGAGGGGAACATGATTAGGTATTGGATGGAAGAAAAGAACTGAAGCCCTGAGGGCCAGCAGAAAGAATGGCAACAGGCAATCTCGGAGGTAGGAGTTGGGGGCACCTTCCAAAATGTACCAGAGACCTGGGAGGTCAGAGACTTACAGGACTCAAATGGCGAGACCTTAGATGAAATGCCCTACAGTGGGAAGAAGAAACTTTTAGTGCCCACCTCCAGCAGAAAGACAGGGCAACAAGTGAGGAATAGCATTGCCATCTCACAGTCAAAAATCCTGACCCAGTTCTTCTGGTCTGGCCCGGAGCACTGAGCAGATTTTGGACCCCAACTCTTACCCCAGTAGTAACACCCACCCCACACAGTTCTGATAAAGCCAAGATAATAGGAAAGGCAGGCTCCAGTCAGAGACAGGGCAGGTGGCACTAAGGAGATCCAGATGGCAAAAGGCAAGTGCAAGAACATAAGCATCAGCAACCCAGGGTACTTGGCATCATTAGAACCTAGTTCTCTCACACAGGAAAGTCCTGAATTCCCCATAGTACTAGGAAAGCAAGATTCAGACTTAAAATCACTTCTAATGATGATGATAGAGGACTTTAAGAAGGACATAAATAACACTCTCAAAAAATTTGAGAACACAGGTAGACAGGTAGAAGCCCTTAAAGTGGAAACACAAAAATCCCTTAAAGCATTACAAGAGAACACGACCAAACAGGTGAAGGAATTGAACAAAACCATCCAAGACATAAAAATGGAAGTAGAAACAATAAAGAAATCACAAAAGGAGACTACCCTGGAGATAGAAAACCTAGGAAAGAAATCAGAAGTCATAGACACAAGCATCACCAACAGAATACAAGAGACAGAAGAGAGAACCTCAGATGCAGAAGATACCATAGAAAATATTGACACAATTGTCAAAGAAAATGCAAAATGCACAAAGTTCTTAACACAAAATATCCAGGAAATCTAGGACACAATGAGGAGACCAAACTTAAGGATAATAGGTATAGATGAGAGTAAAGATTCCCAACTTAAAGGGCCAATAAATATCTTCAACAAAATTATAGAAGAAAACTTCTCTAATCTAAAGAACGAAATGCCCATAAACATACAAGAAGCCTATAGAACACCAAATAGACCAGAAAAGACATACCTTCTGTCACATAATAATCAAAACACCAAGTGCACAAAAAAACCCAAAGAATATTAAATGCAGTAAGAGAAAAAGGCCAAGTAACATATAAAAGCAGACCTATCAGAATTACACCAGATTTCCCACCAGATACTATAAAAGCTGGATGCTGGACAGATGTCATACACACCCTAAGAGAACACAAATGCCAGCCTAGGATACTATATCCAGCAAAACTCTCAATTACCATAGATGGAGAAACCAAGATATTCCACAACAAAACCAAATTTACACAATATCTTTCCACAAACCCAGCATTACAAAGGATAATAGCAGGAAAGCTTCAATACAAGGAGGGAAATTATACCCTAGAAAGAGCAAGAAAGTAATCTTCTTCCAACAAATCCAAAAGAAGATAGTCACACAAAGATAATTTCACCTCTAATAACAAAAATAACAAGAAGCAACAATCACTGTTCCTTAATATCTCTTAACATCAATGGACTCAATCCCCCAATTAAAAGGCATAGGTTAATGAACTGGATACAAAAACAGAGCCCAGAATTTTGCTGCATACAGGAAACCCACCTCAGTGACAAAGACAGACTCTACCTTAGAATAAAAGGCTGGAAAACAATTTTTCAAGCAAATGGCCCTAAGAAACAAGCTGGAGTAGCCATTCTAAAATCTCTAGCTCGAGAACACAAAGGGAGGGACCCATGACTCCACCTGTATAGGTAGTTGAGGGTGTCCTTGCCAGGCAGCAGTGGAAGTGTACAGCCTTGATACCTGAAAGTTTGGATTTCCTAGAGTTGGGAAATTTCAAGAGCAGGGAGGTGGGAATGAGAGGATGGTGGGAGCACACCCTCATAGTAATTGGAGGAGTGGGGATGGGGTAAGGGGTTAGGCATCAGTGGAAGTAGAGGGCCTTGGTGCACGAAAGTTTGGAGTCCCTAGTGTTGGGGAATTTGAGAACAGAGAGATGAAACTGAGAGGATGGTGGGAGTACACCCTCATAGAAACTCCCAGAATTATATGGATTAGACATGACAGAGGCAGGCTGCCAGAAGACTAGATTCCAGAATTCAAACAAAAAATTATCTTGATACTAAAATTTGTTTTGAGAATTGTATATTGGAGAATACACAGCCTTGGGGTGTATACTCATCAAGTGAGCAGAGCAGACCTGCTCGAACCTCTGATGTCCTGGAATTGCACCTGGATGCAGTGAAGACACAGATGTCAGAGGCTCATCAATTTACTCTTTTCCCTGCCCCTCTTATAATATCTCAATGCCCATAAGCAGCTTGAAGAAGTTAATGAAGAGTGGCGCCCCTATTCCCTGGGCTTGGGGACTGAGGTGGTTAATATAGGGCCGTCTCTCTAGGGAAAAGTAGTGGTTTTGTTGGAACAGGAAGGATTAGCTAGGATTCATTGCATAGCCATAACCTATTTGTAGAAATACATATAATTGTTGTTAAGATGAAGTTATAATTTCTTAAATGGTACAAAATTTCTTTTGATTTCAAATTTAAGGTTTTCATTGGCATGAGCTTCTTATTGATATAAAGTGAGATTAATATTGTTACTCTCATAGGCATTGTGCCTATATAACACATTTAGGAATACAAGGCTTAGACCTAGTACTTCTTTAACTTTTTAAACTGATTTGAGATGATTAGCCTGTGAGTTAAGGGCCTATAGCAAATTCATGGCTCTGAGTTTATTGTTATGGTGTTTTCTATATTTTATTTAGCTGAGAGGAGTTAACAAACAATAGTCCAGATTGCCTTACATGGATAGTTGGTTTTCAAAATGTCAGAAGTCCACAGAATTGACATTACAAACATTTCTGTATTAATATCCATTTTGAATAGAGGTCTATCTGCTCCTGACAGCTTTTTGTCTTGAATTCTAAGAAGAAATTGAGCATCTTTGGAGCTACTCCAGCTGTGGTGAGACAGCCACTAGGCAAGAATTGTTTCTTTTCATTAACAGACAAATCACTGTCTGTGAAAAGGACACACTTGCAGAATAGTCAACTGATGATATCTGCCAAGACAGAGTAATCAGCACTTAATAATTCTGCATCACTTGCTCTGTCAGATGATCCTGGACCAGAAGGTTGAAGATCAAATACTCCAATGTTCTGTAGCATAGGGACTGTCCAGGTGCTCAGTAGTCTCTATAATTTAGCTAACTTTTAGAAGCTATGCTTGGTGCTTTGCATAATTTTAGTTAACTCAGTCATTCTGGATTTCTGACGGGGTTGAAGACATAGTCTCATAGCCAATCCCAGCTATTTACTTTGAGAGAAAAGGTTTGAGAGGATAGTTTTCAGCTGACATTCATTCTAAAGCCAAGAAAAAAAGCCCAGTTCAAAATTAAGTCTTTTAGTTAGGAGGGACGACAGAGGTTCTGTTTAGTCAACAAAATGATGGAATGAGTATTAGGTCTATCTTGTACCTTATTGACACAAATTGGTATAGTTATGCTCTAACTGTATTCTAAGAGAAAAGTTTTATTTTAATAGAAACAGTGGAGGAGGAGCTAAGGTGGGAGGAGTAAGGAGAGGAAGATTAGGAGTAAGGAGAGGAGGAGAAGGAGAGGAGGAGCTAGGTGACAAGAGAGGGGGGACATGGAGGTGGATGTTTGCATGTCCCCACCAGTCAAAGATTGTTGATATATCTAGGTTGGGTATTGGGTTACACTTCTGATTGATATTGAGTATTACCAAACTTATAAAGCCTTTGATTAACATTAAAAAAATAGTATAAAAGCAAAAAGGAGAAGTGAGGGTGGTATAGGAGTTTTTCAAGAGAGGGGAAATGGGTAAAGGAGATGTCATCTGAAATGTAAATAAAATATCCAATTAAGATTTTCAAAAACAAAACCCCTTGCCCAGATCCCGGTGGACAGAGCAGCCACACAGCTGATCTGCTCCCCTGAGGAAACTGCATCCAGTGGCATCCTAGCCAGATCATGGACCACAGAGCTGCAGAGCAGGGGGCACCATATCCTGAAGCATCCTAGAGGAGCAACTACACTGATAGCAGCAAACACCAAGCTGGTCTACTACCGTGGAGACACCATATACTGAGATATCCTAGAGGAGTCACTGTACCCAGAACAGCTGGAGGTCAGGATCACAGATTCATCCAGACCCTAGGGAATTCTGACACAACCAAGATAACTGGAAAGGCAGACTCCAGTCAGAACCAGTGAGTGCGAGTAGCACTACAGCTAACCAAATGGCAAAAGGAAAGCATAAGAATGTAAACAACAGAAACAAAAGTTACTTGGCATCACCAGAACCCAGTTCCTCTACCGTAGCAAGTCCAGAACATGACATCACACCAGAAAAGCAGGACTCAGAATTAAATTCTCTTCTCATGATGATGATAGAGGAATTTAAAAAGGACATAAACAACACTCTCAAAGAATTTGAGGAGAACACAGGTAAACAGGTAGAAGCCCTTAAAGAAATAGAAGAAAACACAGCCAAACAGGTGAAGGATTTACACAAAACCATCCAGGATCTAAAAATGGAAGTAGAAACAACAAAGAAATCCCAAAGGGAGACTACCCTAGAGATAGAAAACCTAGGAAAAAGATCAGGAGTCATAGACACAAGCGTCACCAACAGAATACAAGAGACAGAAGAGAGAATCTCATGTGCAGAAGATACCATAAAAAACATAAGCACAATGGTCAAAGAAAATGTGAAATGCAAAAAGTTCCTAACACAAAACGTACAGGAAATCCCGGACACAATGAGAAGACCAAACCTAAAAATAATAGGTATAGATGAAGGTGAAGACTCCCAACTTAAAGGGCCAGTAAATATCTTCAACAAAATTACAGAAGAAAACTTCCCTAACCTAAAGAAAGAGATGTTCTTAAATATACAAGAAGTCTACAGAACCCCAAATAGACTAGACCAAAAAAGAAATACCTCCCGTCACATAATAATCAAAACATCAAATATACAAAACAAAGAGAAGATACTAAAAACAGTAAGGGAAAAAGGCAAAGTAACATATAAAGGCAGACCTATAAGAATTACACCAGATTTCTCACCAGAGACTATAAAAGCCAGAAGATCCTGGACTGATATCATACAGGCCCTAAGAAAACACAAATGCCAGCCCAGACTACTATAGCCAGCAAAACTCTCAATCAATATTGATGGAGAAACCAAAATATTCCATGACAAATCCAAATTTACACAATATCTTACCACAAATCCAGCACTTCAAAGGATAATTAGTGGAAAACTCCAACACAAGGAGGGAAACTACAACCTAGAAAAAGCAAGAAAGTAATCCTCAAACAACCCTAAAGAAGGTAGCTATCCAAACATAAGTCCATTGCCAATAACAAAAATAACAGGAAACAACATTCATTTTTCCTTAATATCTCTTAATATCAATAGACTCAATTATCCAATAAAAAGACATAGACTATCAGACTGGATAGATAAACACAACCCAGAATTTTGCTGCATAGAGGAAACACACCTTTGTGAAAAAGACAGACACTACCTCAAAGTAAAAGGTTGGAAAACAATCTTCGAAGCAAATGGCCCCAGGAAACAAGCTGGAGTAGCAATTCTAATATCAAATAAAATCGTTTTTCAACCAAAACTAATCAAAAAAGACAAAGAAGGTCACTTCATATTCATCAAAGGAAAAATGTATCATGAGGAACTTGCAATTCTGAACGTCTATGCCCCAAATGCATAGGGCAGCCACATACATAAAAGGAACTTTCCTAAAGGTTAAAGCATACATTGTACCTCAAAAAATAATAGTGGGAGATTTCAACACCCCATTCTCAGCTATGGACAGATCTTGGAAACAGAAACTAAACCAAGACACAATGAAACTAACAGAAGTTATGAAACAATTGGACTTAACTGACATCTATAGAACTTTTCATCCAACAATAAAAGAATATACCTTTTTTCTCAGCACCTCGTGGTACCTTCTCGAAAATAGATCATATAATTGGTCACAAAACAGGCCTCAACAGATACAAAAAGAATGAAATAATCCCTTATACCCTATCAGACCACCATGGACTAAGATTCATCTTTGACATGAACAAAAACAATGGAAAGCCCATATACACGTGGAAACTGAACAATGCTCTACTCCATAATAACTTGGTCAAGGAAGAAATAAAGAAAGAAATTAAAGACTTTTTAGATTTAAATGAAAATGAGGACACATCATATTAAAATTTGTGGGATTCCATGAAAACAGTACTAAGAGGAAAAATCATAGCTCTAAGTGCCCACAAAATGAGAATGGAAAGAGCATACATTAACAATTTGACCGCACACCTGAGAGCATTAGAACAAAAAGAAGCTAATATACTCAAGAGGAGTAGATGGCAGGAAATAATCAAACTCAGGGCTGAAATGAATCAAGTTGAAACAAAAAGAACTATACAAACTATCAACAAAACCAGGAGCTGGTTCTTTGAGAAAATCAACAAGATAGACAAACCCTTAGCCAGACTAACCAAAGGGCGTAGAGACAGCACTCAAATCAATAAAATCAGAACTGAAAACGGAGACATAATAACAAAAACAGAGGAAATTTAAAAATTCGTTAGATCCTACTACAAAGGCCTATACTCAACAAAATTGGATAATCTCGATGAAATGGACAAATTTCTAGATATATACAAGGTACCAAAGTTAAACGAGGAGCAGATAAACCATCTAAACAGTCCCATAACCCCTAAAGAAATAGAAGCAGTCATAAAAATCTCCCCACCAAAAAAAGTCCAGGGCCAGATGGTTTGGGTGCAGAATTCTATCAGACCTTCTAGTAAGACCTCATACCAATTCTCTTCAAATTATTCTACAGAATAGAAACAGAAGGAACAATACGCAATTCGTTCTACGAAGCTACAATTACGCTCATACCTATGCCTCACAAAGACCAAACAAAAAAAGAGAACTACAGACCAATCTCTCTTATGAATATTGGTACAAAAATACTCAATAAAATTCTCACAAACCAAATTCAAGAACACATCAAAGCAATCATCCATCATGATCAAGTAGACTTTATTCCAGGAATGCAGGAATGGTTCAATATTCAAAAATCCTTCAATGTAATCTATTACATAAATAAACTCAAAGTAAAAATCCACATGATCATCTCACTAGATGCTGAGAAAGTATTTGACAAAATTCAACATTCCTTCATGTTAAAAGTCTTGGAAAGAGCAGGAATTCAAGGTCCATAACTAAACATAGTAAAAGCAATATACAGCAAGCTAGTAGCCAACATCAAACTAAATGGAGAGAAAATGGAAGCAATCCCACTAAGATCAGGGACTAGACAAGGCTGCCCACTCTCACCCTACCTATTCAATATAGTACTGGAAGTCCTAGCTAGAGCAATTAGACAACAAAAAGAAGTCAAGGGGATACAAATAGGAAAGGAAGAAGTCAAAATTTCACTATTTGCAGATGATATGATAGTATACTTAAGTGACCCTAAAATTTCCACCAGAGAACTCCTAAACCTGATAAACAACTTCAGTAAAGTCGCTGGATATAAAATCAACTCAAACAAATCAGTAGCCTTCCTATACTCAAAAGATAAACAGGCTGAGAAAGAAATTAGGGAAATGACACCTCTCAAAATAGTAACAAACAATATAAAATATCTTGGAGTGAACCTAACCAAGCAAGTGAAAGATCTGTATGACAAGAACTTCGAGTCTCTGAAGAAAGAAATAGAAGAAGACATCAGAAGATGGAAAGATCTCCCATGCTCCTTGATTGGCAAGATTAATTTAGTAAAAATGGCCATCTTGCCAAAAGCAATCTATAGATTCAATGCAATCCCCATCAAAATCAGAAATCAATTCTTCATAGAGACAGAAAGAGCAATTTGCAAATTTATTTGGAACAACAAAAAAACCCAGGATAGCGAGAACTATTCTCAACAACAAAAGAACTTCTGGGGAAATCACTGTCCCTGACCTCAAACTGTACTACGGGGCAATAATAATTAAAACTGCATGGTATTGGTACAGACAGAGACAGGAAGATCAGTGGAATAGAATTAAAGACTCAAAAATGAGCCCACATACCTATGGTCAGTTGATCTTTGACAAAAGAGCTAAAACCATCCAGTGGAAAAAGGACAGCATTTTCAGCAAATGGTGTTGGTTCAACTGAAGGTCAACATGTAGAAGGATGCAAATCAATCCATTCATATCTCCTTGTACAAAGCTCAAGTCCAAGTGGATAAAGGACCTTCACATAAAACCAGATACACTGAAATTAATAGAAGAGAAGGTGGGGAAGACCCTCGAATACCTAGCCACAGGGGAAAATTTCCTGAACAGAACACCAATGACTTATGCTCTAAGATCAAGAATTGGCAAATGGGACCTCATAAAATTGCAAACCTTCTGTAAGGCAAAGGACATTGTCAATAAGACAAAATGGCAACCAACAGATTGGGAGAAGATCTTAACCAATCCCACATCCGATAGAGGGCTAATATCCAAGATATACAAAGAACTCAAGAAATTGTACTCCAGACAACAATATAATCCTATTAAAAATGGGTTACAGAGGTAAACAAAGAATTCTCAACTGAGGAAACTCGAATGGCTGAGAAGCACCTTAAGAAATGCTCAACATCCTTAGTCATCAGGGAAATGCAAATCAAAACAACCCTGAGATACCACCTCACACCAGTCAGAATGGCTAAGATCAAAAACTCAGGTGATAGTAGATGCTGGCAAGGATGCGGAGAATGAAGAATACTCCTCCATTGTTGGTGAGATTGCAAGCTGGTACAAACACTCTGGAAATCAGTTTGGCGGTTACTCGGAAAACTGGACATAGCATTACCTGAGGATCCAGCTATACCACTCCTGGGCATATACCCAGAAGATGTTCCAACAAATAATAAGGACATATGTTCCACTATGTTCATAGCACCCTTATTTATAGTAGCCAGAAGCTGGAAAGATCCAAGATGTCCCTCAACAGAGGAATGGATACAAAAAAATGTGGTACATCTACACAATGGAGTATTAGTCAGCCATTAAAAATAATGAATTTGAGAAATTTTTAGTTAAATGTATGGATCTAGAAATTATCATCCTGAGTGAGTTAACCCAATCACAAAAGAATACACATGGTATTTACTCACTGTTAAGCAGATGTTAGCCCAAAAGCTTGGAATAGCGAAGACTCAACCCACAGACCCCATGAAGCTCATGAAGAAGGAAGACCAAGAGGAGATGCCTCAGTTCTACTTAGAACGAGTAACAAAAATACTCAAGGGAGCAATTATGGAAACAAAATATGGGACAGAAACTGAAGGAGGGGCCATCAGGAGATCATTCCACCTGGGTATCCATCCCATGTACAGTCACCTAAGCTAGACACTGATGTGGATGGCTGGAAGTGCATGTTGTCAAGAACATGTTATAGCTGTCTCCTTAGAGGTCTGCCAAAGACTAACACATTCAGAGAGAGATGCTCACAGTTAACCACTGATATGATCAAGGGTTTCCCAATGGAGAACTTAGAGAGAAGACTGAAGGAGCAGAAAGGGCTTGTGACCTCAGGAGGAAAGCAACAATACCAAACAACCAGAGCCCACCACGGTCTAAACCACCAGCCTGGGAGCACATAGGGAGGCACCTATGACTCCAGTGGTATATGTAAGGGAGGATGACCTTATAGGGCATAGGTGGGAGAGGAGATTCTGGATCCCATGAAAAACACAGAGTTGGGTAGGAATGTGAGGTTGGGGAGGGGGTAGTAGGGTCGGGTGGTAGCTGCAGGCACAGACTCATAGAAGCATGAGGAGGGGAGATGGGATAGGGGGTGTCTGGGAGGTGGGCGGAAGTGGGGTAAGGGGATAAAATCTGAAAGGTAAATATAATACCCAATTTAAAAAAAAAAGAAAAAAAGGAAAAAAAAGAGAAAAAAAGAAAAAAGAAAGAAAAAAAGAAAACTAGGAGATTTAATAACACAAATGGAAGGATTTAGTAGTCTAGGAGGCAGTTTATATTAATGGAAACAGCAACTCAAGTGACCATATATGCTGTCAAGGATGTGGAGAAACGGGAACCCTCCTCCATTGATGGTGGGATTGCAAACTGGTACAAATCATTTTGGAAATCAATTTGGTAATTCCTCAGGAAATTGGAAATAGGTCTACCTGAAGACCCAGCTATGCCACTCCTGGGCGTACACCCTGAAGATGTTCCACAATATCACAAGGATGTGTGCTCCATCATGCTCTGTATTCTATTCTTCATATTTTATTCTTCTGTATTTTATTATTCATAATATACAGAAATTTGAAGCAACCCAGATGTCCCTCAAGAATGGATATAGAAAATGTTGTTTATTTACACAGTGGAATATGGCTATTAAAAACAAGGACATCATGAATTTTACAGGCAAATGGATGGAACTAGAAAATATCATCCAAAAGGATATGTATTGTATGTACTTGGGCCTTCCTCTATCCTTGAGCAGGCCAGAAAGACCATGTTTGCCTCAAGACCTTAACAATCTAGGTGGAGTCGTCTATTCTGGCTGCAAGTACAACTTCCTACAGGAACTTAGAAGAATAGACTGCCTGCTGAGTTTGCCTTGCAACATAATTCAGCTGAAACAAAGGAAGAGTTCCATGGGCTTCCCTTATATAAACTCAGTGCTGAATATTAAACTTTGAGCTTTGATCAGAGAACTTAGTCTTGTCTTCATGTTTCTCTCACTCCTCTGTCTCCTTTTCATTTCCAGCCCTCCTTTCAGGAGAACCTAGTTTGTCCATGGCCACTGTGTGGTTACGTGTACTCATGAAAAAGTAGATATTAGCCAAAATGTACAGAATACCCATGATACCTCCCATGGACCCTAAAAAGCTTAACAAGAAGGAAGGCCAAAGTAAGGATGCTTCAATCACACTTAGAAGGGGAAACAAGATAATCATGGGAGGCAGATGGAGGAAGGGATCTGAGTGGGAGAGGGGAAGGAAAGGGTAAAAGGAGACAGGATTAGGTATCGATAGAGGCAGGAGAGAAATCAGAGGGCCAGAAAAATGAATCAAAATATGCAGCTAATGGAGATAAGAACTGGAGGGGGAACCTCTAGAAAGTCCCAGAGACCTGGAATAGGGGAGGCTCTCAGGACTCAATGTGGGTGACCTTAGCAGAAATGGCCAACAGTGGGAAAATGGAACATGAAGAAACCATCTCTCATAGGTAAAATAGGGCCCCTAGTGGAGGCATGAAGACACTAGCCCACCTTTAATTTTTTTGAGTCAAAATTGTCTAAAAGAAATGTAGGGGGAAAAATGGAGCAGAGACTGAACAAATGGCAGACCAGTGACAGGCACAACTTGGGATGTATCTCACGAATGAGCACCAAACCCTGACACTATTACTGATGATATATTGTGCTTGCAGATAGGCACCTAGCATGGATGTCCCGAGAGGCTCTACCAGCACCTGACTGAGATAGATATAGATACTCACAGCCAACCACTGGACTGAGGTCAGGGACCACAATGGAAAAGTTAGAGGAAGGAGTGAAGGAACTGAAGTGGATGGCAACCCCATAGGAAGACCAACAGTATCAACTAACCTGGACCCCGAGCATTCCCAGAGACTAAGCCACCAAGTGAAGATCATACACTGGCTGATCTGATGCCCTCAGCACATATGTAGCAGAGAACTCCTTTTCTGGCCTCAGTGGGAAAGGATGAGCCTAATCCTGTAGAGACTTGATGCCCCAGAGATGGAGGATACACCCTCTCAGAGGATAAGAGGAGTGGGTAGGGGTGGGGAAAGAACTCCACAAGGGGAGACCAGGAGGGTGGGCAATATTTGAGATGTAAATATATAAAATATTAAGTTAATTAAAAAACAGAAAGATAGAGTTCAACATTTATCATGATCTGTGTTTTCAGTCATTTTCTCTTCTACATTGTGTCCTTAAATAGTATGGCTCTTTAATAAGGATTATGACATAAGACCATGACAACTGTGTAACTACAAAATGCAATAAAGTAAGAGCTTCTAAATGGTTTATTCCCTTCTTATCCTGTATTATGAACATTATTTGAATGAATTACAACAGATTCAATTAATTTTTTCATATATAATTGTAACATTTTATCTAGTCTATTAAATCTAACATTTAAACTATATGTCCTGTTACTATAAATTAAATATCTGCCACTTTTATGGATATAGGCATATGTGAATCTCATGCTGAAAGATGAGCCATGAAGATTGTGAGAAACCAAGTTATATTTAGAAGCACATTACTAGAGGTGGCTATTTAAATTTCATCTCTTGGATGAAGTCCTTTTTCCATTTTGTAATAATTGTGTTCAACAGTTCTGATAATTGGATCACTTTAACTACTTGGGGGACTAAGTGACACTGTGGAATTTTATACAAACAATAGCAGTGCTGCAATTGTGATTAGTGCCACACAACAGCACCATGTTATTCTTTCTAAATGCATTTGCAGCTCTGCAAGGCACCTCTGCTCATCTTTACTATGGTTTTTTTAAGCAACTCTGTACACTATTGGTGGACTAAAGAAAAGAAAATGAGAACGCAAACTCCAGAGGCTCCTTCTTTGCTCCGTATTCACCTTCCTTTCCTCAGATTTAAGGACTGTATTACCTGTGAATACTTACTATATGCCAAATACTTTGCTGAGTACCTTTCTTATATGCTTTATTTATACCTAATCTCATAAAAGCTTTATGAAATAGGCAATAGCAATATGTTTATATGACAAAAGATTTACGAAAGAGATTGCATGACTTGCATATGGCAAATAAAACCATATAGCTAGTAATAAGCCAATAAAGATTCAAACCCAGGCAGCCTCATGCCATGGACAATATACCGAACCTTCTACAAAACCATTTTGTAGGTGTGACTAGATTAACTTTACACAATTGCTACTTAGGGGTTGAAGAAATTAGGAGAATCTTCCTCTAGTCTTTAAAGCCAAGTTGACTGGAAGGCACAGATTCCTAAAATACAATGAGATGATGTGCATAAACCTACTACCAAGTATACTTTAATATGAAGCATTTGAAAAACCCCAGTGCTTTTTTTTCATACACAATGTGTGTTTATTAGGATATCAACAGTTGTATTATTAAATGTTGATTTCTCAAATAGAAAAATGTCTATAAAATTATTTCTGTACTTAAAATAAAAATAATGTCCACAAAAGCAACTTTCTGAAACCACATCTCTTAATTCAATTCTTGTTAATCACTTTTGAAAAATAAATTTAAAAATATTTCAGATCCCATAGAAGCATAATGAGGTATACAGGTCAGACTTCTGAGTCTTCATCTCCTAAAATCCCCAGCCAGTTCTCAAACACTTTAGGAAGAGCTAATCTTTTATCATCTTTTTTTGTAATCTTTTATAGAAGCAAAATGATGGAAAAGTACTACTGTGTACATTTATTATCTGTCACAGAAATTATCCTTTTGAAGGTTGTTTATTTCTTTTGTAGGGAGCAAAGTGTTCTCAAGAATTAAAAGGCTTCCAAAGGATGATTCATAGTTCAACTGCTCTGGCTCACATACTCTAAAATCAGAATACAAAACAGTCTTTCAATTTCCCACATGGAAAGAGACATGCACATCAGTCTTTACAATGAGCAGCAGGACCAGAGTCTATGTTCATCAACAAATAAAAGGATAAAAAAAAATGTGCGTGCGTGTGTGTGTGTGTGTGTGTGTGTGTGTGTTTATATATATACAATAGAAGAAATGGAATCAACTGGAAATTATATGCCAAGAAGAAAAATCAATAATTAAAGACAAATGTTGCACTTACTATCGCATGCATAAACTAGATTTAAAATTATATACATGTGCTCATATGTGTGTGTTTATACATGTGTGTTCGTATGTGAAAAAAAAAACAGAAGAGAAGTGAGACTGGAACCTCAAAGGATATGAAAAATGAAGAGTACTGGAATACATATTGTACTATGAAAGTGGAAAGGGGGGAAGAAAATGAGCCAGGAGGGAACATAGAAGAGATAATGAGGTAGGGAATCACAAATGAAAAATATAAAGTTATATGTATAAAGAGCCAATGATCAAAACATTGCAGTCTATTCTAAAAACTTAATTTTAAATATATAAATATTTTTTCAGATAGATTTTGCAGGCATGTTCCAGTCCTCTCTTCCTGAAACTTCTGGAAGTTTACTAGATGAAGCTAAAATAATATAACAATTAGGGACTGTGGAGATAGTTTAATGTATGAGAGTATTTGATGGGCAAGTATGAGGACATTAGTTTGAATATTCAGCATTCCCATAAGAAAGCCAGCCAGACATGGGCCTTGCATGCCTCTATCCCCAGCATCACGTGGGCACATCTTAGATGACAAGGTAGGGATAAGGATACAGAAAATACACACACATACACACACACACACACACGTGCATGCACACACATGTGTGTGGTATATAATGTATATAACTAATAAACATCTAATGCGATACAAATTGTGTGTGTGTGTGTGTGTGTGTGTGTGTGTGTGTGTGAAAATAGGAGGTGTAGTGTTTATACCTTATCTTATATGACAAGCTATGTTAAAAAAGAGCTCTGATTAAGTGTCTGACCCATGAGCCTAGCATCTTTCTTCTATGATAACTCAGTGATTTATTAGTTTGTTTTAAAATAATGTGCATCTTTGGCCAATACAGATGCAGATACTCACAGCCAACTATTGCACTGAGCCAGGTGACCCGAATAGAAGAGCTAGGGGAAGGACTGAAGGGGATTGTAACCTTATAGTAAGAACAATATTATCTAACTGGACCACCCAGAGCTCCCAGGAACTAAACCACTAACTAAAGAGTATACATGGAGGGATCCATGATTCCAGATACATATGTAGCAGAGGATGGCTTTATCTGACATCAATGGGAGAGGAGGGAGGCTTGATGCCCCAGCACAGAGGTATGCTAGAGGGTTGAGGCAGGAGTGGATGAATGGGTAGAGGAGCACCCTCATAGGCGAATAGGGGAGGGGGACAAGAGGGGATGGAATAAGGGGGTTGTGAGGGGGTTATCATTTGAAATGTAAACAGATAAAATGATTTAAAAAATAATAAAATAATGTGCATCAATCTGTGAGTGCATTCAAGCTACAATTGCAGAATTTATCAGAAAAATAATTGACAAGAACATAAGTTGCTGTCATAAACTAGGAAATGCAAATTTAAGTTTAAACCCCATGTCTGGTAAGGCTCCATTTCTCTGAGTTGATACTACTGTATCTTCATAGGGAAGAGCAGTGCAGCTCTTCAAACATCTTTTATAAGATCCCATTCAGGAACATAGGGCTCTCATGACCAATTGTTATAAAAGGCCTACCTCAATATAACCATTGTGGAGTTTATATTTCAATGCAAGGATGTTGGGTGAACATAGATACTTAGACCAAAACACTCTCTATAACTTTGACTTAAAAAATTGTTCACTAAAGATTATTAACATTCCTACTCCTAGAAGTTATTATTCTTTTCTAAGTAGTTGTTTGTGTTTTTCAACTAAAAGTAATATGGGCTATATTGAGTCAATACAGGTACTCTAATATGCAGAATTATATAAATTACATAATTTACATTATAAATTACATAAATTACATAAATCACAAAACAAAGTAAAGCCAAAATAATGAGCCTTTAGTTTAAATCTATATCAATGAGTTACAAATAAAATTATGAACTATTTTCTAGAATATATTTTAATAGATTTTGCTTATACTGCTTTTTAAAAATTATTTCTGAGTACATAATGAGTGACCTTTACTCAGTACCCAGCTTTTGACAGAAAACATAAATAGGTACATAAAGAAATGATCTTCTACACCGCAGTACTACTTCAAGGATAGATAGATCAGTGATGATCATGAAGATTTGAAAAAAGTAGCAGGTTTGGGTGACGTTCAAATAGTGTTATTTATGAACTCAATCTACATTTGTTCACTCTAAATTGTATAACTCAAACATCAGCATGAACTCTCTGCCTTTAAATACTAAGTGAAATCATTCCAATGATAATTCTGTAACTGTGGAAGCTCAAAGCATTGTCCACTTTTCTCTGAACTAGTTCATGCCTCTCTGTAGGTAGAGCTTCTGTTTTGCTTTTTCGTAAAATAAGTGTGAAATTCAATCCCACTTACAATATTTCTATAGAAGCCCTGTTGAGGCGTTAGTGAAAATAAACCATCTTATCAAACTCTTGGATTCATAAGGAGTCACATAGTACTGAGAACTTTTTATATGTATTTTGTGTGAATGTGAGTGTGCATGTACACACGTGTGTGTGTGTGTGTGTGTGTGTGTGTGTGTGTGTGTGTGTTTAAGTCAGAGAAGAGCTTATAGAAGAAACTTGGCATTGGGTTAAATACAGAGGTTATTGGGAAAGATTGCAATCAAGACTAGAGATTGAATGTAAAATAATTTATGTATCATATTGCCAACACAGAAAACACTAAAATTTACTTTTAATATGTGAAGTACAGACTTTCCATCAAATAGCTTAAGATCATTTCTCTCTCAATATAATAATAATGAATTGCCAGGTATTTTTCTTTCATAAATATCTGTTGAGCTAATGCTTTCCAAACTTATATTTTATGAATAACTTTTAGCTCACTATTCCAATCTGAGATGTTTCTTAGCCTTTTACGCTTTTTAAAGGGGATTTGTGAATTACAGTTTAATTTGAAAACCATGATTAAATGTATTAATAAATAAAATTTTGTATTTTTTTCTGTTTTACCATAAGACCATCTGTCATATGAAGAAGGGAAGTGAAATTTCATTATGACTCTAGGAAATAAAAACAAGACAATGCCTACAAGGACAAGAAGACATATTTTAGCTGTATAAGGAAAGAATTTCTAACATTTGTAGTTATATAAAAACAGTACAGGTTAAGTTAATAAATGTGATATGTCTGATGATGTTTAAGAGTTCTAAAGCAGTATTGAAAATTTATATTCTTTCCAATAAAATGTAATTATTGTATTATAAGAATACAAGAATATATGTTCTCACTAAATGTGCAAGAAGTAAATGAATTACTTTCTACAACTTGATCTTACCTTATTCTAGAGTTAGAATTCTCACTGAATGCCATAGAGAAAAAAGGCTTTTCTACTTCAGCAGAAACTTCTCTGTTTTTAAATTCTGTCAGGTTATAATTCTCTTTCAAGAGGATGTATGTTCCATGTCTCTTTTCTAGGTGACACTGGGGTGTACTTGAATATGAGAAGATGCAGGGCATTAGAGGAAGAATTTATTTCTCCTCGTGCTGTTACCCTGATTCTCATGGGCAGTATAAAAATCCTCCTAATTCCAGCTGATGACATGTCAACAATAACCATCTAATGCTATGCGGATACCCACCTTCTGGCTTAGAAAGACATTGAACTGAAACCTGTAGTTACAGTTTCATTTTCCTGGCTTTGTCACACTCCAGTTCTTTGTTTATATAAGTCCATTAGTTCTCTCAAAATTATGTACCCTAAAACATAACTCAGCATTTTTTCATGTCACATATAAATTGACAGCAACCAAAAAAAACAATCACAATCAAAAAAACAACCAATATTAGGCCACCTCATTTCACCAGTGGTATCTCACTACTGTCATTGAAGAATGTTTAGTACATACTATCTGACATTTTCTTGAAGAGACTTGGAAAAGTAAAATAGTGATCTTTTGGGGTTGATAGAAATATGCCTGAATTGTCTACTTCCATTGCTTAATTTCTACAGTCTCTATTCTAAGAACATGGGTGGTCAACACTTTTCATAAGCTCAGAATTGGTCTCACTGTTTCTTCTTGCTTCGTTTTTCAAATAAATATTGTCACTATATCAGTTGAAAGCTAAGCAGCTTAAAATACCCATACTATATTCTCTCTTATATGTCCCCAAGCTTAGAGTTTGAAAGGGGTCAGCAAACCTTCACATGTTTGATAAGATGAGTGTCAACTTCAATTTCTGTTTCCTGTTCTCCTTGGTCAAATAAATTCTGCAGACATAAAATCCAAATTCAGGTCCATGCTTGTCTGTACCATATCTGCTATCCTGTCACTGAGAGAAAAAAAATGTTTTTCACTTACTATGAAGCCAAACCAAGTAAACAGTAAAGTACTGTCCACTCACAGAGATGAGAAGGAAAAATAAGCCGTGTAACTTCAGTTTCCAAATAAAGTACTCCTTTACACTAACAAGCCAGAAACAAAATCAAGTAATACTTCAAATAAATCATCCTCCAGACAATAAAATGTCCAATATTTAGTCCAAGAGTATGGCAAAACCCTTTACTGATTCAAAGTTTGTTCTTAGCACTATATAACTTTACAATCTATTGACCCTATTTTCAACTATAGATGAAGACGAAATTAATAATATGTAGTACAAGCAACAATTCAATAGTAGGGGCAACCAAAATTCTTTATAGTCTATATAAACATGCCAGGAATAAAACTCTGATAATTAATAAGACTTTCTAAAACCAAATCTTGCCAGGTATAGAAGTGTATACTTTTAATTGAGCACCCAGAAGATAGAGGTAAGTTGATTTCTGTAAATTCAAGGCCAACTTTGTCTACATAATATGTTCCTAGCCTGCTCCATTTATGTAATTTTATACCCTGATCACTTTATTTTTAATTTTAAAGACAAAATCATAACATTTCCTATAGCCTCGTTTCAGTGAACACTCGTCATCCTTTCTTAATGGTCATTGGTACACCACTAATTTGTTTTGCTTAGTGAGCATTCACTTGCTCCAAAATCCATGGTCAATGAATCAGAAATGAATCTAGTCTCCACATATAAGGCAATGTTATGTGTCATGGCAACTTTATATCTTAATTTAAGAAAATCAATAAGAGCAATAGAGGCAATAGTCCTATCAGTAACAAAAATCAGGAATGAGAATGTACTTGTGTGAAACAAATAACAAAGGGACAATCTGAGGGACATACACATAAACTATAAAACACCAAGGGAAGTCCCAAAACCTGCCACCATAAGTTATTACTATCATCAAGTGTAAAGTCAAAATGACAGCAGCAGTGACTCAAGTTAATTGAATTCTGAGCTTCCTTATTGTTATCTTTACACCCAAATTGGTATCCAGGCCTAAGAGAAACCATCTGTGTCAAGCTTCCCATTCACTCCTTCCACATCTCACACAAGATGTAAAATGTAAATTCTAATTTCTTTCTGCAAGCATCATGAGCCCTTTGTTCAATATGTGTATAAAACTGTTCTTAGTTCACACTCATCCTTTTTAAGCTTTGTGCTAGAGATTATAATTACCTTGAGAATATAAAGTTAAAAAAAGAAATATGGGCCATTGATTTACAGAGTTCATAATTTGGAAAGAAAAATAGACAACAAGCAATAAGTAAGTGAAAAATTGCTCCATGTGTCTTAATATGCTAATAATTGTTATGAATAATGTGATGGTGAATGACACTGGGAGACATAATTTCAGATTTGGTATTAGGAAAGATTGCTCTGTGAGTGAGTATCAGTAATGACAATATTATCTAAGGCAATAATTCATCCCCATATCCCAGCATGATTGGCTGCTCTGAGACAAAACATTTTAGGGAACCTGAAATCTGGATGGTTACTCATGAGCATAGCCTGGTGAAGATCTGTCCCTTCCTTGTACCTACACTCATTACTTCATATGATATGGCATAGGAACAAAGACTGGAAGAGAACACAGACAG
The DNA here is from genome assembly GCA_030674055.1 of Rhabdomys pumilio. Lineage (NCBI taxonomy): Eukaryota > Metazoa > Chordata > Mammalia > Rodentia > Muridae > Rhabdomys > Rhabdomys pumilio. The sequence continues at coordinate 26,308,716 of JANHMN010000019.1, forward strand.
TGACTTTCTATTGTCATGCTTTCTCAAAGTCCATTAATCAGAAATAGTTACACAGTCTTCTTGGATACTCTATTCATGTGCACTCTGCTCCTGAAACCTTTCTGTACACTTTAACTAGGTGCATAAGGACCACCTTGACCTGTACTCTATTCGCCATCCTAAACTTTTCCTCTTTGAAAGGAAAGTATGACCTTCACATATTTGTTTCCACCCCTTCAGAAATTTTCCTGCTGTCATTCACCCTCCTTACTTTCTCTGGTGTTATTTCTAACTTACACAACTCATGGTATGAGTCATCTCTTCTGGGATGCTTGCTGAGACGTTTCACATTTGAGTTTGTCTTTTCTCCAGTGTCCCCTTAGTAGAGTATGCTCTTCTTGACAATTGGGAATCTATTACTTGTTTCTCTTCTGGATTCTCTAAAACCAAAGCAATGAAGATAATAACTGTGCCTTCTTAATTATTATACTACAATATAGGCCCTTAAAACAAAGAGGATGCTTGAATATCTCTTTCAAAAGGAAATTGTACATAAATGGGAGATTTTGCTGTATTAAGTATAGTTGGCAAATAATATGGTAAGAATTATAAAGCCAAGAAGATTTGTTGCAAAAAGTAAGAAAACTGTATTTTTTCAAATCCCTGTCATCTACCAAATCCAAAACAAGAAGTGCTATGAATAGTCATTTCAGTTTCAACCATAATGAAATTAAGGTGCTATGAAAACAGTCATCAGGACATTTAATCTAGTAATTGGATCAGAAGCCCATTTGTCTTGGACTAAGACAGAGTTCAGAATTAACCACTTGATCCAGAATTCATGATATACTACTCATTCAAAAATGAGGTTTTCCTCCTAAAACTTAAAATTTCCCTTAACTCGTTTTTATTCCTCTCCCTATAATTTCCATACAACATTAAACCTCCAATTTCTGAGAAGAGTCAGAGATAAATTCATGATACCAAAGAAAAGAATATTGTGAGCTAAAGAGGAAGGGGTAACTAAAATGGGAGAAAAAGAGAAAATGTCAAGAGACAAAATTAGCATGGAGTCTTGAGGGAAAAATAAATTGTAAATCAAGGGGAAAATACAGGAAGCAAGAAATAAGCAACTGTTATATCATTGGGATGAGTTGTGTTATATATTATAGTATTGAAATCATGGTATTTTTCTACTGCCAATAGCAATACCTAAAAATTTGTTAGGACTTGCTTAATAATAAAACCTAAAAAAAAAATTCTATTTGTGATTAACTACTAGAAAAAATTATTTATCTATAAAAATGCTGCTTCTGTGTGATTTTCTCTCATGTCATGCATTTTTGATGCAAAGACTAGTTAAGAGTCAATATAATTCTGGCAAATACATTGCATTTACTGTGTCTGGGAGACTGCAGAAGAACCACTCTGATAAAAACCATTCAATGTCTGCTTCATGGCATTGGTGGAATTATATAGAGGCAAGAAATCTTTGTCCATGTCAACTGAAATCCAGTCCTGCATATATTACTGGAGTAGTGTTATCTTCCAAGCCTTGTTGAATCTAATTTCATTCATCCAGAATTTGTAATAGACTGATTCTTCTCAAATTGGGCTTATTTTTCTGAAAACCTAAAATGTCTCTGTTTATTTTTCTAGAAAGCCCCTAACAAAATTATTCTGCAGAATAAGCTGTATGTGCTAAACTTTGGAATAAGCAAAGTGAAGTTGCTATTTGTACTATAAGAAATTGAAGACTTGTATGGGGTCCCAGGTTCGTCCTAGCATCTCCAAGGTGAAAGAAAGAAAGAAAGAAAGAAAGAAAGAAAGAAAGAAAGAAAGAAAGAAAGAAAGAGAAAGAAAGAAA
>JANHMN010000019.1:26310571-26355171 GCA_030674055.1 Rhabdomys pumilio
GGAGAGAGAGAGAGAAAGAAAGAAAGAAAGAAAGAAAGAAAGAAAGAAAGAGAAAGAAAGAAAGAGAAAGAAAGAAAGAAAGAAAGATGGAAGAAAAGAAGGAAGGAAGGAGGGAAGAAGGGAGGGAGGGAGGGGAGAAGGAAGAGAGAGAGAGAAAGAAAGAAAAGAAAGAAAGAAAAGAAAGAAAGAAAGAAAGAAAGAAAGAAAGAAAGAAAGAAAGATCTCCAAGAAAAAAATGTAATATAGTAGTTTCCACTGTGGTTTTTCTTACAAGCAGATTTTCTTTGTGGCATTCAAAAAGCTATTTGACCCTATGATCACTTTTCCATGGAATATATCTTAAGAATTATTAATCTACCTTGCGGCATTCTGCCATGGGTCACATTCATATTTGGAACAGAGTTTGTGATTGGTATGAAGTAAGCACAGTCTGTGAATTCTGATCTGGTAACAAAAACATTGAATTATAATTAGTTTTATGATTGTGAGTATACAAATCATCATAAAACAAAATCTATGAGAACCCAATTCAGGTGAGGAGTTGAAGCAGAACTTCTCTGTTATGGCATCTCTAAAATTAAGCCAAAACCTTCAGGATGTATGTAACTTTGTTAGTAGAAGAAAGGTGATAAGAACTTCCCAGGTAGAGGAGGCAGCAAGTCTACTGAGTCTGAGGCAGAACACAACATACCCAATCACAACAGCCTGTAACAGTAGAGCACAGCTAAGGGAAGGAGAGCAGCCTTCAGAGAGCATGCTATCCAGCTAAAGCATGTGAACGTTACGTCTGGTTCTTTCTCCCAGCACCATGCTCTCAGAAATAAGACTCGGACACAAAATATATTTACAATTATTTTAGCCATATAGATAAGCTCTTCTCTGACTAGGTCATAAATTAAACAATTTTTTAAATCTATATTCTGCCATGTGACTGGTAATCTGTGCTTACAAACCATGTATCTGTCTCATCACATCTTCCCGAGTGACTCTCTTGCACATCACTGTCTTTTGGAATTGTTTCTACCTCCCTGATGTTCCACCTCCTATTTTCTACCTAAGTCATAGGCATCAGATGTATTATTGACAGGAGTCATATGCATACACACATAAGATATTCTCTCTACAAGAGAAATAACTTTATACCAATAGTTCTCAAGATTCCTAATGCTGTGACTCTTTAATACAGTTCCTCAGGTCATGGTGACTCCAGCCATAAGATTATTATTTTGTTGCTATTTCATACTGTAATTTTGTTACTGTTATAAATTTCAATGTAAGTATCTTATATACAGAATATCTGATATCCAATATCTTTTGGGGGTTCCAAAACACGGATTGAGAATCGCTACTCTACACCTTCCAAGGAGATCAGAGAAAGCCTTGTGTGACTGAAGTCCTCAGTGAATGTGCACTGTTGACAAGGACATGGCCTCAAACCCATATAAAATTTTATTCTTAGATCCATGTAAAAAATGGCAAGGACCCTTGGTGGGAGTAGTGAGGCTCAAAGGGATGGCAAAACCTTTTTTTAGTCCATGTGTGTGTTTGTAACATGTGCAGTACACAGCTTTTCCCCTGAGACATTTAAGGTCTGAAGACTGCTTGCTCCCTACAGAGATTAGCAAAGTCTGTCTCCTGGATTCAGCTTTATAAAATAATCCTTGCCTCCTTGTTTGTCTACATGTAATAACACTACCTCCCTGATCAACGCTATATAATAAATAAACTGAGTTTCGAAGATACTGTGCCTTTTCCATCACAGTGCCCAGTCCACCCAATGCTAGTGTTTCTGTGTCCATGTGTTTCTCTGTCTTTTCTTGATTCCCTTAGTGCTCCTAGAAAAAACAGTAAAAGTTAAAATCAATGAGGCCTTCTGTTAGGAAAATCAAAAGTCTAAGCATAAACAAACAAACAAAATAAAACAATAAAACTCCTACTGTAGATCAAAACGTACTCTCTGGTGAATGTTAGGTCTAACTAAAGGTTTTTAAGCTCCAACTACAAGCCATCTCATTCTCTACTTAGAACTCCCTACCAAAGCAAGAGGAAATTTTCTCAGGAGGATGAGAACCATAACACCATATGCTTTACCATCTGTAGTACAAGAAGGTACTCTGCAGGCTACCAAAAGAGAAACAAACACCATGTCAGCCACAAACCCTTTAATCTACAATGGTGACCTGCCTGCAATATATACTAGGGTAATAGTATATATAATATGATATATATATATATATATATATATATATATATATATATATATAATATGTATATTATATATAATATAATAGTATATATAATAGTATATATAATATATTATAATAATATAATAATAGTATATATGAAGCTTGTGAGAGTGCCTAACCAATATCTGATTTGACTCAAAGTTTACTCTATGATATGGAACTCATTCATATCCCAACACTGCTTACTTTCTCTAATCTTTCAACTGACTGTGTGCTGTCCTTAGCAAGTTTAGAGAAAATAAACTGGAACTGAGCTGGAAACTTCCTCCCTTCTGTTTTCATTTTATTTCTATTGCTGTGATAAAACACTTTGAACAGCAAATTTGAGTAGAAAATAACTTACTTGGCTTATACTTTCATAGCACAGGCTATTATTGAGGGAAATCAAGGCAGAAATTCAAGCAGGAATCTGAAGCCGAAACCATGCCTGCTTGATAGTTTATTCAGGTTCATGTCACCAAGCTTCTTTATATGACTCAAGATCATCAGCCCAGAGAATGGTACCACCTGGAGTGGAATGAATCGTCCCACATCAATTAGCAACAAAGATAATCCCTGATAGATGTTCCCATAGACCAACTTGATAAGAATTACTCAATTGATACTCTTTTTTTTCTGGTGATTCTATATTATGGTGATAGTTAATAAACTATTTAACTAAATAAGACATCAGCTGCTCTCTGATCGGATTTGAGGCATATTCAATAGAAGGGAATCCATATTTGGTACTGTAAACTCAGGCAAAAACTCATACCATATAGACAATGGGGGTAACTGCTGTTTTGACAAGCTGACATAGTAGCAGTCTGCTTTCTAAATATGTATTCTTATAACCTTAGATAAATTGTACTTCTAAACTATTAATCAGGGAAGGCTTTCTTTGCAGTGAATGGTACTCTGGTTAACTACTGGCTACTTACAAGACTCTAAGGGATGGGAATCTTTGCCTTCAGTTGTGTAATATCCAATGGGTAGTTTCAAATTCATTTTCATACAAATGGATGTGGGTAAACTCACTGTGTTACAAAACCACCAAAAAAAAAAAAACCATGAACTTGAGAAAAAGCTTGTAGAGGAGTAGTTTACAGGGTTCAAAAGATGGGAATGAGTAGAGGAGGACAGTAATTAGAATGCATCATATACCCATATGAAATTGTCAATGAAAAATTAATTAAAAACCTTCAATATCCAGTCAAAATTTGCTCAAATAAAAGAAAAATATGTTAAAGTACATAAAAACAGAGGGAATTTAATTCCATAAAACCCATGGTAGAGAGAAGGCTGGACTCACAGGAGTTCTAACATGCCCAGTAGTGTAGGATGCTGAAGAAGCATGGTGGCCACCAGAACGACAGGTGAGACATGCTGATGCCAGGACAAAGAATGATGCTGACCTGTGAGCTTGCTGAGTGCCCTGACAATGGTGACTGAGAAGCTGTATTGGACATATGTTCCTGACCCATCATTGCTTACCTATACCCCTGATGGGACAAGCTGCCTTGCTTCAAGTTTTTAGACCTTGTGGAACAGAGAATCAAAAAGAGAAGTTATAATGACTCTTGTCATTTTTAAATGTGACCAGTTATTCAAACTCAACCATAGACTGGTCTAGAAATCAATCCAATATTGGAAATAACAGTCTTCATTTGGAAGTCTGGTTCTGGACATTTTCAGAGACATATATGGAAATTAGTTGCAGTTCTCTATGATGTTATGTTAGCAAGAGATAAAGTTGGGGCAGGATCTGGATTTCAAACAGGTGTTAGCACATATTTTAAGGCTCTTTTAATTGTCCAGTTAAAAATACTTTTGTTTCTTCTACTGGATTTAATGTAGGTTGGACTGATTATACACCTTCTAATTGTGTTTGTGTTTTGAAATCTGGAATGTCAGTTACAGAGATCTAACAACCAGCTTTTGTTTTAGTGTCCTGAGTATCAGAGAATCTTGGTATTCTAAAAATAACTTGCAAGTACTGGAAGAAATGAGTCAGACTTTTTAAATATGTTTCTGTGTTTGTCAAAAAAGCTACTCATATCCGTGGAGGCAAATATAAGGTTCTTGTGTTATGAATGAAGTAGTAAGTGAACACACTATCAAACCAATTCTTGATGACTTATCATTACACCCATAAATTAAAGCATCTCTCAGCCCTTATCAGAGGAGCTTCTATTTAAAGTACATGGGAACTAGCACAAAGACAACTGGCTAAGATATAGAGAATAAGAGGGCACAAAATGCTCATTCCTAAAAGGGACATGTATCACATCCCTTCTCCCAAGACTCAGGGATCATTGTTGGAGGTGCAGCAGAAACATTGTAAGAATCAATGGCGGTGGATGAATACCAATAATCAACAAGGTGACTATACATGCAAACTCACAGCACTTGTGATGGCAACCCTTAAGCAAGCTCAAGCCAGACATCTCAGCATGGAGGGAGAAGCTAGATATGAGGTAGCAGAGAAGATATTAGAAATCTAAAGCTGCTGGAAGAGGGAGTTGGTTTTTCTTAACACTGTTGCCCTTTGTAAATCAATCAAGCTCTGAAAGCATGCCACACATCCAAGAACAAATGGCCATCACAAACTGGACTTGAAAGGTTTTTTAAAAAGGATACAAAGTTGAGCATGTAGATAAGGAGGTAGATCTGAGAGGAGTTAGGGGAAGGGTAAATATGATCAAAACACCTGGTATTTACAATAAATTAATAAAAAGAAAGAATCAAAAAGCACATTCACCATCAAGTTTCATTCCGGACACAGAGCTATAGTTCAACATATGTGAATGAACAAATGCCATATATTACATAAATGAACTCTATAACAGAAATCACGTGACAATTTTAAGAAATATATTTTTAAATGTCTTCTCACAAAATCTCACATTCTTTTTTGATAAAAGTTTTGCAAATAGTAGAAATGAATAGAAGGACAGATTACAATACAACAAAGGCTGCATATAAAAAATTTATAGCTAACAGTGGTGATAAATGAGAAGAAACCCAAAGCATTTCCACTAAAATTAGGAGCAAGGCAAGTGCCCAACTTCCACACTCTTAATCGTCATTGCACTTGAAACCTGAGCTAGCACTAAAGGGGGGATAAAGTGGATACAACAGAGGTATTGAACAGAGAGAGTTGCACACCAGTGTTTTTGCAGGAATGTCCACAATAACTAACTTGGGTAACCAACAGAACTATCTGTAAACAGAAGAGCGGATATTCACAATCATAAATGGATTTTTTCCCATACAAAAGAGCAAAACAAAAAGTCAAAGTTCCTTCATTTGAAGATATCATTTTATATTAAGAAACCCTAAAGAATCCACCAAAAAATTCCTAGATTTAATAAACACTTTCAGAAAAGTGACAAGACATAAAATTAGCATACAAAAATTAGTAGCCTGTCCATATACTGAAATTCAAATTATAACAACATGGAGATTCCATCTCATCTTAGCCAAAATGGGAGCCATTCAGAAAACAAATAATAATAAATTCTGACAAGGACACAGACAAAAGGGAACTCACCTCATATGCTTGTGATGAAGAGGTAAACTAGTCAAGGCACTATAAAAATCAGTGTAAAGATCTCTCAAAAACCTAAAACTCTATTGACTATGTGGTCCAGTTACATCCCTCCTGGCTATTTACATAAAGAACTTCAAGTCACCATTCCACAGAGATATTTGCACACCAGTGTTTTATGCAGGAATGTTCACAATATAGCTAACTTAGGTAACCAATGTAAGTATCTGTAAATAGAACAGTGGATAAGCACAATCATAATGGGATTATTTTTCACCCATACAAAAGAGCAAAGTCATATTATTTTCAGGAAAATGTATGCAATTAGACATGATCATAGTATCTGAGTTATGTCAGCCTCACTATGACAAATACAACACATTTACTCTCATTTGTGGTTCCCACATTTTATACATATGCAAAAATAATGTATATGTATATATGGAAATAGAAACTAACATACTTAATGGAACTATAGGGGAGAGGGAGGGAGAACAAAACAAGGGAAAATATACTTAAAGCACATTTCATACTTGTGTGAAAATGTTATTATATAACCTAGTACCAGGTCTGATTAATATGTAATAATGGATTTTTTAAATTCTAAATTGACATTTACTTCTACAATAACTAGGTAAATACTGAACTCATTTTCCAGCATGGACAAATAGAAATATAGATAAATTTTATGCAACAACTGTCTGCAGACATTGGAAAAAAAGTAGCACAGACTATAATCCTTGTCAAAAAGAAAAATAAATGAGTAAGGGTCTATTTTTACCCCAAGGTTTGCTCATAGGTCATTATTAAAGCTATAAAGATTTGTTTAAATCCTTTCTGAGATAAAGGCTTAACCTTTCCTATAGGAAAGATCTCAGTGAGTAGAGGGGCTACAAATCAGAGTAGACTATGATGACCAAAACGTACACAACAAAATATGCAAAGAAGGAATCCACATGGAGATGTAGAGCCAGAAATGTGCATCAAGACCCCTTGAGTGTACTGCTAACTAGTAAGCTCTCTGTGCAGAGGAGAAAACCTCTTTAAAATCAGCAAAGTTTTATTAACATTCATCTAACCAAAGAACATGCAAGGCTGGGAGACATTGTCCTTCTAGCTAGTCAGTTGGTAGTTGTAGCCAGTGAGGCCCTAGGGTCAGTGTTGCTCTAAATAGATTCTTTGAAAAAAATTAAAACAACAACAAAAAAAAAATAAATAAATAACATAAATCTTTGAAACACTCAAGCTGATCCACAAAAGGAAAACACAAGAAAATGTGTTAATCTCAGGTTTATAGCCTAACCAACATCAAAGCTCTCTGGGGGACTTGTAGGGTAGGCCTGTGTTCAGAACAATGACCTTCTGCTGCTCTAGTCTTCTAACACAGAATGAGAGCAACACTGTAGCAATTTAACACAAGCCTCATACATGACCTGAAACTGTCCAAAGACCACATTAAAAATCAAAGCATGGATCAATTTAATGTAATTTACTTTATTTAACTTAATATATTCACAATATTCCATAATGTAAGTGATTTAAAGTTATTATTAAAATATTTACATTTTACTGTAATATCATTGATATATAATATTTATGGTTGTACAATATTTTTTTTCTTCAAGTTATTTCTGATTAAGCTTCAAGCTGTAGGTATACGGACAGATAGTAGCTGCCATGCTGAGCAGCAAAGACTTAACATAAAGAAGTATGGCTTTGGGAGTAGCATCTTTGAGTGTTCTATCTGCTCTAGCTGCAGATAGAAACTTTACCATAAGGAACTGAGCTCGATTGTAGCCCCTTAAGATTTTCCCAATCAATTTTGGGGCAGTCCTGCCTGCCATACATATCCTAAAATGGTACTGTTAATATCTAAAGCATTTAATTAATGTTTCTGCCTTTTCCAAGAACCTAATTAGACTGTGAGATAAGCAGAAGCTATGCCCTGCAGGAATTATCAATGCTTCATAGCTATTGACCTCCAGATGTCATTAATGGTAATCATACAAAAACTGATAAGGATAATTTCCACTCTAGATCAATCATGTTTAATATAAGCATGCAATTTACTGGGATGTCATCTGTCTCCTTCATGACTACAGAGAGTAGAAAAATATAGTATAAGAATAACAATTACTGAGAGTGTCCCCTCCTGGTATGGAAATCTTTTAAACCAAGGCACTTAGTTCTAAATATTATATATGTAGCAACCCACCCATTTATTTAGAACTATAGATGGTTTGTGTTATTCAGTGTTCAATAGACACTTGCTAAACAGGACTCAATTTGTTTTAGAAATTTGAAAATTATGCTTCATTTTCTATTCTCATCCAAATGCTTTTCCTAGGCAGGTTCCTAGGTTGAATCAGGCACTTAGTGTTCCATGAAAAAATGATCATGTTATAACTCACCAAGCTAAAGAAAATTTCTCAATATTTTCATGCTTTTAGTGACCTTGAATCAGTCTTAGGTGTGTATGTACCTACTTTGTACCTAATACAAATCAGATTTTAAAGAAACTATAATAAATCATAACAATATAATTAATATAATATGAAGCAATTTATTGGCATTTCCCTACTGGGAAGAAATAATTTTCCTTCCCACTAAAGTTACACTCCCCAAGGATCTAAGTCTCAGTCGACCTGAAGTAGGGTCATTGGTACAGCATGAGGAGGCTTAGCCCTGATGCACATTCCTGTCTTCCATTTTCTGTATTTTTAGCGTGTAAGCCGATAATCATCTGATCCTGCTCAAGTTTCTTTCAAATGTATACAGTTTCCTTTTGATATTATGAATTTCTATTTAACATGCAGTTCACTGGTCTAAAAAACATGCTATCAAAACTGGTTCCAAGACATTTTACAGTAGAAATCTGCTTCTTTTTCTTACAGAGTAATGGTAAAGCATTCCCTTGAAAACTAAAACTAACTATAGAAAAGATATGATGTCTCTGAAACAGGTAAAATCAGATTAATGGCTACAATTGATGATTCTTGTATCTGGTAAATTTGAATGGCTTCACCAAAGCCTTTTTTAAAATTATATATATATATATATATATATATATATATATATATATATATATATTTGATAATAGTCTGATATCTAACATTGGGAGATAATTTATCATCGTCACAACTCCATATTTTTTAATGAATTATGATCTATTACATATTGCATTCTTTCCTTAATTTAAAGGCTACATTTTTAGGCTATTATAACTGGGGACTTAGAACTTTTCTATTAATTTAATTTTCAGACCAATGGCTGTTCATCATTAGATAAATCTTTCTGTAAAAGAATGTGGGACCGTGGTAGGATGACTTGGGTTTTGGTAGAAGCGCTGGCTGGAAGTAGCCCAGAGACCCAACAGGTGTTCATTGCCTGTGAGGGACAGGCATCTATTCTGTTGTGCTCTCAGAATCCAGGCTCCTGACACGTGGAAAAGATCTTCATTAACCTGCACCATTCAGTCACATAGGACAGTGCAGCCCCTCCCAAAGAGCACAGGTAGAGGACATGACTACAGGCCTCAGCCCTAGAGAAATTTCCATATTAATGAGTTACATAAAGGCCAGAGGACATAGCCAGTTATACATTCCTTTTCCCAGACCCTCAGACCCTCATTCCTTCTCCCTCCCTATTTAAGTGAGGCCCACCCTGACTTAAGTGGGGGTGCATCCAGACCATCTATCATCTGCCATGTCAATAAAGCTCTTGGAACCCCAGACTTCCTCCTGTCATTGGGGCCTGCTATCGTGGCAAACTGCTTCTCACAGCTCAACACTCAAGTGCCCACAATCTCTGTTCGTCCGCACCACACCTCAGTGGTGCCTGGAAGCCCCAAATGGAGACACTGACCTCCAGGTCCACTTGAGAACCCTGCCCACCCATAGAACTTTAGACTGAGTTCACTCCCCGCCCAGGGGCACCCCGGCGGCTTCTGGTAGCCCAGCGTCTGCCCGTGCCATGGAAGGGGACATGCAGAAACTACAACTCAACACAACAGAGATCTGCACATGCCCATGGATGAGGGCCATCAATTTTTCCCCACAAAAGAATGCCACTAAAACTTCTACTTATAGCTCTGACAAATCAGTTACTACCCAATCAGCAATCACACCAAAACAACTAAAAAGTTTTGGCAAATTGGAAAATAATGATAATTTGAAAATTACTGGAGAATCTCAAATCAGGGACGCTATGAAACCAAATCTAAAAAGAACAGGAATAGGAGAAAGAAAAGAATATCAACTCAAAGGCTTAGAGAATATTTTCAACAATATCATAAAAAAAAAAAAAAAAATCCCTAACCTAAAAATGGAAATGCCTATAAGATACAAGAAGGTTACCACAAATAGATTGAACCAGAAAAGAAAGTCCCTCCATCACATGATAATTAAAACATTAAACATACAGAAGAATGAATATTAAAAAGCATCAAGGGAAAAGGATCAAATAACATATAAAGAGAAACTTACTAGAATTATACCTGACTTCTTGATGGAGTCCCTAAATGCCAGAACTGCCTGGACAAATGTCACGCAGACTCTAGGAAACTGCAGATGCCAGCCCAGACTTCAATATCCAGAAAAAATTTCAATCTCCATAGATGAAAAAAAAAATACTCGATGATAAAGTGAAGTTTAACTAAAATCTATCCACAAAACCAGTCCTACAAAAGGTACTAGAAGGAACACTCCTACTGAAGGTTAACTATGCATACAAAAACTCAGAAAATAAATAATCTCACACTAACAAAAACAAAAGAAGGTAAGTACACACACACACACACACACACACACACACACACACACACACACACATACACACACCACACACATGCACGTACTACCACGACCAACAACAACAACAAAATAACAGGAATCAACAATCAATGCTCATTTATATCTCTCAATATCAATAAACTCAATTGGCCAATAAGAAGTCACAGATGAACATAATGGATGCAAAAACAAGAATCATCCTTCTACTTACATACAAGAAGCACACCTCAACATCAAAGATAAACACTATATCAGAGTAAATGGTTGAAAATATTTTTTTCAAGGCAACAGACCTAAAGAGAAAAAAATGGTGTAGCCATTCTATCATCTAACACAATAGACTTCAAACCAAAAGTCAGTCAAAAGAGCCAGGGAAGGAAACTTTATATTCATCAAAGAAAAAATCCACCAAGATTATCTTTCAGTACTTAACACCATATCTGATTTCAAGTTACATTACAAAGCTATTATAATCAAGCTGTAATAGATACTGTGATAGAGCTGTTATTAATAAAAACAGCAAAGTATTGGCATAAAAAACAGATCGATCAATAGAATCCAATCAAAGACCCAGATATATATCCAAACACCTATAACTGTATGATTTTTTTTATAAAAAAAAAAAAAGCCAGAATTAAACAATGAAAAAAAAGCATCTTCAAAAAATAGAGCTGGTTTAACTAGATGTATACATGCAAATAGATCTATATTTATCACCCTTAACAAACCTCAAGTCCAAGTGAATCAAAGACACTGAATCTGATTGAAGAAAAAGTAGTAAATAACCTTGAACACATTGGCACAGGAGACAACTTACTGAACAAAAACCTAATAGTTCAGGCACAAAGATAGCCAATAAATTGGACTCAAGGATTTAAAAGCTTTTGTAAAGCAAAGGACACCATCAATAGGACAAAATGGCAGCCTATAGAATGGGAACAGATTTTAACCAACTCCACATTAGATAGGTTAATATCCAAAATATATAAAGAACTCAAGAAACTGATATCAAAAAACTTATTTATAATACAATTTTAAAAATCAAGTATAGGTCTAAAGAGAGAATTTTATAGAGGAAACCAAAATGGAGGAGAAACACTTAAAGTGTAGAGAGCCGCGGCGAGCAGTGACAGCATTTGCCATTACAAGATGGCGCTGGCATCCAGCCCTCCTGTGGGTAAACAAGTAAATTGCGCATGTGCAAGTGGTGAAAGCGCACCAAGTCACTGCCCAGCCCGGGGCGTCATACGGGGTTATGAGCAAGCAGCCAATCAGATATGTCCACGCCACTCTAGGGTGTATATAAAGCAGTGCCATCTTGGGGCTCTCTCTCTTCCTCCTTTCATCGCAATAAACGCTTGCTGCAGAAGGATCCTGGTGCCCACGTGCGTTCTTGCTGGCGAGACGATTGCGCAGGCCACATTAAAGAGATAGTCAACATCCTTAACCATCAGGAAAGTGGAAATTAAAACTACTTTTTATATCTGTCACAATGACTAAGTTCAATAACACAAGTTACATCTCATGCTGGCAAGGATGTGGAACAAAGGGAACACTCCTCTATTGCTGGTGGGAGTGAAACCTTGTACAATCACTATGAAAATAAATATGGATGTTCCTCAGAAAACTGGGAATGGATCTACCCCAAGAACTAGCTATACTACACTTGGGGATATACCCAAAGGACACCTCATCCTACCACAAAGACACACAACTATGTTCATAATGGCTTTATTCATAGTTGCCAGAAACTGAAAACAACCTAGATGTCCCCCAAGTGAAGAATGGATAAAGAAAATGTAGTACATTTATACAGTGGAGTATTGCTCAGCTGGCAAACAAAGAACATCATGAAATTTGCAGGCAAATGGATAGAACTAGAAAAAGTAATCATCCTGAGCAAAGCAATCCAGACCCTGAAAAACATGACATGTACTTTCCTACAGGTGGATATTAGCTGTTAATTAAAGCATAATCATACTACAATTCACAGTCCCAGGGAGGCTAAGCAAGAAATAGGTCAACACATAGAGTGGGTATGGAGGATGTGTGGACCTGCCTTGATAAGGGAAATAGAGTATATTAGGTGGGTGGATTGGGGTTGGATGGGTGTGGATAGGAACAGGGGAAATCTGATTGGGGTGGGAAGGGCAGAGGAAAAGATTATAGGAAGAAACAACTGGTATTGGGGGATATTCGGGAGGGGGCAATGTGAAACCCTTAGAGCAGTGGAAACTTCCTGGACCTATGAGGGTGACCCAAGTGACAACTTCTAGTAATGAAGAATACAGAGACTGAACCAGCCATCTTCTGTAACTAGGCAAAGTATCCAATGTTGAGACTGGGAAACCAACCCAGTCACAAAACCTTGGACCCACAACCTGCAATGTGTGATAAGGAAATGGTGACTCAGAGCTTGTAGGAGTAGGCAACCAATGACAGACATAATTGAGGCCCAAAGCAGGAGAGGGAGCCCATGCTCTATATTGCCTTGATGGCCAGGAAACAGAAGCTGAATAGCTCAGAGACCTGGGATCAGTGCCTAGCCCTGTTGTCATCAGAGAGGGTCCCTCTGGCAGCTAAGAGCAGATGCAATGCCCCACAGCCAAACATTAGGTAGAGCTTGGTGAACCTTGTGGAAAATGGAGAGGAAGGACTGTAGGATACAGAGGGGTCAGGGACATCTCAAAAACTATGCTTACACAATCAACTCATCAGGGCTCATATGACCTCACACAAAGACTAATGCAGCAGTCACATACCTTGAATGGGTCTGGGCTGGGCCTCTGGAAATATGTTATAGCTGTTTAGTTTGGGGGTTTGGTGGGGCTTCTAATAGTGGGAGTGGGACTCTTTTGCCTGCTATTGAGGTTATTTTCTTACTACTGGTTTGCCTAATTCAGCCTTGATATGAGGGTTTGTGCCTAGTTTTATTGCAGTTTATTATGCTGTATTTGCTTAATACCCTTGGGAGGCCTGCTCTTTTCTGAAAAATAAAAAAATAATAATAATTTTAAGAAAAGAAGGAGCAACAAATTTGGGGGGAAAAGGAGGTGTGGAGTGTCTTAATTAGGCTTTACTGTTGTGAACAGACACCATGACCAAGGCAACTCTTATAAGAACAACATTTAATTAACCAAAGCAGGAGCACGCAGTATGGAGGCAGGCATGGTATATGAGGAGCTGAGAGTTCCACATCTTCATCTGAAGACTCCTAGGAAAAGACTAGCTTCCAGGCAGCTAGGATAAGGGTCTTAAAGCAGGCAGCTAGGATAAGGGTCTTAAAGCCCAGGCCCACGATGACATATTTCTTCCAACAAGGCCTCACCTACTCCACACCTCCTAATAGTGCCATTCCCTGGGCCAGTCATATTCAAACCACCACAGGGAAACTTGAGGGAATGGAGGGATAGTATGCTGTGATCATACATTGCATGAGAAAAGAATAAGTTTTAGAAAAAACAGGATAAAGTATGGGTATCATTGAATGAAGTGGACCTTAAATCTAACTAAAAAGAGGGGGTTGGTATTACTATAATATTTGTGCCACTATAAAGCCAGTGGACATCTCTTGTAGGCAGTTCATTATTATAACTCATAGAATTCATAGCTGGGTAGCAACTTCTAGAACTATGAATGCTACCCAATACTGTTGAAGCCTCCATTTGAATACTAACTAGATTTATCTATGTTCTATGTCATAAGTATGTAGTATCCTTACTTGGTCTTACTACCAAGTTGTGAAGGATAATCAATAGCATTGGAAATAGACTGTAGTGTTTGGAGGTCTACTGGACCTCTTTGGCCAACAATTCAGAAAGTTGTATGCAACTCATTCCAGGTTTTTTTTTTCTTTTTTGATAGTATATGACGTCTAGTTCGGGTATTGTCTCCCTCATTATATGGTGACTTTATTTAAAGTCATTTGATATGTGTACGTAGTTTTGGAACTTTCTACAGTAGTAGTGTATTTTCATATGGCTTTTCAAAATGCCTCTAATGTTAATTATCCATCCCCATATTCCTTCCTTTATCCTTTATTCTCATCCCCAGACCCTTTAATCTTTCTGCTCTAATCCTCTCTTTATCTATTTATTATACTATATTCTATATCACCTTAGATGAAAGATCTCAATCTATCCCTAGGCCCCTTATTAAATGTCTAACCTCAATGGGTATTCTAAGTATGGTAGTTCAAATAAAAATGGCTGCCATAGCCTTACATGGAGTGGTACAATTAAGAAGTGTAGCCTCCTTGGAGTAAGTGTTGCCTTTTTAGAGGAGGTATGCCACTTGGGGTGGACTTTGAGATTTTCAGTACTCAAACCAAGCCCAGTGTCACCCACCCTCACTTCCTGCTACCTGCTGATTCAAATGTAGAAGTCTCAGCTACCTCTCCAGCACCATGTCTGCCTGGATGCTGCCATGCTTCCTGCCATGATGATAATGGACTAAAACTCTGAATTGTAAACCAGCCCCACTTAAATACTTTTCCTTTATTAGAGTTGCCATGGTTATGATGTCTCTTCACAGCAATAAAATCCTTAACATTTAGTGAAATTCATATATCAAAAACATAAATGCTAATATTTATATGTAAGAGAAAACATACAATTTTTCTCTTTCTCTGTCTGGATTTAACTCGCTCAGGTTGGTTGTTTTTAGCTCTAGCATTTGCCTGCAAATTTCTTAACTTCATTTTTTAATACTTAAATACTACTCCACTATATAAATATATCACATTTTCATTATCCTCTCACCTGCTGATGGACTGTTTCCAGTTTCTGGCAACTATGAGTGAATGAATGAATGAATGAGCAATTAATCAACAATGAATATGAATGAGCAGATATTGTGGCTATTCTTGATTTTCAACTTGACTACATCTGGAATTATCTAAAAACCAGAGTTCCTGGGCACATCTATGAGAGATTTTTAATTAACTGGATCATTTGAAACAGGAAGACCCATCTTAAATCCAGATAACTTCAGATCAGAAGACTCGCCTTACTTGTGGTAGCCTATATAAAAGACAAGGGAAAAGTCTCTTTTGCTCTATTCCTACTTGTCCTCATTCTTGCTCCATTGATATTAGGTCCTATTTCTTCAGGATTCCTACATTTACTGAGGACCAGCTCAGGCATCCAGCACGGTGAACTATATTCTTGAACTTTTTCTTAGGTAAAAGTCATTGTTGAACTGGCTGGACCATAGCCTATAAACCAATATAATAAATCTCATGTATATTCGTTCATTGGTTCTGTTCCCTAAAGAACCCTGACTAATACTGTAGGTATCTCTGTAGTAGAATATAGAGTCCTTTGGATATATGTCCAAGAGTAGTATAACTGGATCTCATGGTTGATCAATGTTCAGTTTTAGGGGATCCTCCAAACTGATTTCAACAGTGGCTTCACCATTGTGCATTCCCCAGCTATGAAAAAGTGTTCTCTCTCACTGAATTATTGTCATAATGTGCTGCCATTTGTTTTATTAATTTGCTGAGTCATTGTGCTGTGCTCAAAGCTGCAATCTTTCTACCTCATCATCCCAAGTGCTTCAATTACAGAAGTGTGCCACCGTGCATAGATCCTCTATAATATGTTGTTACTACTCTAGTTGGTGGCATAAAGCTGGAAACGTGGAGCCTAAAGATTGGATCAGATTAAAGTCTCATGCAAGAACCAACATTATTGAGAGAGTCAGACAATTTCTATCCTGAGGATATTCTTGAATGTTAAGCAAGGTTGAATGAGCAAAGGTCATATTAATTCAGTCTGTATATAATCATGATGGCAAGGTCAAATGAGTTTAGACTTATATAGTCAAGAGAACAAGGTCACATTAATTCAAGCCACATACCTTCACAAAGACAACTCATGATTAGAAATAATAATAGTAAAATCATAGGTAATGTGAAGTAAACTCACTCCTATTTACTATACCTGGAAGAGGCACTAAAGCACATTCTAAGAACAATCCATGTTATGGAGAAATAGAGGTTACAAAGTTTTATCTTATTTCCTTACAGTTATCTCATAAGCTCTCAAAAACCTCTTCACACAGTGTTTTAGTTAGGGCTTTACTGCTATGAACAGACACCATGACCAAGGCAAGTCTTATAAAGAACAACATTTAATTGGGGCTGGCTTACAGGCTCAGAGGTTTAGTCTATTATCATCAAGGTGGAAGCATGGCAGCATCTAGCCAATCCAATATCCCATAGAAATAAAATAATTAACAACTATTATAAAGAGATGCTTCATTATACAAAATCAATTGGGAGATCCAGAATGGCAGATAATATTTAGGCATGGTTGTTCAGAGTCTCTCATGATAATCTGGGGAAAACTGAAAAATAGTACACCATCCAAACAACTGAAGAAAATGCTATATTCAGGGTGGCATCAGCAATAGCTGGATTGGCTGGGGAAAACCTCCCTTCTTGGTTATGGCACTAGCAATTGCCAAAGCAGAAATAAGATATATAAAAAGGAGTTCCTAGGGCTGTTAAGATCGCTTAGTGGGTAAATGTGCTTGCTTGTCACCAAACCTGACAACAATATAATCCTAGTTCTTCCAAACAATGTGGTGGGAAAATAGAACCAACCCATGTAAGTGCACAATGATATAAGTGCCCCAATACATACACACTCACACACACACACACACACACACACACACACACACACACACACACAAAAAATAAATAAAACATGAACAAACAATAAAGACTTCTACTATGTGAGAGCAGGGAGGTGGGATTGGGAGGATGGTGGGAGCACACCCTCATAAAAATTCAAAGAGAGGGTATGGGATAAGGGGTTTGGGGGGAGAATGGAAGAGAAGATAACAGTGAAAGGTAAATATGTAAAATATTCAATAAAAAAACAGATAATGGGTCTGGCAAAAAAAATAGTTTACTTATTTCAAATGATTTTCAAAAGTTTCCAGGAGATGCTTATTGGCTAAGATCTTATTTTAAGCTCTTCACAAAAGAATTTAAGTCTCTGTTTAATATTCTCAAGAGAGATGCAAATCCTAATTTCCCTCAACAATTAATTGACAAAAGAGGAGTAATTTTACAAAAAGTAGAAGCTATCATTAAGCAATATATTATATAGATTGATTAATTGTTGGCTGTTTTATAATTGTCCTTTGATAAAAGATTTATGTTTCTTTAGTGTTTTCACGACTCTCTTAGGGTGGAAGGAGTGGTTGTTGGCACTTCTGCCCTGATTTTATAAGAACTCTGAAAAATTGGCTTTAAAAACCAAAGAGAGGAAACTGTACCCTCAGAATGAGTCTCCCAAAAATACTCCCCATCATGCCTTGTTCATTTTTAACTTTCTAAAACTGAAAGCTGATGGCAAATCTGCCACTGACTGCCTCTGGCATAGCTGAGACCAATAAAAACTAAGCCACAACTATGTGAAAGGACCCTCTTACCCTTAAATGGAATGGCCAGGACCCAGTTCTCATATGGGGCCAAGGATTGATATGCCTGTTTGATACCACAGAAGGCACAGTTAAATGGCCGCCAAAAAGATTAATGAAATAAATAGATACCCCCACAAAATCAGGCCCAATTATAAATAAAATGAATAACAATTGACATCCAGGAAAGAGAAATCTCCCTGAGAATTCCCTTTTTTTTTTCCAGGTAAATATGAATCACTCATGATGTCTGCTGTTAGGAGTTCTAATCCTTATGCTGGCCTCCTGACTTATACTACTAAGACCTCTGATGGACCTTTGACAAGGACATCAAACAGCTAGAGATTGACATCACTAATCTAAAGAAATCCCTCGTTTCACTGTCTGATGCTATCTCCAAAAATTGCAAAGGACTTTATTGGATGTGATTTTCTCTTTTACAATACAAAAAAATGTGTACAGCTCTAGACTGTGTACATCCCTTAAAGAAGAATGTTGCTTTTACATAGACAAAACAGTGCAAAAGAGAGCATGAAAAAGGCCAGAGAAGGTCTTGAGAAAAGACAGAAAGAGAAAGATGAGAGTTGGTACAAGAATTGGTTTTCAACCTCTCCATGATTGTCAACCCTACTTTCTTTCATCTTGGAACCATTAATTGGGTTATTTTTGTTTATTTATTTTGGTCCCTGAGCCTTAAATAGGCTGACTAACTTTGTGAAACAACAGATAGGTAATCTATTCAGATACATTATCATAAGTTAGCTATGGAGGACCACAAGACTCAAGATGAGGTTGTTACTCTATCCAGGGTGTTCCCAAATCTGATCTCCACCCAACCTAAAAGAGGGGACTTCTGGTCCTAGACCAAGCAGAGCGAGGTCATCCAGAACCCCCTCTGACTGGTGATCTGAATTCTTGCTTAGGCTGTGAAGCTAAGCACTGCAAGGGAATATAAATAAAAGTTAAAAAATATGTTTCTGGGTTCCTTGAGGGACAAGCCTGACTGCATAGGGGTTGATGTCAAAAGTATCCCCTCTCCAGGAAAAAGACATCGGGATGGGTATGGCCCTCATGCCTCACTGGACAACGAAAGGAAGACCGGAGCCATTACAAGGTCCTCTTTAACCACTGGAGGTCAGGCCTCTATCCCCACCTTGGCAAGATTAGAATCGCCAAGGCCCTTTTATACTTAGAGAAGACAGGAGATGTCAGGGCCAGCCCTGCTTATACACTGAAGGTCTAAAATCAGCCATAAGCCTAAAATCAGCAATAGGCCTGGCATACATGCCTGCTAACACAAAGTCTTGGGTCTCTGTAGAAAAACACTGAAACAAATGGCTATAAGCTATTGTAAACAAGTAGCTTTGGTGGAAATTTATCAGCCTGAGTAGTCATAGGCCTTGTAGATAGGTAGCCTTGGTGGATAGTACCAACTTAGATAAGGACAAGTGAATCATAGGCAGAGTCATAGTGACCTGTCCCCTGAACCTTTACCCAGCTGATACCCTGTTCTGAAAGATATCTGTACAGCCCCCTGAACACCTATGTTCCTGTGTCAACCCCTTTCCCCACATCCTGCAGTTTTGTGTTTATAACCCCTGTTTTAAATAGTAAAAATTATGATTTGATAATAATAATAATAAAAAAAAAGACTTCTACTGCTGGGCTGGCTCATTAGTCTGAGATCTTCTGTAAACTCAGGAAACAAAAACCAAACATCATGGGATTATTCCCTTAAACATGACAATTGAGAAGCCTTGAGTCATATATTAATATACTGAAAACATAATGAGAACCAAAGTATATACCACAACTTACAAAGATTCCAACTAATGCTCAGCACACTGGGGGTAAAAAAAGCTGTACAAGGGTAGAACAAGCATTTGCAACACGAATTCCAAGGAATTTCACATATGAAGCCAGTATGAGATACCAACCTATTGAAGCACTGTCCACAGATCAGGACTGTTGTTTTTAACAAAATCTCAATTGTTTGATTTTACCAAAAAAGAGTTGGAAGTCATATGCCAGGGTGCAAGCCTGCTAGCTCAAGAGAGACAAAGACAACACCTAGCTGACCTTCCTCCATAGCCAGTGTCCCAAAAGAAAATTCTTTTTCCCCATGCAGTCTCAAAAATGCATCAAACTACATGTCCCTCCCTTTTACTTCCTGTGCATCTCTCTAATCATCCTCTCAACTTCCTCTTACTCATCATATTTTTTTCCTATGTTCATTCCTTTTCAACTGGTACCTTGCTTCACTTCTTGATCTATGGTTGACTTTATAGAATCCTGTTTACAATAAACAGAAATCTTTGGAATGAAAGGTGTGTGCTAGGACTGAGCCACACCACAACTAGAAACAGGATTTTTCAGTAAATAACACAATCCTGAGATTCACAGTGTGATCAAATATCCTGCAACACAGGACAACATTTAGTAATCTGATCATCCAAAGGAAGAGTCAAAGCAAAACTCATTTAAAAGTTCTCCTAGCAGCAAGGAAGGAAACGGGAAGAGTGCAAATCAGAATGAACCATCAAGCAAGCCAGTTTTTATATTCTATATCTCTACATTTGCTGTCTTGTTTATTGTCCACTGTTACTAGCATGTTTTTATGCTATTGAGGTTTTTTGGCCCTTTATACTGTCTATTTGCGTGTTTTCTCTTTCAAGAAACATAGCCTAGCCTGATTTACAGGGTTCTTTAACTTTAGTCTCCAGTGAAATTATCTGACTGCTCTCTCTCTCTCTCTCTCTCTCTCTCTCTCTCTGTGTGTGTGTGTGTGTGTGTGTGTGTGTGTGTGTGTCTGTCTGTCTGTCTGTCTGTCTGTCTGTCTACTTTTATAATGAAAAATCATTTTATTCCTTTGACAGCTTCCACCTGTACAGTTCTCATTCCTTTCTTCAAACCCTTCTTCTATCTTTTTACCATCCCAATACTTACTATTATTTTTTCATTTTTCTCTTCCTTTCCTTTCTACTTTTACCCATGATATTGTATAGAATGCATAATTCTCTCAATGTTCTTTTACTTATTAAATTCTTAGTTATTAAGAAGTAACTGCTATTTAGTTTGTTATTACTCTATTTTCATAGTGGGTTTACTTCTAGATAGTGATTGTTGCCATAAACAGTATTATTTTTGCAAGGAAGGACCACAGATATTATACAATATCTTCCAGAACATTGTAAATGCTTTTGAGTGAAAAAAAGTGGTCAAAATCTATTTAATTCAATCAATGATTCATTTCCTGATGCACAAGTTGCAATACAAAAGAAGTAACAGAAAAAAAAAACATATTTCTCTGCTCCAAAGAAATATTCAAAGAAATGAAAGCAGATGTGAATAAACATATGAAGTAATTCCAAGAGAACACAGATACATAGCTAAATAAAATATGGAAGTTAATGCAAGATGCAAAAAAGTAATTCAATAAAAAGATAGAAATTTTGAAGAGAAAACAAAGTCCTGGAAATGAGATATTAAATCAAATTAAAGCTCTGTCTAAGTCATTGTTCTGCGGTTGTGAAACTATGTTCACAGTAACTCATATAAGTTTTATAAGAGAAAGAATTTAACTGGGGTCTTGCTTGAGGTTTCAGAGGTTTATTCCATTATCATTATGACAGAAAGCATTGTAGCAGACATTGCAGGCATGGCACTGGAGAAGCTACATCCTGATCTACAAGCAAAGAGGAAGATACTGGGCTTGTCACTGACTTTTGAAGCTTCAAAGGCCATCACTAGTGATATATTCCCTCCAACAAGACCAAACCTTTTAATCCTTTCACATAGTGCCACTCCATGGTGATTATGCATTCACATAGATAGATCATTCTTAATCAAACCACAACATTCCACTACCCAGCTCACGTAGGTTTATAGCCCTATCATAATGTAAAAGTGTATTCAGTCTAACTTCAAAGTTCTCCATAGTCTATCACAGTCTCAGCACTGTTTAAAAGTTCTCAGCAATAAACAGGGTCTCTAAATCACATTATCCCCAAGACACAGGAATCTTCATAAAGAGGGAGCAGAAAGATTGTAAAAGCTAAAGGTCAGTATGGACTGGATGAAAAGCATACCTACTAGGCATGACAGGACACTATAGTCATAAACACAAAGCTTCTGTGTTTGCCTACAGAAGACCTCACAAAATCCAGCCAGTCAACTGTTGGGGTCTAAAAGTTGCCTCACAAACCACATGAACATTGATCTCAGTCAGAGAGGGATAGTTTATTTAGCACATGCCCCAGGACTGATCAATGAGGGCCACAGTCCAGACACAAGAACTAAACTGTGACATGACTTCTAGTTAGAATCTTACAGAGTTTTTAAGGCCAAAATCCACAAATATCTCTGCCAAGTTATCTCACTAATCCTGATTTAGTGATAGGGTATTTTCTTAGGAATGTGTCTTTATTGTTTCATTGATTGGATATTCAAGTGTGGCAGGGGACTTGTCTTGCCTAACATTCATGTCTTAACTTGCCAACCAGGATGTCAGTCATCCATGTACATATGTCTCTTTCTGCCAATTAGAATGTCAATCCCTAAGGGAAGTCTTAGGAACTTAAAATTTACTTGACTCCTACTCAAAATGGAAGTCTTGTTCCAAATAGTTTTAGTTTTTCATATTGGTACAGGTTTCTTTCTTATGTTGGGGTACATCCCTGTGGTAGTTTATAAAAGCAAGGAACCATAAAGGCTCATATACAGGTGCAAAAAGAGCTGCTGGCTAGTTGGTTCAGGTCCAAGCTTATTGTAACTAAATATACAAAGCAGTTCTAACTGGCTTTCATTGTAATTGGTTTCCAAGAGCACAGAACATAATGGAATATGTAATAAACTTTGGAATGAGAAAGCTTCCTAGTAACAGCAGAAACAACATATATGAAGGTTTCATTATAATATTAATAACATAACAAAATGGCAGAAAAGAAAGGTAACAATTACCTAGGCCTTAACACTCTACCTAGTCCTTGTCATCAACTTTTTAGCATGGAAAGAAAAAAGTTTATGAGAGACCAGCCTTTAATAAGGAGCTATGAACAGTTCATTGCTTTATGGAAAAGGAGAGTCAATTTTCTTTAAATGTGTAGCTCTTGATAGCCCAGCCATATGAATGGCCCTACACTGGCAAGTTTATGGGCAGCAAAAATTAGAGGTAAGAGGTGATTAATTTTAAGATAGAACAGGGACATCATGTAGTTGAAGGGTAGAGGGGTGGGAATGAGTCTGGGAGGAGTTAAAGGGAGAATGTAATAATCCATTGTATGAAATTATATATATATATGAAATTATATTATATATATATATATATATATATATATATATATATATATATATATATATATATATTGCCAGACACCTGTTCCAGTTGAAGAAATGTGGGTATGAAGTGGGACACAGCATTGGTCAAAGGCCAGAAAACTAATGATGTTCAGCCTTTTAACTAATTGTACTGGATCCTTGAAGATGATCACTTCTGGAGACTTAACACTCTCTTACTTATTCTGTGGCTGAAAACTGCTCACCTGTTGTGGGATTACCACCTGTAGTTTAACTGGGGATAAGGGATAGTAATGGGGGAATTAAAGAAAGAAGTTTTTGTACTTTTTCCACAGGTCCTTAGCTGCCCTGGGCACCAGGCTGGGAGTTCATTAACTCCTTGTCATGCAGAAAAAATCAGGCAGAAAGAAGCACTCTCTTTTAAAAGAGGCTCTAATCTTTACCTCTGGGGGTGTGAAAAGGGGGAAATGCGCAGTCTATTGCTAAATGAAATAAGCCTTGTGCTAAGAAAAACCTGTTCATCTACTGCTTTTGTTCTTTTAGTTCTTATATTTTTCTCAGGATACATGATTATATGGTATTCTAAGCATCTTTTTTTTTCTTGGATATTATATTTACATTTCAGATTTTATCCCCTTACCCCATTCCCCCCACCACTCAGGAACCTCCTATCCCATCCCCCCTCCTCCTGCTTCTAGGAGGATGTGCCCCCAACTACCCCCGCAACCCCCACCTCCCCATCTTCCAATTACCCCCACCCCACTCAGTGTTCAGCCTTCATGGGACCAAGGATCTCCTCTCCCATCTATGCCCTACAAGGTCATCCTCCCCTACATATACAGATGGAGTTATGGGTCCCTCCCTATCTGCTTCCAGGCTGGTGATTTAGACCCTGGAAAGCTCTGGTTGGTTGGAATTGTTGCTCTCCTCATGGGACCACAAACCCTTTCAGCTCCCTTCAGTCTTCTCTCTAACTTCTGCATTGGGAAACCCTTGATCAGATCAGTGGTTAGCTGTGAGCATCTGCTTCTGAATATGTCAGACTCTGGCAGACCTCTAAGGAGACAGCTATATCAGGTTCTTGTCAGCATGCACTTCCTGACATCCACATCAGCATCTACCTTTGGTGACTGCACATGGGATGGATACCCAGGTGGAATGATCTCCAGACAGCCCCTCCTTCAGTTTCTGTCCCACACTTTGTCTCCATATTTGCTCCCTTGAGTATTTTGTTACTCCTTCTAAGTAGGACCGAGGCATCCACACTTGGTCTTCCTTCTTCATGAGCTTCATGTGGTCTGTGAGTTGAATCTTGGCTATTTCAAGCTTTTGGGCTAATATCCACTTCTCAGTGAGTAAATACCATGTGTGTTCTCTTGTAATTGAGTTACCTCCCTCAAGATAATATTTTCCAGTTCCATCCATTTACCTAAGAATTTCTTAAATTCATTATTTTTAATGGCTGACTAATACTCCATTGTGTAGATGTACCACATTTTTGTATCCATTCCTCTGTTGAAGGACATCTGGGTTCTTTCCAGCTTCTGGCTATTATAAATAAGGTTGCTATGAACATAGTGGAGCATATGTCCTTGTTATATGTTGGAGCATCCTCTGGGTATATGCCCAGGAGTGGTATAGCTGGGTCCTCAGGTAGTGCTATGTCCAATTTTCTGAGGAACCACCAGACTGATTTTCAGAGTGGTTGTACCAGTTTGCAATCCCATCAAAAATGGAGTAGTGTCCTTCTTTTTCCATATTCTCGCCAGCATCTACTATCACCTGAGTTTTTGATCTCAGCCATTCTGACTGGTGTGAGGTGGTATCTCAGGGTTGTTTTGATTTGCATTTCCCTGATGACTAAGAATGTTGAGCATTTCTTAAGGTGCTTCTCGGCCATTCGAGTTTCCTCAGTTGAGAATTCTTTGTTTAGCTCTGTACCCCATTTTTAAAAGGATTATTTGGTTTTCTGGAGTATAATTTCTTGAGTTCTTCATATATATTGGATATTAGCCCTCTATCAGATGTAGGATTGGTAATGATCTTTTCCCAAGCATCTTTCTTTTTAAGTTCACAAATTCAAAACATAAATTTAAATCATAAATTCAATAAAAAGTTACAGCAGAAATGTTTATAAGTGTTTCCATTAAAACTAGCTATCTAATTAAACATTCATTATCTCTCATTAGCTCCTCAGGCTCATTAAATGCTTAAAACAATAATTCTAATGTCGTAAGTTAGAAGAGTTTTGTCATGAGGCAAATCAGATACCCATTGTCTCACTAGTTTTTGAAGTTTTGTATAGATAAGTCCAGTCAATATTTGTCTTCTGTTCTTACACCTACAACAAATTGCCCATCCTGTTTTACGGCTTTAGTTATCAGATAATGGTTTCACAATTAGCCTAAAAAATTTTTTTTCTGATCATAAATTTGTTTCAAGTTTGCTTTCTATCCTAGTGGAATTAGTCCTTAAAACCTGAAGGTTTACAGAACCCTAATTGCAGCTTTTATACTATTGAGGGCTCAAAATTACCTGTATAACCTAGAGAATCATTATAGGAATTATGAAATCATCAATTTGTCTACATAGCATTACTATAAGAGAATACAACTTTGTTGATCTACAGAAAATCTACCTAATAAGGTGGTCTAATGCCCAGAAATTGTTAAACTAATTTAATAAAGACAAGAAAGGCATATCAGCAATAAGATTCAATTCTGAGATGATAATTCTGAAGGCCTTGCAATTCAAAATTTTCCCCATCGGAGACTATGCCAAAACAGTTGGCCATCTCCAGGAAAGTAATGTGCTAGCCTTTGCCTCTCTTAACTGGCTCCTGACACTCTTTTAAAACTCAGGATATAAGTTAATAGAATGGAAATAAGCAACAAATATTTAGTGAAATTAAGAGTTGCTTCTCTGAAAAGACAAGAAAAATCACCAATCCCTTAGGCAAAATAACAAAAAAAGGAAACAGATGGCCCAAATTATCAAAATTAGCAATGAAAAGAGAGATTGCAACAAATATCAATGAACTTAAGCAAATCACAAGAACATACTCTAAAAATCTATTTTATACTAACTTGAAAAATAAAATAAAAAATGGATGAATTTCTATATGCATATGGTCAAAATTAAATCACCTAAGCATATTTACAACCAGCTACAAGACTGAAGCAATAACAAAATCTCTCCCAACAAGAAAAACAAAAACAAGCAAACAAACAAACAGGACCAGATGGAATCACTGCAGAATTCAATCATACTTAAAGAACTAACATACTCAAATTATTCCATAAAATGGATAACAAAGGAAAGCTCCCAAACTCTTATGAAGCAACTACTACCCTTCTATCAAAACTAGAAACAAAACAAAAAACAAAAACAAAAAAAGTTACTCGCAGAACAATCTCCATAATGGACAGAAATTCAAATTTCTAAATAAAATATTGGCAAACTAAATTCAAGACAACATCTAAAAGAACATTCACCATGGTCAAAATGACCTTATATCAGAGATCTGGGGATAGTTCAACATATGTGACTCAATAAATATAATTCATTATATAAATAGGCTGAAAGGCAGAAATCACATAATTATCTCAATAGACTCCCAAAAAACATAAGTCTTCATGGAAAAAAGGAAGAAATGAGAGTAATCTGTGGCAAATTCCCTAGTACTTAAAAGATACAAACCAAGGCTTTAGTTAGATGATATGTCTTTATCATGCAAACAGTCTAAGGCCTGGTACATGAATCTGGCTCTTTTATAACCTAGCACCCATTTAAGGTTTGGTCTTCATGACAGAAATATGACTAAAACTTGGTTTTAAATATTTTGGTGGGTCATGAAACCCTGCTCAGAATTCAAAAGCAAAAACAATATTAAAACCTACTAGAAACTATGAAACTCATGAAATCACACTCTAGGTAGGTTGTTAAAGTTCTATGCTGAATTAAATTTGCATGAAAACTAAATTACTAATAAAAAGTCATTACTGAGTGCAAGGGACAAAAAAGGATTAAACTGTTGTTGTGTGACTATGACTTAAAGGACTATCCATGATGAGCCTATTATCTCTTTTTTTAGACCAGACATTTACTGGATTCATTTTTTGAACTACCCCAAATTGGAAAATGAAATTCATTCTTTACATAATTGGAATCCAGTGTTGTGAGTGAATTTTGATTACTAGAAAAAAGGTTAGCTTTTTCTTATTAGCAAAGTACATCTGAAAATGAAGGAAGACAAACAAAATAAGTTATTAATGGCACCTAAAAAAATTAATGTGGTTTTCTTAATTTTTGAGTAACTATGGAGACAGTGTTTGTGCCACCATGTGTCACAGCTCTAAAAAGTAAAAAGAGAACAAATAAAAAAGTGTTGAATTGGGTCAAATTCCAACAGTAACTCTCTAGTGAGGACTTCCAAAAAAATGCTGAATATTAGATCATGTCTTTGTATTAACATTTTATACTTGTTAAAGCATTAAATATATAAGAAATATATAGGCTAATTTTTTTCTAGAGGACAATAGACTGTCAGAAACATTTGGTACTAAGAGTTGGGTTGTAATTCTAGAATTAAATTGGAAGAAGAGGGTCTGTCCCAAAATAACTATTTATTGAGAATAGCCAGTCCTTTAGCTTCTGAGTATTCACTGACTCATTTGTAAAGTAGATAGTTTAATATAATTAATCAAATCTCAATTCATGTTGTGAAAATCAAGCTAGTTGGCAGAAACAATAGATTATTATAAGTAACTTTTAATGATTCTCAGAATTTTAACTAAAGACTCCTAAACAGGTTCCATAGAAAAGACACAAAGGATCCCAAAAACACTTTCCACTTGACAGATCAGTTCTGATTTTCATACCCTCACCACAGCCATCAGTTTATGTACATAACAGCCTAAAAACACCACAAAAAGTCAAAATCATTCTTCCAGCCTCCATGAATATCAGGCATATATATGATACATACATGAAGACAGACAAAATTGCAATACATATCAAATAAAATAAATATATATTTTTAAAGTTAGAGGAGCACCAACAAAGGCACACAGAAGAGTATAAAGAAAGACACCAGCATCTCTCCCTGGCTGAATATTTACTGAGTTGTGGCAGGGACTTATTTGCCAGAGAAATGATTGTTTATGTTAGTATTTGAATAACTTGGCAGGTATTTCCACCCCCTGCCCCCCCTACACACACACAAACACCAAGATTTTGCAACATACGTGAACATAGACACGGATGCATAATTCTTTTCTAGAGATTCACAAATCACTAGATGGATTTTGCACGATACTTAAGCAAGGAAAAAAGTTGCATACAGTCGGTCTTTGGAACTCAAGTAAACACCACAAACAATCACAGACTGAAGCTGTCCTAAGATCCTCCCATGAGCAAAAGAGTGTCAAATACCACTGCTGAGTAACTTGGCGGTCAAGGAAATGCTTCACAGAATGTCAGCAAGGCAAGCTATCATCAGTATCCAGGGGGAAGTGTGGAATAGTGAGTGAAATTTAAATTAGAAAGTCTTGGAATTTACTAGTGTTATTGTAAGGCTCACCAGAAAGGGAGGAACTCCCTCCCTCTTCTTGGGAATTCAGCTACCCCAGTAACTGCAAAACACCAGACTTGATGTAATTAACAAGAGGTATATTTGATTCAAGGAGTTGAGGCCGCACTTCTAGCCTGTCCTACGCAGAGGTAAGTGAAGATGTATGACCAGCCACTCAGAGAAGAGGAAGAACTTTTAAAGAGAAAAACCGCAACCCAGGGGAGATGGGGGGCGGGGGGGATCATAATTAAGTATCTATAGAAAGCACCTGTCCAGTGTTCAACTTCCATGACAGGTTCAAGAAGTGGTCAAGGGGGAAATATCTCATACAAGCTTTTCTTCTCTTAAGAATCAAACCCTATTTCAGTTCAGTTCCTGGTATCCATGGTGCACCGGCACGCTGACTCCCAGCTCAAACTCTATTCAATCTATCTTGTGGTCAGTTTAGTTCTTGGTATCCAGGGTGCACAGTCACGATGACCTAAACTCTGAGCTCTGAACTCCTATCTTATCTATTTTGTCTTGTGGATAGCTAGTTTCCTAGGACCCAGAGCTCAAAACAAGCTGATTTGCACTCTTGACTCCATCTGTGGAAAGTTTAAAACATTTTTAACTCTTTCATTATCATCAAATATCGGCGAAGTAAAATACAGTATGAAGGTAATGAGGGGTAACAAACCATTTCAGTTGCATATTCTTTTGAATTTATATCATATAATATGGTTGTTGCTTAAGCTATAATAGACTTTATAATATTGAAAGCAGAAAAGAAATACATATTTATGGTTCTTTCTCATGATTGTAATTTTGCTTCAAATTATAAAGACAGAAGTAGGGAAGACATACCTGTAATCTAAGTACTAATGTGACTAAGAAAGAATAACTATGAATTTGAAAGTAGCTTGATCTATAGATCAAGATCATTAGTCAAAACAAAACAAATAAAGACAGATATAAAATGCATTTACTTTTTCTTTAATTTCAGAAGGACTAAACTTGAAAATTTTTTCCCTATTTGATCACATAATTGTATAATACATGAGATTGCTTTAGGACATAACTTTATCAATGTTTCTATATTTTACTTTACTAAAAAATAGTAAAATGTCACTTTTTACTTAATAACCTTTTCTGGCCTTTCTTAGTGACATAAAAGTATTTAGTAACTTTTCAAATCAATGGTTGAATATCATCAACACCCTGGAGTCATAATCTGTACATATACAGGCTTTCTTTTACTACTATTCAAGACCACCTCGACCAAGAGGGGCCATGAGTCTGGTCCTATACTTTTAAAAGCAAGCTTCTGGAGCATGTAAAAACTCCTTCACAGTTCCAACATTCTGAGAGGTGAGTGTTCTCCAGAAGTGAACCTGTAAGCCTAAAAGTAGCTAATGATGGCTGACGGTAGGATGTGTGGAAAGAAACTACGTGCATAGGCCAGATTGATAATTTCTTTGAGTATAGTCACCCTCATGTCTGAAAGGTAAGGTGAACAAGGAAGATCACATCATTGGTTTTGTGAAACATCACAGTTTCACAAAATTTAAGATTCATAATTTCAAATAATTATGAAGCCCCATTTGTCAAAGAAATTGAACAAAGCACAATGTTATTCAGTCATCAGCTGACTTAAGTGGTTATTCTAAAGATTTGGACATTTGATATATGCACTTCTATTTTCACACATTTCTGGCTCTGTGCCATGAAAGTCAGGTGGTAGAAGTAACATCCATGTCATGTGACAGAAGCAGGCCTAAGATAACATGTGGGCAGGTAATCAATGAAAGCATACATACTTTAAAAATAATAGAATCGCTGTGAGATTGACTAATATTTCTTCTCTGCATTTTAAAAAAATATTTTTTCTTTAATTTTTAAAATTATATTCAAAACACATCTAAATGGTAGTTAATTTTCTGTATGCCCATACTTATTCCAGGAAGTATGGCCCTCAAACCCCTGCTGAGCAAACAGCAGCCTGCCTGCACCTCCCCATGGATTGATTGAATACATAAAGAAAGATACTTATATCCAATCTTCTAAAGATGGTAAAGGCCTTTAAGGAGGAAATGAATAAATCTCTTAAAGATATACAGAGAAATACAAGTAGACAGGTGAAAGAAATAAATAAAACTGTGAAAGACATGAAAGTGGAAAAAGAAGCAATACAGAAAGTACAAACTAGAGGGAGTCCTGGAGATGGAAAGCCCAGGGAAGAGAACAGGAACAACAGATGCAAGAATCCCCAACAGAATGGAGATGGAAGAGAGAATGTCCTACATAGAAGATACCATTCAATAGAAGAAATTGATATATTGGTCTATTGGTCAAAGAAAATGTTAAATCTAAAAAAATCCTGACACAAAACATCCAGGAAATCTGGAATACCATAAAAAGACCTAACTTACGAATAATAGGAATAGAAGAAGTTGAAGAGCCTCAGCTCTAAGGCCTAGAAAATATTCTCAACAAAGCCATAAAAAAAAATCAACTTTCTTTACCTAAAGAAAGAGATGCCAATAAACATACGAGAAGCTTATTCAACACCAATTAGACTGGGCCAGAAAAGACAATCCTCCTATTAGATAATAATCAAAACACTAAATCTGTAGAACAAAGAAAGAATATTAAAAGTGGCAAGGGCAAAAGTCAGATAATGTATAAAGGCAGACCTATCAGAATTATACCTGACTTCTCAAGAAAGACTATAAAAGCTCAAAAAGCCTTTACCTCTAAATATATATCACAGGTATCAACGTAGACTACTATACACAGTAAAACTCTCAATCACCATAGATGGAGAAAATAACATATTTCAAGACAAATCCAAATTCAAACAATATGCATCCACAAATCAAGAGCTACAAAAAATACTAGAAGGAAAAACTCCAATCCAAGAGGGATAACTATACCCAAGAAAACACAGGAAATAAGTAATTCCACACCATCAAACACAAGTGAAGCAAATGCGTGCACGCACACACACACACACACACACACACACACACACACACACCAACATCAAAATAACAGTAAATAGTAATCACTGGTCATTAATATTCCTCAACATCAATTGACTCAGTTCCCCATTAAAAAGTCACAGGCTAACATAATGTGAAAACAAGATTCATTATTCTGCTGCATACAAGAAACATACTTCAGAATTGAAAATAGACATTACCTCAGAGTAAAGGGCTGAAAAAAGTTTTCTAAGTAAATGGACCCGAGAAGCAAGCTAGAATAATCATTCTAATGTCTAATAAAATAGACTTTTAACCAAAATTAATCAAAAGAGACAGGGAAGTACACTTCATACTTACCAAAGGAAAAATCTAGCAAGATGATATCTCAATTCTCAACATATATGCCCTAAGCACAAGGGCGCCCACATTTGTAAAGAAACATTTAAAGTTTAAATCACACATTGACCAACACACATTAATAGTGGGAGATTTCAACACACTACTCTCATCAATTAACAGTTTATCCAGACAAAAACTAAACAGAGGAATAACAAATGAAACAGATATTATGACTCAAATGGACCTAACAGACATCTACAGATTATTTCACCCAAACACAAAATAATATACTTTCTTCTCAGCACCTCATGAATCTTCCAAAAGAGACTACGTAGTCATCACAAAACAAGCCTCAATAGATATAAAAGAAAATGGAAATAATGCCTTGTATCTTATCAGACAACCATGAATTAAGCTGAACAACAACAACAGAAATATCAAAAAGCATAAACACTCATGGAAAGTGAACAATTTGTTATTCAGTGATCTCTGCATCAAGGAAGAAATAAATAAGTTAAAGACTTGCTAGAATTCAGTGAAAATGAAGGCAGAACATACCCAGCTTTGTGGGACACAATGAAAGCAGTAATAAGAGAAAAGTTCATAGTGCTAAGTGCCTCCATAAAGAAATTAGAACGTTTTTATACCAGCAATTTAAAAGCACACTTGACAGCTCTAGAAAAAAGAAGCAAGCACACCAAAGAGAAGTAGAAGGCAAGAAATAATCAAAATCAAAGCTGAAATCAATCAATTAGAAACAAAGAAAAGAATACAAACCATCAATGAAACCAAGAACTGGTTCTTTAAGAAAAATCAACAAGAAAGACAAACCCTTGGCCAAACTAACCAAAAGAGAGGACAGTATCCAAATAAACAAAATCAGAAATGAAAAGGATAATGTAACAAACACTGTGGAAATTTTAAAAGTCACCAGGTCATACTTTAAAAGCCTCCACAAAATTAGAAAATTTTAACAAAATGGAAAACTTTCTAGACAGATACCACTTACCAATCAAGTAATCTATTTAAACAGCCCTGTAACCACTAATGAAATGGAAGCAGTCGCTAAAAATCTCCCAACCAAAAAAAGCCCAGGGCCAAATAGTTTTAGTGCAGAATTATTTCAGATCTTCAAAGTAAAGCTAATACCAATACTTCTCAAACAATTCCACAAAATAGAAATATAAGGAACATGATCTAATTCATTCTATGAAGCTACACTTACTCTGATACCTAAACCACACAAAGACCCAACAACAACAACAAAAAAAAAAAAAAAAAGAGAGAACTTGAAACTGATTTCTCTTGTGAACATTGATGCAAAAATACTCAATAAAATAATTGCATACAAAATTCAGGAACACATCAAAAACATCATCCATTGTGATTAAGTAGTCTTCATCTCAGGATGTAAGGATGGTTCAATATATGAAAATTCATCAAGGTAATTCACTATATAACCAAACTAAGAGAAGACAATGTGACAAATAGCCTTGAATGCATTGGTACAGGAGACAATTTCCTGAACAGAACACTAATGGCTCAGGCTCTAAAATCAACAATTCACAAATGGGACATCATGAAACTGCAAAGCATCTATAAGGCAAAGGACACTGTCAATAGAACAAAGCGGCAGCCTATAGATTGGGAAAGGATCTTTACCAACCCTACATCTGATAGCGGCTAATATCAAAAATTTATACTGAACTCAAGAAGCTAAACACCAACAACCACCCCCTCCAAAAATAAAGACAATTAAAAATGGGGCACAGATCTAAACAGATAATTTTCAGCAGAGGAATCTCAAATGGCCAGGAAGCACTTAAAGAAATGTACAATGTCCTTAGTCATCAGGAAAATTCAAATCAAAAGAACTCTGAGAGTCCATCTCACAGTGATCAGAATGGCTAAGAACAAAAACTTACATGACAGCATATGGTGAGAAAGCAAACTTGTATCACTTTGGAAATAAATTTGGCAGTTTCTTAGAAAATTGGGACTATTTCTACCTCAAGACCCAGCTATACTACTCCTGAACATATACCCAAAAGATAATCCACCATCCCACAAAGACACTTGCTCAACTATATTCACATTAGTTTTATTCGAGAAAAACTGGATACAACCTAGATGTCTCTCAACTAAAGAATAGATAAAGAGAATGTGCTACATCTATACAATGGGATGCTATTCAGGTATTAAAAACAAAGGCACCATGAATTGTGTAGGCAAATAGTTGGAACTTAAGAATATCATCCTAGCCCTTGCCCGAACCCCAGTGGACTGACCACTCAGCTGATCTGCTCCCCTGAGGAAACTGCACCTGGCGGCATCCTAGACAGGTCATGGACCATGGACTTGCAGGTAGGAGCACCCAATCACCGCCCTAGGCCCCAGAAGCACAACTGGCAGTAGAGAGATCCCAGAGTGCATCTGGCACCCAGAACCCGCTCCTGCAGAAAACCATACCCCTTCCCCACACTTGCCCGGACCCTGGTGAACTGAGCAACCACACAGCTGATCTGCTCCCCTGAGGAACATGCTTCCAGCAGCATCCTAGTCAGGTCAAGAACCTCAGAGCTAAAGCCAGGTCACAGAACACAGAGCTGCAGAGCAGGGGACACCATATCCTGAAGCATCCTAGAGGAGTAACTACACTCAAAGCAGCAAAAACCTAGCTGGTCTACTATCGTGGAGACACCATATCCTGAGATAACCTAGAGGAGCCACTGTACCCAAACAGCTGAAGCTCAGGATCATAGAGTCATCAGGACCCCAAGGAGTTCGGACACAACCAAGATAACTGGAAAGGCAGACTCCAGTCAGAACCAGTGAGTGCGAGTAGCACTACAGCTAACCAAATGGCAAAAGAAAAGCATAAGAATGTAAACAACAGAAACAAAAGTTACTTGGCATCACCAGAACCCAGTTCCCCTACCATAGCAAGTCTGGAACACGACATCACACCCAAAAAGCAGGACTCAGAATTAAAATCACTTCTCATGATGATGATAGAGGAATTGAAAAAGGACATAAACATCACTCTCAAAGAATTTGAGGAGAACGCAGGTAAACAGGTAGAAGCCCTTAAAGAAATACAAGAAAACACAACCAAACAGTTGAAGGAATTACACAAAACCATCCAGGATCTAATAATGGAAGTAGAAACAATAAAGAAATCCCAAAGGGAGACTACCCTAGAGATAGAAAACCTAGGAAAAAGATCAAGAGTCATAGACCAACAGAATACAAGTCATCACCAACAGAATACAAGAAATAGAACAGAGAATCTCATGCGCAGAAGATACCATGGAAAACATAGACACAACGGTCAAAGAAAATGTGAAATGCAAAAACTCCTAACACAAAACATCCATGAAATCCAGGACACAATGAGAAGACCAAACCGAAGGATAATAGGTATAGATGAGGGTGAAGACTCTCAACTTAAAGGGCCAGTAAATATCTTCAACAAAATTATAGAGGAAAACTCCCCTAACCTAAAGAAAGAGATGTCCTTAAATATACAAGAAGCCTACAGAACCCCAAATAGACTAGACCAAAAAAAAAAATACCTCCCATCATATAATAATCAAAACATCAAATATACAAAACAAAGACAAGATACTGAAAGCAGTAAAGGAAAAGGGCAAAGTAACATATAAAGGCAGACTTATAAGAATTACACCAGATTTCTCACCAGAGATTATAAAAGCCAGAAGATCCTGGACTGATATCATACAGGCTCTAAGAAAACACAAATGCCAGTCCAGACTACTATAGCCAGCAAAACTCTCAATCAAT
The DNA here is from genome assembly GCA_030674055.1 of Rhabdomys pumilio. NCBI lineage: Eukaryota > Metazoa > Chordata > Mammalia > Rodentia > Muridae > Rhabdomys > Rhabdomys pumilio. The sequence continues at coordinate 26,346,550 of JANHMN010000019.1, forward strand.
GTTGTTGGGGAAACCAAAATATTCCATGACAAATCCAAATTTACACAATATCTTACCACAAATCCAGCACTTCAAAGGATAATTGGAGGAAAACTCCAACACAAGGAGGGAAACTGCAACCTAGAAAAAACAAGAACAACCCAAAAGAAGGTAGCTATCCAAACACAACTCCACTGACAATAACAAAAATAACAGGAAACAACATTCATTTTTCCTTAATATCTCTTAATATCAATGGACTCAATTCTCCAATAAAAAGAAATACACTATCACACTGGATACATAAACAGGACCCAACATTCTGCTGCATACAAGAAACGCACCTTTGTGAAAAAGACAGACACTACCTCAGAGTAAAAGGTTGGAAAACAATCTTCCAAGCAAATGGCCCCAAGAAACAAACTGGAGTAGCCATTCTAATATCAAATAAAATCTATTTTCAACCAAAAGTAATCAAAAAAGACAAAGAAGGTCACTTCATATTCATCAAAGGAAAAATGTACCAAAAGGAACTTGCAATTCTGAACATCTATGCCCCAAATGCAAAGGCACCCACATACATAAAAGAAACTTTACTAAAGCTTAAAGCATACATTGGACCTCAAAAAATAATAGTGGGAGATTTCAACACCCCATTCTCATCTATGGACAGACTGTAGAAGCAGAAACTAAACCGAGACACAATGAAACTAAGAAGTTATGAACCAATTGAACTTAACTGACATCTATAGAACTTTTCATCGTAAAACAAAAGAATATACCTTTTTCTCAGCACCTCATGGTACCTTCTCCAAAATAGACCATATAATTGGTCACAAAACAGGCCTCAACAGATACAAAAAGATTGAAATAATTCCTTGTACCCTATCAGACCACCATGGACTAAGACTCATCTTTGATGTGGACAAAAACAACGGAAAGCCCACATACACCTGGAAACTGAACAATGCTCTACTCAATGATAACTTGGTCAAGGAAGAAATAAAGAAAGAAATTAAAGACTTTTTAGATTTAAATGAAAATGATAACACATTATATCAAAATTTGTAAGACTCCATGAAAGCAGTACTAAGAGGAAAAATCATAGCTCTAAGTGCCCACAAAATGAAAATGGAAAGAGCATACATTAACAACTTGACAGCACACCTGAAAGCATTAGAACAAAAAGAAGCTAATATACCTAAGAGGAGTAGATGGCAGGAAATAATCCAACTCAGGGCTGAAATCAACCAAGTTGAAACAGAAAGAACTATACAAAATACCAACAAATCCAGAAGCTGTTTTTTTTTTTTGAGAAACTCAACAAGATAGACAAACCCTTAGCCAGACTAACAAAAGGGCACAGAGACAGCACTCAAATCAATAAAATCAGAACTGAAAAGGGAGACATAACAACAGAAACAGAGGAAATTTAAAAAATCATTAGATCCTACTACAAAGGCCTATACTCAACAAAATTGGAAAATCTGGATGAAATGGACAGTTTTCTAGACAGATACCAGGTACCAAAGTTAAACAAGGAGCAGATAAACCATCTAAACAATCCCATAACCCCTAAAGAAATAAAAGCAGTCATTAAGAATCTCCCAACCAAAAAAAAAAGTCCAGGGCCAGATGGTTTTAGTGCAGAATTCTATCAGACCTTCCAGGAAGACCTAATACCAATTCCCTTCAAACTATTCCATAGAATAGAACCAGAAGAAACTACCCAATTTGTTCTATGAAGCTACAATTACACTCATACCTAAACCTCACAAAGACCCAACAAAGAAAGAGAACTACAGACCAATCTCTTTTATTAATATTGATGCAAAAATACTCAATAAAATTATCGCAAACTGAATCCAAGAACACATCAAAGTAATCATCCACCATGATCAAGTAGGCTTTATCTGAGGAATACAGGGATGGTTCAATATTCAAAAATCCATCAATGTACTCCACTACATAAATAAACTCAAAGAAAAAAAAACCACATGATAATCTCACTAGATGCTGAGTAAGCATTTGACAAAATTCAACATCCCTTCGTATTAAAAGTCTTGGAAAGAGCAGGAATTCAAGGTCCATACCTAAACATAGTAAAAGCAATATACAGCAAGCCAGTAGCCACCATCAAACTAAATGGAGAGAAACTTGATGCAATCCCACTAAGATCAGAGACTAGACAAGTCTGTCCACTCTCACCCTACCTATTTAATATGGTACTAGAAGTCCTAGCTAGAGCAATTAGACAACAAAAGGAAGTCAAAGGGATACAAATAGGAAAAGAAGAAGTCAAAATTTCTCTATTTGCAGATGATATGATAGTATACTTAAGTGACCCTAAAATTTCCACCAGAGAACTTTTAAACCTGATAAACAACTTCAGTAAAGTGGCTGGATATAAAATCAACTCAAACAAATCAGTAGCCTTTCTATACTCAAAGGATAAACAGGCTGAGAAAGAAATTAGGGAAATGACACTCTTCAAAATAGTTACAAACAATATAAAATATCTTGGAGTGAACCTAAGCAAGCAAGTGAAAGATCTATATGACAAGAACTTCAAGTCTCTGAAGAAAGAAGTAGAAGAAGATCTCAGAAGATGGAAAGATCTCCCATGCTCCTGGATTGGCAGGATTAATTTAGTGAAAATGAACATCTTGCCAAAAGTGATCTATAGAATCAATGCAATCCCCATCAAAATTCCAAATCAATTCTTCATAGAGATAGAAAGAGCAATTTGCAAATTTATTTCGAATAACAAAAAACCCAGGATAGCAAGAACTATTCTCAACAACAAAAGAACTTCTGGGGGAATCACTGTCCCTGACCTCAAACTGTACTACAGGGCAATAGTAATAAAAACTGCATGGTATTGGTACAGATACAGGCAGGAAGATCAATGAAATTGATCAATGAAATTGAATTGAAGATCCAGAAATGAACCCACATAACTATGGTCACTTGATCTTTGACAAAGGAGCTAAAACCATCCAGTGGAAAAAAAGACAGCATTTTCAGCAAATGGTGCTGATTCAACTGGAAGTCAACACGTAGAAGGATGCAAATCAATCCATTCATATCTCCTTGTACAAAGCTCAAATTCAAGTGGATAAAAGACCTTCACTTAAAACCAGATACACTGGAACTAATAGAAGAGAAGGTGGGGAAGACCCTCGAATACCTAGCCACAGGGGAAAAGTTTCTGAACAGAACACCAATGGCTTATGCTCTAAGATCAAGAATTGACAAATGGGACCTCATAAAGTTGCAAAGCTTCTGTAAGGCAAAGGATGTTGTCAATAAGACAAAATGGCAACCAACAGATTGGGAAAATCTCTTAACCAATCCTACATCCGATACAGGGCTAATATCCAAGATATACAAAGAACTCAAGAAATTGTTCTCCAGACAACCAAATAACCCTATTGAAAAATGGGGTACAGAGCTAAACAAAGAAATCTCAACAGAGGAAACTCGAATGGCTGAGAAGCATCTTAAGAAATGCTCAACATCCTTAGTCATCAGGGAAATGCAAATCAAAACAACCGTCACACCAGTCAGAATGGCTAAGATCAAAATCTCAGGTGATAGTAGATGCTGGCAAGGGTGTGGAGAAAGAAGAATACTCCTCCATTGTTGGTGGGATTGGAAGCTGGTACAACTACTCTGGAAATCAGTCTGGCAGTTCTTCAGAAAACTGGACATAGCATTACCTGAGGATCCAGCTACACCACTCCTGGGCATATACCCAGAAGATGCTCCAAAATGTAACAAGGACATATGCTCCACTATGTTCATAGCAGCCTTATTTATAGTAGCCAGAAGCTGGAAAGATGTCCCTCAACAGAGGAATTTATACAAAAAATGTGGTACATTTAAACAGTGGAGTATTACTCAGCTATTAAAAATAAAGAATTTGCAAAATTTTTAGGTAGATGGCTGGATCTAGAAATTATCATACTGAGCGAGTTAACCCAATCACAAAAGAACACACATGTTATTTGCTTTCTGATAAGCAGATGTTAGCCCAAAAGCTTGGAATAGCGAAGACCCAACCCACAGACCACATGAAGCTCATGAAGAAGGAAGACCAAGTGGGGATGCCTCAGTTCTACTTAGAAGGAGTAACAAAAACACTCAAGGGAGCAAGTATGGAAACAAAACATGGGACAGAAACTGAAGGAGGGGCCATCTGGAGACCATTCCACCTGGATATTCATCTCATGTACAGTCACCTAAGCTAGACACTGATGTGGATGGCTGGAAATGCATGCTGCCAAGAGCATGATATAGCTGTCTCCTTAGAGGTCAGCCAAAAACTGACACATTCAGAGGACTTTGCTCACAGCTAACCACTGATATGATCAAGGGTTTCCCAATGGAGAACTTAGAGAGAAGACTGGAAGAGCAGAAAGGGTTTGTGACCCCAGGAGGAAAGTAACAATACCAAACAACCAGAGTCCCCCAGGGTCTAAACCACCAGCCTGGGAGCACATAGGGAGGGACCTACGACTCCAGCGGTATAAGTAGGTGAGGATGGCCTTGTTGGGCATAACTGGGAGAGGAGATTCTTGGACCCATGAAAAATGAACCCAGAGTGGGGGGGGGGATGTGAAGGTGAAGAGGGGGATACTAGGGGTGTGGGGTAGGTGTGGGTACAGCCTCATAGAATCATGAGGAGGGGGGATGGGATAGGAGGTTTCTGGGTGGTGGGAGGAAGTGGGGTAAGGGGATAAAATCTGAAAGGTAAATAGAATACCCAATTAAAAAAAAAAGACAAAAAAAGGAAATAAAGAAAAAAAGAGAAAAAAAGAAAAAAGAAAAATAGAAGATTTAATAACACAAATGGAAGGATTTAGAAATTTAAGAGGCAGTTTGTGTTAATGGAAACAGCATCATAGAAATTGGAAAATCACACCCTCATAGAAGCACAAGGAGGGGAAATGGGATAAGGGGTTTCTGGGTGGTGGGGGAAATGGGATAAGAGGACAAAATTTGAAATGTAAATATTATAACGAATTTTAAAAAAAGGGAAAAAAGGAAAAGTTGTTAAAACTAACATCTTTAAAAAAATGTCAGCCCTCTAGGAAAAAAAAATTCTTGATACTAAAACTTGTTCTGAGAATTGTATGTTGCAGAATACACACCCTTGGTGTATCTACTCATCAAGCAAAATGAGCAGACCTGCTCAAACCTCCGATGTCCTGGAATTCCATCTGGATGCAGTGAAGACCCAGCGTCAGAGGCTTATCAATTTACTCTTTCCCCCACCCCTCTTCTAATATCTCAATGACTGTAATCAGCTTGAAGAAGTTAATGAAGAGTCAGCACCCCTATTCCCTGGGCTTGGGGACTAAGGTGGTTAATATTGGGCTGTCTCTCTGGGGATAGGTAGTGGTTTTGTTGGAACAGGGAGGATTAGCTAGAATTTATGGCATAGCCATAACCTATTGGTAGAAATCTGTATAATTAGTATCAAGATGAAGTTATAATTTCTTAAATGGTACAGAATTTACTTGGATTTCAAATTTAAGGTTTTCATTGTTATGAGCTTCTTATTGATATAAAAGTGAAATGAATATTGATACTCTCATGGGCATTGTGCCTGTATAACACATTTAGGAATACAAGGCTTAGACCCAGTCCTTCTTTAACTTTTTTAACTGATTTGGGATGGTTAGCCTGTGAGCTAAGGGACTATAGCAAATTCATGACTTTGAGTTTATTGTTAGGGTGTTTTCTATATTTTATTTAGAAATAGCTGAGAGGAGTTAACAGACAACAGTCCAGGTTACCTTACATGGATAGTTGGATTTCAAAACGTCAGAAATCCATAGAATTGATGTCACAAATATTTCTATATTAATGTTCATTTTGATTAGAGACCTGTCTGCTCCTGACAGCTTCTTGCCTTGGATTCTAAGAAGAAATTGAGCATCCTTGGAGTTACTCCAGTTGTGTGGAGACAGCCACTAGGCAAGATTTGCCTCTTTCCATCTACAGACAAATTACTGTCCAGAAAAGGACACACTTGCAGAATAGTCGACTGATTATATCTGCCTAGACAGAGTAATCAGCCCTTAATAATTCTGCATCACTAAGGTCTGTCAGATGAGTTTGGGCCAGAAGGCTGAAGATTAGATGTTCCAATGTTCGGTAGTATAGGGGCTGTCCAGGTGTTCAGGGGTCTTTATAAATTGGCTAAGTTTTAGAAGCTATGCTTAGTGCTTCCCATAACTTCAGTTAACTCAGTCATTCTGGATTTCTGACGGGGTTGAAGACCTATAGTCTCATAGCCAATCCTGGCTATTTACTTTGAGAGAAAAGATCTGAGTGGATGGTTTTCAACTGACATTCATTCTAAAGCCAAGAAAAAATCCAGGTTCAAAACTAAGTGTTTTAGTGAAGAGAGACGACAGAGGTTCTGGGTAGTCAACTAAATGATGGACTGGGTATTAAGACTATCTTGTACCTCACTGGTACAAATAGGAATAATTATGCTCTAATTGTATTTTGAGAGAAAAGTTTTATTTTAACAGGAAGAGTGATATGTAGGAGGAGCTAAGGGGGAAGGAGCACCAAGAGGAAAAGATGGAGTAAGGAGAGGAGAAAATGAAGTAGAAAAGAATCTAGGTGATGAGAGAGAGAAAGAGAGGGGTCATGGAGGCAGATGTTCACGTGTCTCCACCAGTCAAAGACAGTTTATATATCTAGGTTGTGTAATGGGTTACACTTCTGATTGAGCATTACCATACTTATAAAGCCTTTGATTAACATTTTTTAAAAAATGTATAAGCAAAATGGAAAAGGGGACACGGGATAGGGGTTTTCTAGGGAGAGGAAATGGGAAAGGGGATGGCATCTGAAATATAAATAAAATATCCAATAAAAAATAATAGTGGGGAAAAAAAGCTGTTGCCTCTCTGTGGGATATGTTCTTCTAGCTGGGCTGCCATTTCTCAGTGAGAGAGTACGCACCTAGCCTCACAGAGACTTGATGTGGGAGTGTGGAAGGATATCCAGCAGGTCCCCACCCACTCAGAGGAGGAGGGGAAGGAGGATGAGGAGAAAGATGGGGAGAGGGTGCCTGTGAGCAGGTAAGTGAGCAGAATGTAAAGTGAAAAAGTAAAATAAATAAATAAATAAATAAATAAATAATAATAATAATAATAATAATAATAATAATAATATATTTGATGTAAGTTGGATGAATTATGATTTCTTTAAAACATTAGCCAAACTCTACTAGGCATTGGCTCAATAAAGAAAGTAATGGCAAGATGGGATGGCAGATATAGTACTGGAAGAGTACAAAGAACCATGGAACAGGTAAACAGAATCTTTGCAACCTACAAAATAGTAGGGCAGGGCAGAAGGCAGAGAGACAGAGGCAGATAGGCAAATATATTAGCATTGTTCTTAAGGTCTTCGACCCAGATATAGTTAATGGCATGTGCATTAATGCTGTTGAATTCTAAAACAATGGCCTAATTGTCTGAGAAAAAGATAAATAAATAGGCACTGTCATCTCTAATTCTGTAATTCTCTGATGACATTTGTATATAGCTTTACTTTTTTCTCACAAGGATTCTATGATATAAACCTGTTATTATCAACATTTTTTAGACAGGGTCTCTCTAAATAGTCCTGACTGTCCTAGATCTTTCTATGTAGATCAGACTGGTCTCAAACACAGACAGGTTTGACTTCCTCTACTTCAAGAGTACTGAGATTAAAAACATGAACCACCACACACAACTATTATCATCATTTTAAAATGAGAAAGCTGAGGAGCAGAGGTGGTAAATAAGTTTCCAGATATCATTTAATTTCTATTTATTTTCATTTGGTTAAAAGTCTAACACAGGTTGTGCTCCAGGATCTACAAGAACCAAGATAATAATTTACAGAATAGCAATCATTTTTTTTCTATAACTCAAAGTACTTAGAATTATGTGTTTACTGTGCATATTTAAAGCCATAAAACCTTCAACCTTCTTTGTGAAATGCCTCATTAACCATCTTTTTTCAGAAGAGTTACAAAGAAGATTGATATATGATAAAAATCATTATGAAAATTAGGAGATTTATTTTAATTTTACAATGAATAAGCAAACATGAAACAGAGAATAATAATAAGACCAGATATTTATTAAGCACTCCACAGCTACAGTAACTTTTTACATGGCAGCCTCTTTGCTGTTTAAAATTACTTTGTATATAATCTTCATCTTTCTGTAACATATATTGACTAAACACATGAAAAGCTAAGATTATTTTGTGGTTAAATTGAAGTGTTTAAATTATATTTATTAAAATCAATACCATTGTAAGATAATGTCAAATATAACCCCTTAAAATGTTAATGACCAACAGTGTAACAATAGTAAGCAAAACATTGTGTTAGGAATTATTAAGAATTGTACAATAACTATCTACTGCTTACAAATGAAGCTCAGGGAAAACAAAGGACAAACCCACTCCCACAAAAGTATGCAAACTGACTTAGAAAACAGAAAGAACACACAAATGTTAAGAGTTATTTAACAGCATAACTATTACTTGTTCTACTACTTAATAGTATCAACTCTCTCTCTCTCTCTCTCTCTCTCTCTCTCTCTCTCTCTCTCTCTC
>JANHMN010000019.1:26355181-26373303 GCA_030674055.1 Rhabdomys pumilio
ACACACACACACACACACACACACACACACACACACACACACAAATAACTACATAAATAAATGTAAGCTTCAAAAATCTTTAAATTTCTTTGTCAAATTTAAACGACATTCAATCCATATAACAAAGAAGTGAGAGAATGGAGATGCAATTGTCAAGGAAAATGTTTTGCAACAAGGAAAGATAGTCTCTACCTTACCCCCAAATTTGTACAGCATTTCAATGAGCCTACAGAAGGGAGAAGCCAACACTGAGTTCCAGAAATATACTATAAACATACTTTTGGAGACAGGTAGTATTTAGTGTGATTTTTCTCCAAAAAATCCTTTCCTGCCACCATGTGGACAAGAAAAAAATGTTCCAAATTCTAGAGATGAGTCTTGCTAGTGTCTGGGCAATAAAAGATATATATTCACTTTTCTTACCTAATTCACTAAGACAAATGCAGGCTTATACCAGTCAATCAACCTGTGATGTCCAGTTGTCTGAGTAATATGGGGGAGGACACCTGATTTCCTTAAGGAAAATTTCCATCACATTAGTAATAAAGCTACTTGAAATGGGCAGCCATTTCCATGACAAGGGAAAAAAAGGCATGTAGAAATAGGTATGAGGTGTTTTTTTTTTTTATCATGGATATTCTTATTATCAGCACATAACATCACTAACCTGGGATTCTATTCACAGTCCTTATCATGTATCTCATATGAAGAGGAAGTTTGTTTTCTGTTTGAATAATACTTTCCCAGATAACATATATCAACAATAAAGAAGTACATAGTTTTCAAAGTATAATACTTTGAAAATACGACTGCATATAATACACACAGTTTATTTAACATGAATAATTATCACTGTCTTAAAATTGAATTATGATTTTTTTTTTGTTTTTTTTCGAGACAGGGTTTCTCTGTATAGCCCTGGCTGTCCTGGAACTCACTCTGTAGACCAGGCTGGCCTCGAACTCAGAAATCCGCCTACCTCTGCCTCCCAAGTGCTGGGATTAAAGGCATGCGCCACCACTGCCCGGCCTTGAATTATGATTTTCAATAGTGTATCTCAAAAGTCTTTGTAGAGTCTGGGTTCTATCTTTTTAATAATGCATGATTAGCTTTTAGAAAATATATAAGCATAACTTCACTAAAATGAAACAGTACTGAACCAGTTAATAGCACAGATAGTCCCTTCCAAGTAGTAAGTTTTATGAAAATGTAGTTTCTGAAACATCAAAGGTATTAGCCATAAAGCTTTGAAAATCAACCCAAGTTCGTTTGAGTCATTTTCTTTGAGTATTTGAAATATTTTACAAACAAAATAAAACTGAAAGACTGGCTGGGTTAAATAAAAATCTCACTGCTGCAGGTAGGCTAGGTTTCTAGAAGTTGATCAGAAAGGCATCCAAGGCTAACAAAACAATACAAGGAATTACTACTTCTGTTTGTTTTCCCAAAGAAATGTGTAGTAGTACCCTCTTGTTGGAGACATCATTCACCTTGGTCTCAGAACAGAAAAAAAGCTGGGATTGAGCTGCAACCTCTCTCCCTACTGGCTAGCCTCAGTATGAAAGATGCCATGCAGGCTGCTAAAAAAGCATTGCCATCAATAGTCTTAAATCAGCTGTGTACCCCATGTGCAATATCTTCTTAGCTATGGAGGAGTTCATAGGGTCTCACCTCTCTCAGTTAACAATTAATAGAAGAGGGAGAGACACAGTCTTCAAAAGTATAGCCACTGATAAGGCATTCATGTTACTATAATCAACCATACTGGAAATCCCTGGCTCACAAACACAGACAGACACAGCAGACAGAAAAGTAAATGTGTATGGCCTGGGAAAGGAAGGGCATTTGGAGAGAGATCGGCACAAGAGCCTAGGAGGGGTGTACTATTTCTCTTTTTATTGTAACAAAATGCTGACCAAAAGTAACTTGGGAAGGAATAAGTTTATTTGACTTTCTTGCCCTGATTGCAGTTCACCATTAGCAGAAATCTGGGCAAACTCAAAGCAGGAAACTAGAGGCAGGATCAGGAGCAAAATCAAGGAAGAACACTGTTTAGTGGCTTGCTTCCTGTAGTTTACATGACTTCTTTTCTGGTACACAAACACCCATGTACCCAGGAATGACACTGCCTACATCAATTATTGATCAAAAGAATGCCCCCATAGACTTGCACATAGACTAGACTAATGGAGGAAGTTCCTCAACTGAGGCTTCTTCTTCTATTTTGTGTCAAGTTAACAAAAGCTGATGAGCAAGCAGCAAGAAAAAGATTGAACATGATAAAAATACATTATATAAAATATTTTAATTAAATCTATTATGTATAACTAATATATGATAATAAAACATTAAAATTAAATAATAAGGTGAGTTTATATAACTCCTATTTCAAGTGAGCAACTAGCCCATGTCCATTCACATAACAGCTACAATATTATTGCAGTATTCTAAATTTCTTTATTTTTTCCCCTTTGAAATCTAAACCATTTCATCATTTACAGCTTGTAGTTTGAAGGAAAATTTAAGTCACATAACTATCCTCCTTTCCCACATCCTAGTTTCCAAATCTCTAAGTTTCATCATTCATTGCACTTTCAGTCAGTACAATGTATACATACACAAAATCAATACTCAGCTTGATAGATAAAAAACTAATTTGAAAAGCCTTATTTGTATCAAACTTATTACAAATATTATCTTTATTTCAAAGCCATGTTACTCATTCTTTAAAATTTTTTTCACCTTGTCTTAACACATTACTTCTCAATGTCATCAATAGATTGCTCATTTTTTTCCTGTTATTTTACAGTTTTGGTTTGGATTTCACACATATTGTTCATCTTTTTAGAGTGTCGAATTATAATTCAGTATTTTATGTATATAAAATGCATAGTGATTAGATCATGACAATAGATGTAGCTATTGTCATAAACAAATCTCATTTTTTAATATAAGAAAACTTCAAAATTCTTTCAACTAGCTTTCTTGAAATATATATTCAGTTGTTGTCAACCATGGGTACCCTAATGTGTGACAGAACATTAAAGTTATTCCTTGCATCTATTTACTTGCACATATAAGTGAAAAGGAATTTCTCTTAGTCAATGTTCTATTGCTGTGAAGAAATACCATGATGATGGCAACTCTGATAAAAGAAAGCATTTAATTGGGGCTAGCTTACAATTTCAGAGGTTTAGTGTATTATCTTCATGACAGGAAGCATGGCAGTATGCAGGCAGTCACAGTGCTGGAGAGGTAGCTGAGAGTTCTGTTTGCATCAGCAGACAACAGCAACTGACTGAGACAATGGGCCTGGCTTGAGATTTTGAGACCTCAAAGGCCCACCCCCAGTAACCCACTTCTTTCAGCAATTCCACACCTACTCCAAAAAGGCCACACCTCCTAATAGTGCCACTTTTTAAGAGTTGAGGAAATACTGAGACAAAGTGTTGAGCAGAGACTGAAGGAAATGCCATCCAGAGACTGCCTAACCTAGGGATCCATCCCTTATACAGAAACCAAACCAAGACACTATTTCAGATGCCAAGAAATACTTCTGACAGGAGGAGCCTGATATAGCTGTCTTCTGAGAGGCTCTGCCAGAGTCTGGCAATTACAGAGGTGGATGCTTGCAGCCAACCATTGAACTGAGAATAGGGTTCCCAATGGAGGAGTTAGAGAAAGGACTGAAGGAGCCGAAGGGGTTTGCAACCCATAGGGAAAACAACAATATCAACCAACCAGACACTCCAGAGCTCCTAGGAACTAAACCACCAACCAAAGAGTACACATGGAGGGACCCATGGCTCCAGCTGCATAAGTAACAGAGAATGGCCTTGTCAGACATCAATGGGAGGAGAGGCCCTTGGTCCTGTGAAAGTTCAATGCCCCAGTACAGGGGAATGCCAGGGCAGGAAGGTGGTCAAAAAGCCACACACTTAAAGAAAATTGACTCCTCCTCTCCCAACAACTATCAGCTGTCAATAGTTCCTTTGTTGGGGATAGATGCATTCCCATGCTGGAATTCACTCTAACTTGAATTGAAAAAATCTTTTTTATTGTTATTATTATTGGATATTTATTTACATTTCAGATGTCATCCCCTTTCCTCATTTCCCACCCCTAGATACCACCTCTTCCATTCTCCCTTCTCCTTTTTGCTTTTATACCATTTTAACTAAATGCAAATATTAAGGTCAGTTCTAGACTGAGGAACTAGCAATACAATAGATGCAAATACTCAAGAAACAAGCAAGACAATAAACACAAATAGTCAAAGAACAAGCAAGGCAACAAACAAAATTCCATGAACACTCCCTTGATCACTGTTAACAGTGATAACATTCTGATAACAGGATAACCAAAATACCTGAGCCAACTTTCATGTCCTAGCCCAAAGTCGTTTTCATGTCTGAAGCCTATTTCCTTGCTCTAGACTAAAATTTAGATTCCTGTCTGAAATTACTTCTTTGTTGTAGCCTAATACTTATATTCCTGCCTGAGATTACTTCTTTGTTCTAGCCTAATGTTAGATTCCTGCCTGAAGCCTACTTCCTTGCCCTTGGCCAGTGACATATGCCAAGCAGCCCATTTCCTTGTCCTTGGCCCATGTCAGATTCTTGCCAAGCAGCCTCAAAGGCTCTCTGCCTCTCCTCTCTTTTTATTTCATTAACAAGACTGAACCTGTCTTAGGTTGTTCTGACAAGAATGCCTTTCTTACCCATCATGGAATATGCATTATCCAAAGCAATGCACTAAGCAATGTCTTAGGTTGGTAAGGCTCTGTGCAGAATCTTACCCATCCTTGGCTTGCTAGTCTGTTAATTTATTAACTCTGTCTGGGGGGTCCATTTTCAGGTTCAAATCATGTACTTTGGCTGCCAACATGTTGATGTTCGTAAAGACAAGCTTTAACACAATGGGCGGGACAAAGGGGGCTAGCATGATTAAGCAATATATGCCACTTTTGAAGCTTGACCAAAATAGAAATACTGACCTCAGGCCATGGGTAATTTTATCAGCAGTATCTACCACATCAATGCTCAGCATTCTTGAAATTCATAAGCTCCCTTTGTAAAGTTAAAATATGCATAGAGGTGTTAGAATTATGCCAAATATACTGCACGTATCTTTAAACTTTTTCCTAATTATAATGACTACCATTGTAAATTCTAAAACTAACTTGAATCCAATGGTATTTGGCACGACACTGGAGATGGCTTCTTACTCTTAAATTCTGAATCTCCTTCCAATAATTTAAATAGGAGTCTTGAGCATGCTGTCTTAACTGCTCTGAATGTATATATGAACCTGCCCTGCTGTGTCTTTATCATCATACATTGCCTTGGGCTCTTACACTCTTTTTCCCCCTCTTCCTTAGTGCTGATCACCATCTAATATAAAGAGAAGCTTCTCTGATAAGGGTTGAGAGATGATCTATGGGTAGAACAATAAGTCATCTAATATATTGCCAATTTAGCAGAATAACACTAGTAAGTTCTCTCCCAGAGTCCATACCTGTATAGCCACACATTCTTTGCCCCATTAATGGAAAATGTAATGGTTAGAATTCCCCCTCCCATGTGCTCATATATTTGAATACTCTGTCACAAGTTGGTGGAACAGTTGGGGAAAGACCAAGAGGAATTTTCTAAAAGGGTATGTTAGTTAGGGCCTGCTTTGGGGTTTCAAAAGCCCATGCCATCCCAGTGGGATTTCTTTTTCCATCTCTCTTTTGTCTTTTGCCTCTGGCTGCAGATTAAATCGATTAGATGCAAACTCTCACCTACTGTTCCAGCACCTTATCTGCTTAGCTGTCTGCCTATAGTCATGCTTCCCACATGACAGTCATGAACTCTACTACCCTCTGGAAGAATGAATCCAAAATTCAATTTTTTTTATAAGTTGCCTCAGACATACTGTGTCTTGACAGCAACAAAAATGTAACTAAGAGAATAGGTATGAGTTTCAACTTGTGGAGTGGACCTTAACTCCAATTCAAAAGTGGTTAGTTACTCCTATAACATTTGTGCCACTTTTACATCAGTGGACATGTTTTATCAGGTCAGTTATTACTGTAGCTCACGAAGTTCACAGATGAGTAAGATTGGTGGTTTCTTTTCTCCTTCAATGGTGTGCATGACACCTTCTAGAACTCTGAAACCTAGGCAGGATGGATAAAGTTTGCAAGTGAGTATCAGCTTGATTTTTGTGTGTCCTATGACTCAAATATGTAGTATTATCAAGTATAAGGTTTTACCATCAGGTTCTGGAGAGAGTAACCAAGAATGTTGGTGATATCCTGCAATGTCTGTAATTCTTTAACAGTAGATTGCCACGTGGCACTTTCACAAGTTGTTAGTATAATTATCTCTCTTTATTCCATTCTCCACCCTGCTCTTCCATCTTCCTCCCTATCTACCCACTCATGTAATATTACTCCACTTTAATGCTTACCACTATGTTCTATCTTCCCAATGACACATAACAAAATGTTTTACATATCCACCACGGTTTTTACAAAGAAACTTACAATTCACACAAGACAAAAGACAGCATCTTCAACAAATGGTACTGTTCAGACTAGATAACTATGTGTAAAATAATAAAATATGGAAACAGGAACTGTAGGGGAAACTATGGAAAATTGCTGCTTACTGACTTTCTCTTCATAGCTTGTTCAGTCTGCTTTTCTACACTATCCAGGATGACCTGCTCAGGAATAGCACCATCCCCTCTGAAATGGACCTGCTCACATAAATCATTAATCAAGAAAATGCCTGACAGGTTCATCTACATGCCAATTAATTGGAAACATTTTCTCAATTGAATTTCCTCCATCTGAAACACCTATAGCTTGTGTCAACTTGACATTAAAAACTAGTCAGCACATCTACTATGTCTTCTTTGCAGTTTCATAGAAACTGCAATTTACAACCAGAACTTTTAAGTTATTCTTTTTCAGTTTCTAAAGCTAATCATTGGTTTTCAGTATTAGTTGATGGCTCATGTTGTAACAAAATACAAGGCAAGAAGCAGCATAAGAAAGGAGTGACTTATTTTGGATCATAGATTGAAAGTACAGTCTACTGTAGTGATGAAAGAAGGGCAGCAAGAACACATATATATGGTGGGCAGAAGCATGAAGCTCTTGATCATGCTTAGCAATAAGAGAGCTTAGTTTCTCATTTTTATTGAGGAAGACTAAGGAACACTCAATGAGATGTTGCTGTCAATCAAGAAAAAAACTCCTCACTACAGTCTAACCCTGTTCTCCTCATCTTCAGAATTTATATTCTATGTGCTACCCAGTCTGTAGGATTTTGTTGTTACCCCGAGTTAACTAAAAGATTTATGTAAAATGGTTAAAAGATTAAATAACTTTTATTACATATATAAATATTTATGATTTTATTAAATCATAGATTCTCACTATGTAGCACAACCAAGCTGCCCTTAAATTCATAATCATTCTGAACTTGCATTAGCAATAAGAAAGTGAGAGAGATAATGGTAATATTCAACTCAGCTTCTGGCTTCCCCACTCATTTTACTCAATTACTCCAGTCCATGTGAGGGGTGTCTTCTCTCCTCAGTTAAACTCTAGAAATGCTGTAATTCACACACTCAGCAATGTATCTTTTAGGTGTTTCCAAACCTAGACAAATTGACAATGACGACAAATCATTGAAATAGCATGATAGACTCTTTCAACCTCTCAAAACAGTTGGCTTTTAGGACTTTATAAGACTTTATGAAATTTTTTAATATTTATGCTTAATCTTTTTTTACAGTCCAGTCCTTACCCCCTCCCAGTCCACTCTCTGTCAGTTCCTCATCCCATTCGTCCTCCCCGTGTCTCCAAGAGGATGTCCCCACCCTACACAAACCCATCTCACCACACTAGGCCTCCCCACTCCCTGGAGCCTCAAGTCTCTCAAGAATTAGGTACATCTTCTCTCACTGAAGCCAGACCTGGCAGTCTTCTGCTGTATATGTGGCAGAGGCCTCATACCAGCTAGTGTTTGTTGCCTGGTTGGTGACTGAATCTGAGCAATCTCAATGTTCCAGGTTACTTGAGACTGCTGGTCTTCCTATGAGGTTGCCCTCCTCCTCAACTTCTCAACTCCTTCCAGCCTCTCCCTAATTCATTTACAGGGATCCCCAACTTCAGTCCATTGGTTGGGTGTAAATATCTGCATCTGTCTCAGTCAGCTGCTTATTTGGCCTCTTGGAGGACATCCATGCTAGGCTCCTGTTTGTAAGTACACTACAGCATTAGTATTAATGCCAGGCCTTGGAGCCTCTTGTTGAGATGGAACTCAATTTGAGCCAGTCACTGGACCTCCTTTCCCTCAGTCACATCTCCATTTTTGTTCCTGCAGTTCTTTTAATGATGATAACTACCTATCATACTTAAGAGTTCTTTTGAAATTCATGTAAAGTGCTTTTGTTTGCTTCAATAATTATGATGGCCAACTCCTTTAAAAGTTCTAGAGAATTTAATAGCTATGTAATCAAGAGCCTGGATTGAGTCACATACCTATAATTCCAGCACTCAAGAGGAAGTGTCAGAACAATTATGAATTTAAGGCCAGCTTGGTTCTACATAGTGAGCACCTAACTAATACAAAAAGTTATTTGATCTTTCATGCATTTCAAATAAATCCTTTAGTTTACTCAGAGTAACATAACAAAATCCTACAGACTGGGTAGCACATACAAAATAAATGTATTGTCTCATAATTCTGGAGGACAAAGAAGACTGGTATGACTGTGGTGAGGGGTTCTTACCTTGATTGACAGCAACATCTCATTGAGTGTTTTTTAACCTTCCTCAACAGAAATGAGAAACTAAGCTCTCTGTTGTCTTTTACCATGAGAACAGAAATCCCATCATGAAAATTTTAGTTTCACCGGGCAGTGGTGGTGCACACCTTTAATCCCAGCACTTGGGAGGCAGAGGCAGGTGGATTTCTGAGTTCGAGGCCAGCCTGGTCTACAGAGTGAATTCCAGGACAGCCGGGGCTACACAGAGAAACCCTGTCTCGAAATCCCCCCCCCAAAAAAGAAAATTTTAGTTTCATAACTTTAATAAGACTTATTTGTGCCCCTACAACCTATCATGTTGTATTTATGAATTTTGGAAGGATATTATTTAGTCAGTAGTGCTATTAGAAAAAATTAAAATTTCCATTATTAATACTTCATAGCCATTAGAATATCTATTGTTAAAGACAGAGGGGTAATAACTATTGATAGAGATAATGAAAGATTGTACCTGTACTACAGGTAAAAAATTTAAATGGTGCAATTGTGAAAAATAGTTAAATATACTATTACCACATGACACAGACATATTACCCCAAGTGTATAAGCTATTATAGTTTGAAAGTAAAGTTTTTAGGCATTTATACATTGTGGAATTATTTTAGGAGACTATGGAAACTATAAGATATACAACTATACTGATGGAGGCAAATCACTGATAAATAATAAAAGCCATGAGCATCAAATACTATATAACTTTATAAGAGGAGACTAGAATAGGGAAGTTCATAGACAGGAGGTACAACAAAGAATTTCAGGACTGAGAGGGAAGGGTAGTGGTTAATAGGTACAGTTTCCATCTAAAATTATAAAAATTTTCTAGTAATAATAGTTATACAAGATTGTACATATACTTAATAAACAAAATTATATAACTAAAATGCAAATTTTATTAAAAATAAATAGCATAGCAAACATACACACACAATTCCCAGCTCATTCCAAAACTCTAGACTGCTCCAATGGCCTACTTTCTATAAATATATGTGTGTACTTCCTATTAGTTGGTAAGATCTAAAAAATATATAAAATTAAAAATCTGTAGCTTGGAAGTAATCATTTGGGAAATGAGGGGTATCCTTGAGTTTATTGGAGAGTTCTCTCACCTTATGTGAGCTTTAACCTGACTTAGTGGGCTAGACCTTATACAAAACTTGCACTGAATCAATGACTCCATAGAGTAAAGTCCACAGACCACAAATACTGAGTTTTACAAAGACTTCTTATGGATTCAGAGGTGAGAAGAGAAGGAGAGAAGGTAAAGTTCCTGTACTTGCTCTGTTAAGGGTTGCTGCCTTGTAGTGAATATGGCTTTACTGGAGGTATAGGGAACAGATGAAGTGATTGGTTCAATAGGCCCAATACAAGGTGTCCAAGTACCTCTCAGTTTCAGCCACATCCTCAAGTATAACTTATAGAAATGGGTTGTTATTTAGGGGAAGTGAAACAAGTAAAAACAAGACCTTTCTAGTATTTGTAGTCTCTGGAGAGAATAAAACTCCTAAATAAAATAAAACTCCTAGAACATTTCCAGCATCTTGCCCAAGGAAAAATGTATCACAACTAGGGTCTTTCTTCTAAACTGCCTGACAAGTTTTTATCTCCTAGCCTCATAAATAAAAGATAAGGCAACAAATAATACTAACGTGGGATTTCTAAGGAGATTTATAGTAAATCTTCTAAAGGTACAGTCAGTTCTTGAGCAGAAGCTACACAATAGTGGAGTTCCTTTTTCTAAGAAAAATTTAAATGTTAGGATTTAAAAACCTTATAATGATAGAAATTATGAATGGAAAAGTAACGATATTGCATAAGAGGTAAGCCTCCTTACTGAGAAACAACATGTATTCTCAATATAAAATAAAGATTACTGTTGAAGGTCATGCAGGTGGAACAACAAATGTAGGGTTGTGGGCCTGTTAGCACTCTGCCACAGGGCATAGTGGCTTGCAGAAGAGGGACAAGGGGAGTTTGAGTGTTGGGCTGTAAGGAAGCACTGAGAAAGCACAGTCTGAGTTGTGGGAAGCCTGAGTTGGCCTGGAGCTGGGAGGGGGTGTCCCTGGGCCTGTGACTAGGCCAGGTAGTAGGGTTCTCAGGCTCTTGGACACCCAGGCACCTCTAAGAGTCACAGAAGAGTAGAGAACAAAATGGAATAGCCCTTGGCTTGAGAGCGACTTGGTGATGGTTGTAGCTGGGAATAGAGAGAGGCCTTCTACAGGAGACTAGACTGCAGCTCTGTAGGCAAAGGCCTGCTCTATGGCTCTTCATGGTGGATCTCGATAAAAAAGAGGCATTCCACACTTTCAAACAATTTATTATTGTCATGGTGAAAAATAAATGCATAAAAACTTACCCTGCTTCTCATGGTGGGTATGAGATTAAATACCTTCTGTTGGAAGGAATGTCTGAAAATGGAAGCTTTGGAAATGCCCTCCAGTCCTCTAGGTACCTCATTAGCATGAAGAACTCTGTTTTGAGCCTACTTTCTGTGGTCATGTCTCTCTTTTCTTATTATCTTAGTCTGAGATGTTAAGGATGCCTCATCTACATGTGGAAGGGCTTGGAGTGTTGGCCTTATGTGACTGATAGTCACAAATCTATGTGGAGATGCGGCTACATGACAGAAACCTAGTGCTGGAAGCAGGTAAAACTCCTACAGTCCCTTCAAAGTCTCCATGGCTTTAAGCCTTTAGCTCAATCTTTCCCTCATGGTCCACTACCCTACAAACAAACAGTTTTGGAACTCATGGAATTCTGACCACCAGTTAGCACAACCACAATGAGGTGCCTCAGAGAGTCCTAAGAACCTTATGTTATCATGGATTTTTTGCTATGCCTCTTGCCTTTACTTCCCTCTTAATCTAAAAATTGTATAAAAAACTTTAAAGGAGTATTTCCAGCTCCCCACTGGCACTCACAATTATAGTACTTAATCTTTTTTATCAGGCTTTGCTATTGGAGAAGATTAATGATTCAATCACTACCTTAGGGAATTACTTAGACTGTCAGTAATGACTACCATTCATAGAAAACATTTGGAAAATAAATTGATAGTGGAACTAGATTAAGGTGGTTTTCCTAGTGGCTCTGATGTAGAAAATCTTAAAAAGAAATGTGAAGTTCAGAAAAAGACACTTACAATAGTTGAGCTGGGGACTTTTTGAATCCAGGAAACAAGAACAATGTCTCTTACTGAGGCTGAGCTGGTGATTGATTTCTTATACCCATTTTTGCATTTAGCTTCCTGATATGATTTAATAAAAATTGCTAATGAGTAAATATGCATTCTGAGGATTTAAGGCAGAAATGACTGATTGTTTTTTATATAAAAGTTTAGATATGTGATTTTTAAAGATTTTTATAAGATTATGTTTTAAAATAAATTTAAAAAAAATAATTGATTCTTTCTTAGTAACCGCAAATTGCTGCCTGCCAATAAGAAAACTTGGTTGAGAAACTTGTCTTGCTTGCTCACACTTTGCTAATTTCTTACAAGTTATGAATTTACATGGGTAAAGTTTTGTTCTTAGGTTCTTAAGAAAAATTTCTTAACTAACAGTACTACATAATGTTTTTTTATATAAAGGTTTTTCATAGTCATTCACCAGAAGAAAAATACAATATAGTCACATTGTAATGTGGCTTGGAATATTTTGCTAAGATATATAAGCTGTCTGATAAAAAATTAAATTGGAGCCTACTTGCAGTTTTGTCCATTCACACCATATGTATACAAAATGGTTGGAGTCAGCTCACTGGAGTTTGTTCCATCCAGCAAAAATATGTGAATGTGTATATATGTAAAGTAGCTGAATCTTTGCTTCATCTACTCAATGAATGAATGTGTCTGTCTGTCTGTCTGTATATATATATATATATATATATATATATATATATATATATGTAAAGTTATTATAGCTTTGCTCCAGCCATCAAATCTGAATGTATGTATGTATGTATGTAAAGTTGTTGGAGCCTGCTCATTAGAGCTTGCTTGCTTCATTCACTCAGTATGTGTTCATGTGTGTATGATTTTCCCCTTCTTTCTTTTCTGTGGTTGCTGTCTGCCATAAGCAACAACTCCCATCAATGTTGATTGCTGTCTGAACCAACCCCGGTCAGCCCCACTAGTATTGACCTCCATCAGCTGCTATTGGCATCAAGTCCAATCTCCAAGGCCACACTGCACCCTCATCAGATTAACTTTATGGTGTTCAAACTGGCCTTCAATGGATTACAACACAGGAAATTTAGAAAAGATCCTAAAACTAAATTAGTAGAAGCCTAAGGTCCAAATGAGAGGCTGAAACGAGCACTTCATTAATGATGATTATTGTGGCATTGCATCTGAACACTACAGAGCTGTCCAGAGTATTCACGTAAAAGTAAGAAGAATGGATTATGATTTGGAAAACAGAAGTCTATGAAACTTTTGAAAAGGCAATTTAATACCACAAAATACTTAATATTTAGATTCCTACAGAAAGAGTCTCAGCTACCAAAGATAAAATCATTCATATAAAAACTTTTAGAAGTTGGCAACCCACTGCTTTTAGACCATTGAAAGTCAAGAAATCATTTAATTGCCACTTAGTAATATAAGAAATCTCTCAGTAACTTAAATCCTATCAAAAAAAAGTCACTCTCCATAGGATAAACTATATCTTAGATCATGCAGTGTATGCAAAGTGATGTCTGTTTTGCAGGCTGAAGAATAAACAGAAATGAGTCTTTCAGCTCGTCTCCTCTTTTTTACACTACAAAAGTTCACCACATCTCAGATAATAAGATTCACAATACTGAATATCTGGTAAAGTGTATGTGAAAGACAAGAATGCACTACCATAAGCCCCTAAAAAAAATGAAGTACTATGTTCTTTTCTAGGATAAAAGTTAGTTAGACCACTAGAATCTATAACAAATTAATCTCAGAATAAAAGAAGCACAGGTGGGACTGAAGGGTTGGCTCAACAGTTAAGAACTGCTCTTCCAGAGAAAGAGTTTGATTCCTAGTATCTGCATGGTAGCTAACTATCATCTTACCTTAAGTTCCCAAAGACCTGTTGCCTGCTTCTGGCCTCTGCAGACCTTGTAGGAACATGGTGCATAGACATACATATAGTCAAAGCACTCATAGAAATAAAATAAAAATAATGAATTTTTTTAAAAAAAACCCAAAGCCAACAGAGGTGACCTATATTCTTATCCACCCAAGCTTCATTGCCTTCAATCCCAAGGAATTCTTTGAGACCCTAGGAACATCCAGGTTAGACCCCTCCCTACCAAACACCTGCCTCCCAGGTCCATCTGGGACACAACCAACAGAGGTGAGCTATGCTTTGTCCTCTAAGCTCTATCATCAGGCCTATAGCACTTTCTCCTTTCCAGACAGGGCCTGCAGGACCCCAGGACCATTCAGTTCCACCTGCAGCACACCCACAGAGGTGAGCAGCCTACTGCTCTCTAAGATCCATTTTAAAGCTGAAGTCTCTGCCTACCTCCGTGAGGAGGCCTGTTGGCATCAGGAACATACAACCAATACCAGGGTGCCCCAGTCTGCGAGGCAGTGAACTGGGACTGGGGGACCACCTGAAAGAGAGAATGGGGGGACAAGGGTACACAAAGGACAGCAAGTCAAGAAGTCTGATCAAGCTGTCTAATTTTTATTGTTTCCATACCAGGATATATACACATAGAAGCAGGATATGGGGAGGGGGATGACATAGGGTCTCTTTGTTTCTGGGGAGTGCAGGTGTTCTCAAGAACAGGATATTGGCTGGGTGAGAAGTTTGCAGAAGAAACAGAGCAGAACAGGTTGCTAGGTACCTGTCTATAAGATCTATGATCATTTGTTCTAATCTAAGCTAGTACTTTCCCACCAAGGCTACGTGTCCACAAGATCTATAGCTACTTGTTCTCAACTGGGTTAGTGCTTTCCCACAGGGGCCAAGACTTTGTGCCAGTAGGCACATATGGCTGACTAAGGAGTTAATGTTTAAGCAGGGTCGCTCCTAACAGTAGGGACAACCAGATAACTAAAGGCAAGCATAAGAACACAACCAACAAGAGTCAGGGCAATAAGGCACCAACAGAGTCTAGCTATGCTACCATAAAAATCCCTGGATATTCTAGCACAAAGGACAAGAAGATGACCTTAAAATTAATTTTGTAAGGATGATAAAAGCATATAAAAAGAAAATTAATAAATCACTTAAAGAAATACATGAAAATATATTCAAAGAGGTAAAGAAAATGAATATAAGAGTCCAACATCTAAAAATGGAAATAGAACCAATAAAGAAAACACAAACTGAGGGAATCCTGGAGATGGGACACCGAAAGAACAGGTATTACAGATGCAAGTATCACCAACAGAATAAAAGAGGTGGAAAAGAGACTTTCAGGCGTAGAAGATACAACTGAAGAAATCTATACATCAGTCAAAGAAAATGTTAAATCTAAGAAGCTCCTGACACAAAATATAAAAGAAATCTAGACACCATGAAAACACCAACCATAAGAGTAATAAGAATAGAAGGAGAAGACTGAAAATTCCAAGGTTCAGAAAGTATTTAAGTATTTTCAACAAAATCATAGAAGAACACTTCCTCAACATAAAGAAAGAAATGTCAATAAACATACAAGAAGCTTACAGAACACCAAATTAGATTGAACCAGAAAAAAAAATCTTTCTACCACATAATAATCAAAACACTACATTGTATAGGACCAAAAAAGAAATATTAAAAACTGCAAGTGAAAAAGGACAAGTAATATATTAAGGCAGACCTATCAGAACTACAACCAACTTCTCAACAGAGACTCTAAAAGCTAGAATGGCCTTGGCAAATATCTTTCAGTTCCTAAGAACCCACATATTTCAGCTCAAACTACTATACCCAGCAAAACTTTTAATCACCATAGATGGAGAAAACAAAATATTGCAAGACAAACCCAAATTTAAACAATATCTTTCTACAAATTCAGCCATAAAGAAGATACTACAAGAAAAACTGCAACCCAAGGAGGCTAACTAAAATCAAGAAAACAAATAACCCCACACCAGCAAAACTAAAATAAAGGAAACATACAAACACACGCGCGCGCACACACACACACACACACACCAATGCCAACACCAAAATAACAGAAATTAACAGTCATTGGTCATTAATATCTTTCAACATAAATGGACTAATGGCCCAATAAAAAACACATGGGCTAAAACTAGATATGAAAACAGGATCCATCATTCTTCTGTATAAAAGAAACATACCTCAGCAAAAATAGATAGACATTACCTCAGAATAAAGGGCTGGATAAAGGTTTTCCAAGAAAACAGACTCAAAAAAAGCAAGCTGGAGTAGCCATTGTACTAATCTAGTAAAATAGGCTTTCAACTAAAAGTAATCTAAAGACATGGGGAATGATACTTCATACTCACCAAGGAAAAAATTCACCAAAATGATGAACATCTATGTTCTGCATACAAGGGCATCCACACACAAAAAAAAAATGAACAATAAAACCTTTAATCACACATTAATAGTGAGAGATTTCAAAACCCTACTCTCACCAAGGAAAAGATCATAGAGACAGAAACTAAACAGAGAAATAATGAATAAAATGAATAACAATAAATGAATAAAATGATCCTAACAAATATTAAGACTATTTAACTGAAAAACAACAACAAAAAAAATACACCTTTTTCTCAGTAATTCCCAGAACTTTCTCCAAAACTGTCCATATACTCAGTGACAAAGCAAGCCTCAACAGATAGCAGAAAGTCAGAATAACTCCTTATATCTTATCAGAACACTATAAATTAAACCTGCATGTTAAAACAACAGAAATGATCTGCAGTCACAGATCGGTGTGTCCACTACCCCTTAGCCCCACCCCATAGCTCCACTTGCTTCCCTGGAGGCCTGTTCGAACTCTGGATACAAGAAAGACCTCCACCTCAATTCCCCCACATGCTGAGATTCCCACGAAGGCCAGCAGCTGGGGGCTTTGCTCCTCCACACTGGCGACCCATCTTTGTCAGGGGGATCTCTGTCTATATACTGAAGGCCTGGAATCAGCCATAGGCCTGAAGACAGCGGTAGGCCTAAAATGCACGCCTGCTATCACAAAGTCTTGGGTCTCTGTGGAAAAACACTAGAACAGATGACTAGAAGCTATTGTAAACAAACAGCTTTGGTAGATAGTTGCCAGGCTCTAGTCATAGACCTTGTAGATAGGTGACCTTGGTAGGTAGTACCAACTTAGATTAGGACAAGTGAATCATAGTCATAGTGTCCTGTCCCCTGAACCTTCACCCAGCTGACATACTGTTCTGGAAGATATCTGTACTCCCCCTGAACACCTCCGCTCCTGCATCATCCCCTTCCCCACATCATGCCTTTTTGTGTATATAACCCCGTGTGTGAGAAAGTAAAAATTGCGGTTTGATCAGACTATAGACAAATAAAAAAACTATAGACTATAGACATTCGTTCTTTGCGTTTGCCTGCCCTCCATCTTCTCCTCCAGGTGACTTCCCCGGACGCCTGTTTAACGCCCTGCTTGTCAGGACATTTTGGTGCCCAATGTTGAGGAGCTTGAAGACCAGACAAGACACGTTCTGCCAGCGTTCAGGGGCTCAAGGAGATCGCAAAAGAGAGGATGCTGACTCTTGGGAGGGAGGGAGGCCAACCGGTTTTTCAGGAGCGTGAGGGTGGCTGCCTGGAGTGCATGAGGCACTTTGAATCTCAGAGCACTTTTTAAAGTGACTCCCAGGGGCTTGGGTCTGAAATTTCTCAGGAGCACCCAAAAGGATGACTCCTGAGGTCGGCCAGAAAGCAGTCACTATTCAGAAGGATACCACAGTCCACCCAACTGTGGGAGAGTCCAGGGGAGGATCAGAGCAGCCAGGCCCTGAGTTAGAGGGCCCTGGGACAGGTATTTTTAGGCAGTCACTGTTCGTGACAGATGCAAGTGAGTCAATTCAGGGCGCAAAGAATTAGGGTTAAAAGACAAAGCATGGGACAAACATTTTCTAAGCAGTCACTCTTTGTGACAGGGCTCCAGGAGCCTATCTTTAGAACACGGGGAACTAGGGTTAAGAAAAAAGTGTCTTTAAAAATTCTTTGCTTTCATTAGTGTTGTCTTTCCAAGAGGAGACTATTGATAAAAAATATTATACCTCCTACAGAGGAGATAAGTTAAACCTTGAAAGTGAGAGAAAAAGAGAGAGAGAGAGAGAGAGAGAGAGAGAGAGAGAGAGAGAGAGAGAGAGAGAGAGAGAG
>JANHMN010000019.1:26379681-26442633 GCA_030674055.1 Rhabdomys pumilio
AGACTGTGATTAATGTGGTGAGCAAGCTGGTGCCTTGTCTACAGGAAGGGGACACATTTGAAGACCTGTGCCTTCTTGAAACCTTGACTTTGATCTTTCCTCAGGATGACAACTCTTTCGACCCACAGGATCTGACTGAGCCCCGGGAAGAGCCACACATCAGTCCAGAGACTGTGATTAATGTGGTGAGCAAAGTGGTGCCTTCTCTAAGGGAAGGGGACACATTGGAAGACCTGTGCCCCCTTGAAAACTTGACTTTGATCTTTCCTCAGGGTGAGAACTCTTCTGGCCCACAAGATTTGACTGAGCTCCAGGGAGAGCATCACGTGAGTTCAGAAACTGTGATTACTGTGATGAGGAATCTGGTGCCTTCTCTACAGGAAGGGGACACATTTGAAGACCTGTGCCCTCTTGAAATCTTGACTTTGATCTTTCCTCAGGGCGAGAATGGTTCTGGACCACAAGATCTGAGAGAGCCCCATAGAGAGCCACACATCAGTCCTGACACTGTGGTTAAGCTGGTGAGCAAGCAGGTGCCTTCTGTAGATGAAGGGGACTCTTGAAAACATGGGCTGCAGGAAACATTGACTTTAATCTTTCCTCAGGGTGAAAACACTTCGGCCTCACAGGATCTGAGGGTGCCCCAAGGAGAGCCACATTTGAGTGCTGTGACTGTAGTTAAGCTGGTGAGCAAGCTGGTGCCTTCTCTACAGGAAAGGGACACATTCGAAGACCTGTGCCCCCTTGAATCCCTGACTTTTATCTTTCCTCAGGGTGAGAACACTTCGGCCCCACAGGATCTTAGGGAGCCCCAAAGAGAGCCAAACATCTGTGCAGACACTGTGGTTAAGCTGGTGAGGAAGCTGGTGCCTTCTCTACAGGAAGTGGACCCATTGGAAGACCTGTCCCTTCTTGAAACCTTGACTTTGATCTTTCCTCAGGGTGAGAACGATTCTGTGCCACAAGATCTGAGAGAGCCCCGTGGTGAGCCACACATCAGTGCAGAGGCTGCAGTTAAGCTGGTGAGCAAGCTCTGGTGCCTTCTCTACAGGAAGGGGACCCCTTCAAAGACCTGTTCCCTCTTGAAACCTTGACTTTGAAATTTCCTCAGGGTGAGAACACTTCTGCCCATCAGGATCTGAGGGAGCCCCGTGGACAGCCACACATCAGTGCAGAGGCTGTGGTTAAGCTGGTGAGTAAGTTGGTACCTTCTCTACAGGAAGTGAACTCCTTCGAAGACCTGGGCCTCCTTGAAACCTTGACTTTGATCTTTCCTCAGGGTGAGAACTCTTCTGCACCACACGATCTGAGAGAGCCCTGTAGAGAACCACATATCAGTTCAGAGGCTGTGATTAATCTGGTGAGCAAGCAGGTGCCTTCTCTACAGAAGGGGACCCCTTCAAAGACCTGTCTCCCTTGAAACCTTGACTTTGATCTTTCCTCAGGGTGAGAACACTTCTGCCCCACAGGATCTGAGGGAGCCTTTTAGAGAGCCACACTTAAGTGTAGAGGCTGCAGTTAAGCTGGTGAGCAAGCTGGTACCTTCTCTACAGAAGGGGACCCCTTCGAAGACCTGTCTCCCTTGAAACCTTGACTTTGATCTTTCCTCAGGGTGAAAACGCTTCTGCCCCACAAGATGTGAGGGTGCCCCGTAGAGGGCCATCTCTCAGTTTAGAGGGTTTGATTAATCTGGTGAGCAGCTTTCCGTCTTCTCTGGAGGAAGAGAACCCCTTCTTTTCTCCTGCCTTTCTTTCTAAATATCGAAGTTTTGTCACACCTCTACATATAAGCTGCTTAGCGTTCTTGAGGTGAGTGGTCATCTGCAAGCTCATAGTTCTCAGACCCTCCTGTTAGTTCCTGATTCTCTCTGTGTGTGTTTGTTTCTCTCTTTGTGTCTCTCTCTGTGTATCTCTCTCTTTCTGTCTTTCTGTCTTTCTGTCTCTGTCTCTGTCTATGTTTCTGTCTCTTTCTCTGTTTCTGGATGTCTCTCTGTGACTCTGTCTCTTTCTCTGTCTCTCTGTGTTTCTGTGTGTGTGTTTCTGTCTCTGTCTGTCTGTCTCCCTGTCTCTATCTCTTTGTCTCTCTGTGTCTCTGTCTGTGTCTATGTCTGTCTCTCTTTCTCTGTCTTTGTCTCTCTCTATGTGTCTGTCTCTGTCTGTCTCTGTCTCTGTTACTCTCTATCTCTGTCTCTCTATCTCTCTGTCTCTATCTCTGTCTCTCACTTTCTCTCTGTTTTTGTCTCTGTCTCTCTGTGTCTCTGTGTGTGTCTCTCTCTGTCTCTGTCTGTCTGTCTCCCTGTCCTCTTTGTCTGTCTCTCTGTCTCTGTCGGTCTCTATGTGTCTCTGTCTGTGTCTCTGTCTGTCTGTGTCTCTCTCTGTTTCTCTGTCTCTGTCTCTCTCTGTCTTTGTCTCTCTCTTTCTCTCACTGTGTCTCTCTGTGTCTCTCCAACTTTTTATTGACTACATAACTGTCAGGACCCAGACATGAAGTAAGAAATTTCTTCTCCCAGGTTTGGTCCAAGGGAGTGGGCTGTCCAGAGCTGAGACCCTAAAATGGATGTAGCTATCCCCTTGAAAAAGCACTTTTTCCTTAACTCGATATATCTGAGGCCTAGGCAAATGCACTTCTCTCGTAAGTAAAGGAGGTTCTAGAAATATTGGAGTACCCAATAGAGATGTGTCCAAAGTGGAGATACATGAAGGATAATACAGGGGACCATGTGACCACAGAGATGTCTGAATAGAGATGCACGTGTTCAACCTTTGCAAAGATATATTGAAAGCACCAGTAGGTGTACAGGTGAACTAATAATTCTGAGAGCATCCAGAACTACTTAGGTGGGGGGCCTGGGAGTTTACATGTGACACTCTGTCTGACCTTCTCTAGTTATTCATTCTTCGGCTCTTATGAAGAGGATGCAGAAGTAAAGAACACTCTCTGTGGTTTCCTGCACTCGTGGATGGACAAGAACCCTGAGGACTTTTGTGGGCCCATCGATTTGTTCCCTCTGAGATACATTAAGGCCTACTTTAGTGCGTTCATGCCACACTCTGATCTTATTGTCCATATCAATAAGCTCCTGACCCCAGTTGCAGGAAGAACAGACTAAGGATTCACAGGCCAACAAAAGGATGAGGAAGACACTGACCTGGGGCGACACACATGCTCAGATCCAGAGATTCAACTGCTGTAAATCAGCAGGGAAAACAGCAAATCTGGAGCCAGATCCAACTTGTGCACCAGATCTGGACAGCACAAAAACCACCAGAAGTTTCTGTAATGCATGTGTGGCTGCAGCCACATGTGGCAGCAGCAGTTCAGCCAGCACACTTGAATACAGCTGTGGAATCCTGTCTTAATATGTCTGTAGGTGTAGTGTATCTTTCAGTTATCTCCTCCTTGCTACACTGGTCCTACTTATTTAGAGAATGGCCCTGTCATCTCTTGTCATCAGTTTGGGTCTGTCCTATATCTGAGCTGCTGCTCCTGCCCCTGATGATCGGCCCCTGACTTCAATCCAACAGCAGTTCGAGCCCCACAGTCAGCCTTCCCCTCCCCTGAAAAATTGCCTTTTTACTTTTTCTGATCTTTTTAGTGTTGTGTTTAAGTATTGGTTTTAGTGTTTTATTTACATTGTCTAAAATGCAATCTAAGGATGGGAGAAAATATCTGCAAATTATAACTACTCTATTTGATAAATTATTTTAAGTTTATTCAAAGTTCTCTTAGAAACAAAAATAACTAAAAGATAAACATAATTTAAAAACATTAAATGTCATGCTTAAATTATAATAGGTAAAAGTCTTAAATAGCCATTTTTTCTAAAGAAGGTATACACATGACTAATAAAGCACGTGTAGCAATGTTCAACATTACCTTTCAGTAAACTTCAAACTAAACCTGAGAAGTTACCACTGGTGTTCTGTTCAGGAAATTTTCCCCCGTGCCAAAGTGTCCCAAGGCTGTTTCTAACTTTTTCTTCTATTAGAGTCAGTGTATCTGGTTTTATGTTGAGGCCTTTGATCCACTTGGACTTGAGCTTACTATGTGGTACATATGGACAAGCAGACCACCAGTTTGACCAGTACCACTTGTTGAAAATGCTTTCTTTTATCCACTGGGTGGTTTTGGCTTCTTTGTCAAAGATCAAGTGTCCAGAAGTGTGTGGCTTTATTTCTTGGACTTTAATTCGATTCCATTGATCAACTTGCCTGTCTCTGTATGAATACTATGCAGCTATTATCACTATTGCTCTGTAGTACAGCTTGAGGTGAAGGATAGTGATTTCCCTAGAAGTTATTTTATTATTGAGAACTCTTTTCTTTTCTGCTTTCTGGGTTTTTGTTTTTCCATATAAAATTGAGAATTGTTTGTTCCATGTCTGTGAAGAATTGTGTTGGAATGTTGATGGGGGATTGCATTGAATCTGTAGATTGCTTTTGGTAGGATGGCCATTTTTACTACAAATCCATGAGCATGGGAGATGTTTCCATCTTCTGAGGTCTTTTTCTATTTCTTTCTTCAGGGACTTGAAGTTCTTGTCATACAGATGTTTCATTTGCTTGCTTATATTTACACTAAGATATTTTATATTATTTGTTGCTATTATGAAGGGTGTTGCTTCCTTAATTGTTTTCTGAGCCTGTTTATCATTTGTTGAAAGGAAAAAAAATTGTTGTATCTATAAAAGTAAAGTCTTATCTTTAATATACTCATCAGAAGAACATGAATGCTAAGATTTGTGAGGTATTTACTTTTAGTAAAATAAAGTATTAATTCTACTGTACTGTACTTTCTTGCTTTATTTTCTTTAACACACATACAGAGAGAGAGAGAGAGAGAGAGAGAGAGAGAGAGAGAGAGAGAGATGTTAAATGTGATTAAATAGTTTAACTCGTGAAAAAAAAAATGACCCACAAAGAAATCAAACTCGTGTCCTTGGCCTCATTTAAACAGTTTCACTAATCATAATTATCCACATTTTCTTTTTAAAATTCCAATAGCAATTATTATCAGCAGAACTCTTTGGCAATTAATCATGCATTGTCCCCTTGAGCTGCCATCTGTTTTTTTATTTGCTTTGTACTGCAGTTTATTTTTTATATTATCACAAAATTGTTTTTGCAAAGTGCAGATACTATAATTATGCTATTGAGCTTTTACATATCATGAATAACACATTTCTAAAACAGCCAGTAACTTGCTGCCCCTCTGTCCACCTGATAGGTATATTTCACAGAATATGAGACTGTTCTTTCTCACTGCATACTCTGTGACCTTCCTCAATCCCATCCTATAGTAGTTACAGAAGAAGCCATCTATAGATATACATAGCAGTCCACACTTCTGTGTTGTTATCTTACATGGCAAAAAGGCCTTGGCAAGATCAAAAGATTTTCAGACACAAAAATTTCACTAAATTATATAGAAGGACCTATGGTCCAACTTTCTGCTTTCTCCCTTAGGGTACCTAGACGCCACTGCACACTGGGCTGGAAGGGCGAAGTAGAGCCCAGAATGGGTGAAGTGTGTAGAATCCAAGTCTGGCTGGGGATGATGGGGTGAGAAGGCCTCCTCCAACAATTTTAGTGTTATACAGCTATTTTGGATGATGGCACTTGGTGAAATGGATTATATGAATACATTTTATTTGGAGTAAACAAGGGCTATATGTGATCCTGGGACAATGGGAATGAGTTTTCAGGGTGGATGTAAATCATTGGCTAGAATTAAAATACGGGAATGCCTCATTTGCATGGAGATTCATTCCAGAAATCCTAGGTACTTGCCTGACAGATTCATACTGGGAAAGAAGAAGTTGAACTTGTAGGTTTACCAAGGACTATGTGGCCTTGCTCAGGTAGAGGGTATTGGGGTCAGGATCCCCAGATAAGATCAGGCAGAGAAAAGGAAGCTCTGCTGGAAGAGGGAGTCCCCCATTTTGCACTGAGCTCACAGGAGCTATCCGGACATGGTAGACTGTGACCTTAAATACAAGAGTTTCCAGGCTCTTTCCCACCTTCTCTTCTATTAGATTCAGTGTATCTGGTTTTATGTTGAAGTCCTTGATCCACTTGGGTTTGAGCTTTGTGCAAGGTGACAAATATGGATCTATTTTCATTTTTCTACATAATGACTGCCAGTTTGACCAGCACTATTTATTTATTGTAGATATTTGCTTTTTTATCCATAGTATATTTTTGGCTTCTTTGTCGAAGATCAAGTATCCATAGGTGTGTAGTTTTATTTCTGGGTCTTCAATTCTATTCCATTGATCAATCTGTTTGTCTCTGTACCAATTCCATGCAGTTTTTACCTCTATTCCTCTGTAGTATAGCTTGAGGTCAGGAATGGTGATTTCCCCAGAAGTTCTTTTATTGCTAAGAATTATTTTCACTATCCTGGATTTTTTTGTTTTTCCAGAAGAATTTGGGAATTGCTCTGTAGTGGGATATATTCTAAAGGAGGTCATCCTGCTGGCTCCTGGCTTATCTGCCATGTTCCTGCACTAAGCCCATCTCAGCAAGCTCTCCAGCAGGACCAGAGCTCCTAAGCTGGTTCTGCCAGGATACTCTCTCTAGATAGCCCCTGTAATGACCAGACACTGTGCTTTCAACTCTGGTTCACTTGTCTCTGAAGCTGCTATTTCCTTCACAGCAATAACCACATAGTTGTCCTTCCCAGTAAATCAAAACTCTAGATGCTTAAAGTTAACCAATGGATATAGATAGATAGATAGATAGATAGATAGATAGATAGATAGATAGATATGCCCACACAATTTAGAAGGTTATCTCAATTACCCTAATCTTCAGATTTCATATCTACCTATTTACTTGATGCCACTCGGGTCCATGTCCACAGACATTTTTGCCTTCCTTACTCTGTCTCTTCATCTCTCTCCTGTCTCTCTGCCACCCTTAGCTGCACCTCCCTTTTTCCTGTCCAAGCAATCATAGGCCTCCTGCTGCAAATAGATTGGGCAGGGAAATTTCTGCCACATTGCTCTTTCCGTGTCTTTGAAAAATTATGTTGTAATTTTGACGGGGATTGTGTTGAATCTGTAGATTGCTTTTGGTAGAATGGCCATTTTTACTGTGTTAATTCTACCAATCCATGAACATGGGAGATCTCTCAATTTATTATTATTATTATTATTATTATTATTATTATTATTATTATTCACTATTATTCTTTAATTATTTTTTACAATCCAGTCATTATCCCCCCTCCCAGTCCTCCTCCCTCATCAGACAGTTCCTCATCACAGTCATCCTCCCCCATCTCCAAGAGGATGTCCCAATCCTTCCCACCCCACTCTATCCTGCCAGGCCTCCCCACTCCCTAGGGCCTCAAGTCTCTCAGGGGTTAGGTATGTCTTCTCTCACTGAGGCCAGACCAGGCAGTCTTCTGCTGTATATGTGTCAGGGGCCTCAGACCAACTCATGTATGCTGCCAGGTTAGTGGCACAGTATCTGAGAGATCTTGGGGGTCCAGCTTAGTTGAGACTGCTGGTCTTCCTATGGTATCCTAATTCAACCCCAGGGGCCCCCAGCTTCTGTCCATTGGTTGGGTGTAAGTATTTGCATCTGACTCTTTCAGCTGCTTGTTGGGCCTCTCAGAGGGCAACCATGCAAGGCCCCTGTTTGTTAACACACAATGGCATTAATAATAGTGTCAGGCCTTAGAGCCTCCCCTTGAGCTGGATCCCAATTTGAGACTGTCACTGGACCTCCTTTCCTTCATGCTCTTTTCCATTTTTGTCCCTGCAGTTCTTTTAGACAGAACAATTCTGGGTCAGTTTTTGACTGTGGGATGGCAACCCTATCCCTCCACTAAATGCCCTGGCTTTCTCCTGTTCCCTCTCCCCACTGTAGGTCATTTCATCTAAGGTCCCTCCCTTTGAGTCCTGAGAGTCACTCACCTTACAGGTCTCTGGTATATCCTAGAGGGCCCCCAACCTCCTACCTCCCAAGGTTGCCTGTTTCCATTCTTTCTGCTATCCCCGGGGGTGGGGTGGGGGTTCACTCCTGTTCTCCCTCACAATACCTGATCACATTTCCCTTTTCCCCTCCCCCTCCCCTCTCTCACCCAGGTCTCTCCCTCTGCTCCCAATGATTGCTTTCTTCACTCTCCCAAGTGGGATTGATGCATCTTTACTGGGGCCCTTTAGCTTGTTAAGCTTCTTGAGTTATATGGATTCTACCCTGGGTATTCTGTACTTTTTTTTTTTTTGGCTAATATCTACTATTAGTGAGTACATACCATGCATGCCCTATTGGGTCTGAGTTACCTCACTCAGGATAATATTTTCTAGTTCCATCCATTTGCCTGCAAAACTCATGATGTCCTTGTTCTCAGTAACTGAAGAGTATTCCAATGTGTAAATGAACCACATTTTTGGTAACCATTCTTCTCTTGTGTGATATCTGAGTTGTTTTTAGTTTCTGGCTATCACACATAAAGCCATTATGAACATAATGGAGCATGTGTCCCTGTGGCATAGTTGGGCATCTTTTGGGTATATGCTGCAGAGTGATATAGCTGGGTCTTCAGGTATATCTATTTCCAATTTTCTGAGGAACCTCCAGGTTGATTTCCAGAGGGGTTGTACTAGTTTACAATCCTACCAGCAATGGAGGAATGTTCCTCTTTCTCCACATCCTCACCAACATATGCTGTCACTGGAGTTTTTAATCTTAGCCATTCTAATTGGTGTAAGGTAGAATCTCAGGGTTATTTTTATTTGTCTTTCCCTGATCACTCAAGAATTTAAACATTTCTGTAAGTGTTTCTCGGCCATTTGAGATTCCTCTGTTGTGAATTCTCAAAAGATTCCAATAAGTGACCTCTCAGGAAATAAACCACACTGAAACCACAGCAACCAAACAAGACCAAGGAAATCTCAAGATATAGTTAGCCACACCCCATTCCACATCCTTGCACAATTCATGAATTGACTTAACTGGAGCAACAAGAATATCAATAAAGGTCAAACACAGTGTCACAGGAAAGCTTGGATTGGAGCGAATATGCTCTCTAATGGTAGGGTTATATTCTGAAAGCTCAGCATTTTCATTGTATACAATTGAATTGGGATTATTACATTCAGCTGAAGCAAGAAAGCAAGTTTAGCTAATCGTATTAATAGCAGTCTCTGTAAGGGGATATATACATGATTGATGTCAGATAAAGCCATCCTCTGCTACATATGCAGCTGGAGCCATGGGTCCCTCCATGTGTACTTTGGTTGGTGGTTTAGTCCCTGAGAGGTCTGGGGTGTCTGGTTGGTTGATATTGTTCTTCCTATGAGGTTGCAAACCCTGTAAGCTCCTTCAGTCCGTCCCCTAACTCCTTTGTTGGAATCCCCATGCTCAGTCTGATGGTTGGCTGCAAGCATCCACATTGGTATTGGTCAGGTTTTGGCAGATCCTCTCAGGAAACAGCTATATCAGACTCTTGTCAGCAAGCACTTCTTGGCATCAGCAATAGTGTCTGGGTTTGGTGTCTCCATGTGAGATGGATCCCCAGGTGGGGCAGTCTCTGGATGCCCTTTCCTTCAGTGTCTGCTCCATTCTTTGTCCTGGTAATTCCTTTAGACAGAAGCAATTCTGGGTTAAAATTTTGGAGATGGGTGGGTGGCCCCATCCTTCAACTGAGGGCCTTGCTCTGAATATGGTCTCTACAGGTTCTCTCTCCCCTTTGTTGGGGATTTCAGCTAATGTCATCCCCATAAAGTCCAGGGAGGCTCTTGTTTTCCTGGAATCTGGGACTTTCTGGTGGCTATGCCCAGTTTCCCATGCCCCATTGCTACACACCTCTGTTCAATTTCTTGACCTTCTGTATTCTGTACATCTACCCTGTCTCCTCTTATAGCTGATCCTATTTCCCCCCTTTCCCTTCCCCTCCCCTCTCTTTCTCCTAAGTCCCTCTCACCCTCTAACTCCCATGATTATTTTGTTCCCCCTTCTAAATAAGACTGATGCATCCACATTTTGGTCTTTTTCTTTCTTGAGCTTAATATTGGCTATAAGTTGTATTGTTGGTATTTTGAGATTTTTGCCTAATATTCACTTATCAGTGAGTACATACCATGTGTGTTCTTTTGTGACTGGGTTATTTCACTCAGGATGATATTTTCTAGTTCCATCCCTTGGCCTGTAAATTTTATGAAGTCATTGGTTTTAATAGCTGAGTAGTACTCCATTGTGTAAATGTACCACATTTTCCATATTCATTGCTCTATTGAGGGACATCTGGGTTCTTTCCAGACTCTGGCTATTATAAATAAGGTTGCTATGAACATAGTGGAGTGTATCCTTGTTATATGTTGGAGTATCTTTTGGGTCTATGTCCAGAAGTGTTATAGCTGTGTCCTCAGGTAGTACTATGTTCAATTTTCTGAGGAACTACCAGATTGATTTCCAAAGTGGCTGTACCAACTTGAAATCCCACCAGCAATGGAGGAGTGTTCCTCTTTCTCCACATCCTCTCCAGTATCTGCTGTCACCTGCATTTTTGATCTTAGCTATTCTGACTGGCGTGAGGTGAAATCTCAAGGTCGTTTTACTTTGCATTTCCCTGATGACTAAGGATGTTGAACATTTCTTTAGGTGCTTCTCAGCCATTTGAGATTCCTCTATTGAGAATTCTTTGTTTAGCTCTGTACCCCATTTTTCATAGGGTTATTTGATTCTCTGGAGTCTAACTTTTTAAATTCTTTGTATATATTGGATATTAGCCCTCTATCGAATGTAGGATTGGTAAAGATCTTTCCTCAATCTGTGGATTGCCGTTTTGTCTTATTGACAGTGTCCTTTGCCTTACAGAAGATTTCAATTCTATGAGGTATCATTTGTTGATTGTTCATCTTAAAGCAAAGTCATTGGTGTTCTGTTCATGAAATTTTCCCCTGTGCCCATGTGTTCAAGGCTCTTCCCCACTTTCTGTAAGGGAACATTTTTAAGGTCATAAATATCCATGAGGAGACAGCCATGCTGAGCATTTTCTGCACATACTGTCCACATTCAAACTCAGACCAAAGGGAAGGATTTGCCATTTTCCTGGTAGGAGTGATTTTTGTTATTTCCCAGGGATCGACTGCATTAAACTCCTTGACATGGCTACACCATGTCAACAACACACCCACTAAGAACAGGGTAACAGAATTTTCTGGAGTGTTACCAATCTCTATGAAATATATTCTAATATCTGGACATCACCTAACTTGTGCCTCAGCTTCTCCAACTAGATCATAGGGATAAAAAGAAACGAGTGAAAATTTGCCATCATTACTATTTTTGAACGTGTTAAATGCTTACATTTGAGCTAAACAACAATGACAAGAGACAGAATTAAATTCAACTTACAGGATGGTCATGATGGTATACAAATGGATGGAATGGAGAAATTTCAAAAAACAGAGAGGGTACCAGAGTAGACAAATCCATAGATGTAGACAATATTTCCCAGTAAACATCTATAGGACAGATGAAGAATTAAAATGGACTACCAGAAAAGATGATTCACAACATAAAACTGTTAATAAACATGAGAAATATTCATGTGTAATGACATAAAAAGAAGTCTGAGATGTGTCTGGAGTCATTGTGCATATGTGTGCGTGTGTGTGTGTGTGTGTGTGTGTGTGTGTGTGTGTGTGTTTCCTTGTCTTATGTTAACTCATGTTAAAAAAATATCAAAATATTAGTTAGTTTCCCAGCACCATAGCAAAATACATGAGATTATTTGGCTCACAATTTAGGAACTCTTAATCCATGTTCAATTGGCCCTGTTGTTTGACATGACAGTTGTATGACAAGACAGCAAACCTTGGTAAATATGTATCACAGAGAAAAGATGTATACCTCATAAGAGTTTTAAAGGGGAGACATAGGGAAGATGATGGGGTCAGGCTTTGACAATCCCCTTCAAAGACATGTTGCTATTGAACTAACTGTTAAAATGTTCCACACACTAGTAACAGTAAGCTTGATACCAACCTCATAACATATGGGTCTTTATGTGAATTTAAACTCTAAATTTTAGCAACACTGCTCTACAGGCCATCATGACTTAGCAGCACAGTGCACTGAAGCACATGGGTGTGTTTCCTTTGTGACTCCATGACTCATTGAAAACCATACCAAGCATCAGGACATCATATTGCACATGGAACTAGAATGGAAAAAGTTCCAAATTCACATTTTAAGTATGGTGTCAGCTGACTCTATATGTCTTTCATTGTAAAGTCAAATTTATTAACTGCAATCATTTGAAATTAGGAAACACCTATACTTTTAAATAATAAACAAAACTCCACTTTATAAAAGCAGATAGAGGAATATTTTATGACGATGCATTATTTAAGTTGTTTACAATAAATAGCCATTACTTTTACAGTAATAGAGAATAATATAAAGCAACAAAGTAAACATATTATTTTGAGAAAAAATAACTCCAAAATGCTTCACAAATCATTTCTCCAGTACACAACTTTCTCAGCTTGGGCTTTTGCTATTCTTTAGACGAACATTCTGTGATGTTCCAGTTGGAAACAAGAGCATAAAAATTATTTTTTTTCTGCAGCTACTCAGCTCTGCAGCTGTAGCAGGAAGCAGGTATAAATGCTGACTAAGTGAATATATATGGTGGTACTTCACACAAACTGTATTTACTGGAATGGATAGGGGTCCAGGTTGGAATGTTTGACTCCTCAGATGGCTGATTCTCATAAATTAACTTTCTGCCCCTAATCCCTTTCCTGTCTC
This sequence comes from Rhabdomys pumilio, assembly GCA_030674055.1. Lineage (NCBI taxonomy): Eukaryota > Metazoa > Chordata > Mammalia > Rodentia > Muridae > Rhabdomys > Rhabdomys pumilio. The sequence continues at coordinate 26,392,452 of JANHMN010000019.1, forward strand.
TCTATATATACCCTGTTTCTGCTTTAAGACTCATTGGTTTGAAAGAATCTTAGATTTCTGAAATCTCAAAGTTACTTTTCAAGACTCTTAACAGCCTTGATTATATAAATACAGCTTAGTGTTCTCTCTTCATTGTCTCCACAGTCTCTGTGCATGTGATTTAAAATAGTGTTTAATTTATTATTTCTCTGCTTTTGTGTGTGTGTGTGTGTGTGTGTATGTGTGTGTGTGAAATAGTGTTTAATTCATTATTTCATTATATTCATTATTTTCACTCGCACGTGTGCCTTGGAGACCATATAGAGATCAGGGTGAAGTCTCTAGAGTCAGTTCCTTTCACTGTCAGTTCCTGGGGACAAGTTTAGGTCATCATCAGACTTACAACTTTACCTCTTGAACCAGTATCTGTCTTGATTGATACCTTGCATTGCATGATTTCCATATGTCACTTACAGTTAAATACAACACACCACAAAGGCTGAGACTATTTCTTTGAATTTCTAGAATTCAAGACAGACTATAAAGTAGGTCATTCAGAAGCATTTGTTGAGCTAAAATAAACAGAGAGGTATACTTGTACATATTAATCTTTCAAATTAACTTGCCATCCCAGGACTTCAGATCTTCTCCTTTGCAGATCAGTTTAAAACTGGTAGCTTCCTTCTTTTTCCCTCCTTTCTTTTTATGTTGCTTCATTAGCCAATGATGGCAAACATGAACTGTCCTCTAAGTTAAATCAATATAACAGGCATTTATAAGTAACACCATTCAGATCACAACAATTTGTTCTCTCTAGTCCTAATTATAAGTAAACTAAAGTCCCCTAGATAGTGAAATGCCTGCCTGTTAGGAGTTAATTTTTGAAATGCTAAGAATATAATTGAATAAGAAATTAGCTCCCGGGCAGTGGTGGCGCACGCCTTTAATCCCAACACTTGGGAGGCAGAGGCAGGCAGATTTCTGAGCTCAAGGCCAGCCTGGTCTACAGAGTGAGTTCCAAGACAGCCAGGTCTATACAGAGAAACCCTGCCTGGAAAAACCAAAAAAAAAAAAAAAAAAAAAAAAAGAAGAAAGAAGGAAAGAGAGAAAGAAAGAAAGAAAGAAAGAAAGAAATTAGCTCACAACCTGCAAGCTCAGAATATGCTCCACTATTACTTGAGACCATATAATGTGGCTTTTATATCTTAACCTATCAAATATCCGTTATACTAGTCTCACTATCCTAGATATCATCATTTACATTCATTCAACCTAATCCTCCATCAGTTCATTAGATAGCTGTCTCTAATTCGTAATGAGGAAATTGTAGTAATGTGAAATAGAGTTAGGTCTCTCAAACTTAGTGCTTCACGTTTGAAATCTTGGAGGGCTGTCCTAATTTCCCCTTGATTCCAGGAATTTGTAGGAAGACAATTATGTGTCAATGACATAACACTATCTTCCTGCAGTTTTTAGACTTTTTTTTCTGCTCAGCAATAAAGGTAATTTTTCAAATCAGTGTTAGAAGTTGTTGAAAATTTCCCCAAATGTTTCATAAAGATAGTATTGATAGTTGAAAGTTTAAGCTATAGGTGGAGGTATGCACCTGTAATCTCAAATATTGAGGAGACTGAGGCAGGTAGATCACAAGTTTAAGGCTAGCAAGAGCACTTTATTGAGATTTTGATTCAAGGTGAAAAATGAAAGAGATAGGAGACTCTTCTGGAAGCCACAGAGCAACTAGCTTGCTGTATGAGGGTAGAAGCAGCAAGAGAGACCTTCCTCTAACAATTTGAAAGGAAAAAAAATGACTCCTTAAAGATGTCTTTGACTTCTGTATACCCAAATCCTCAATCTCTGTCTCTGTCTCTCGCTCTCTCTGTCTCCCTCACATACATCAATGATAAATAATATTAAAAATAAATTTAAAAGAAACTATTGAGATGTTGGCCCAGTGATGACATATTTGTTTAGCAATACACTGCTCTGAGATTAAAACTTGGTATTAAAATTTTTTAAAGAAAGGAAGAAAGAAGGAAAAAGAAAGAGAAGGAAAGGCAAGAAAGCAGAGAGGGAAGACACAATGATGGAGGAGTGAGTAGTAGGTAAGAAGTCAAGAAGAAAAGCAGATAGGAAGGACCAGGACCAGGAGAGGGAAGTGGAAAGGGAGAGAGGAGGGGATAGAAAGGAGGGAAAGCAAAAAGGAGAAAGAAATAAGAAGGACAACAGGGAAGGACTAAGTGCTGCTAGATATAAGGCTTTGTTGGGATTGTTTCTAGATCATACACAGCATGATAGCCCATACTTGTAATCTCACTGTTATGGAGACAGAAAAAGACCCCTGAAGCCTACTCAGCAAATCACTCTCAAAAACATCAAGAAAAATGGGTCCTGGGGTATGTATGACACCTGAGGTTGACTTCTGTCCTTCCCGTGCATTTTCACATACATTCACACACACACTCACGATCATATGCACACACACACACATAATGCACACATTTGGGGGAGAGGAAGAATATGAAAAATATAATATTTTAAAGTGTATTTATTTTTATTTTGTATAATAATACTATGGTAGTAAGGAAAGCACTATTGTGGTAAACTAGAATACAGTGGGTTCTGGTCAGTCCCTATGATCTCCTAATCATCCTCTGCTCTGAACTCTTCTTCTTGCTTTTCTCTTCCAAATAGAGAAGAACTCTTGTGACATCTGTGGTTTGAATTTGCACTCCATAGGTTTACTGAAGAACATCAAATATCTAACTTTTACTGTTTCTCTGCTTTCTGATATACCATTTGGGGCTCCTAATTTGAACACATTTGTACCCTGTATAAAATTAAATTCAGATTGTGCATTCACTCATGTTTGTTCCCTAGAAGCTCTTTTCCTTCTCTTAATAGTAGCAGCTTGATTACATATGTAATTTTATTAAATTAATATACACTCATGGAATCATTTGGATATGACTATTTGCTATTGATAATATATAATTTGTTTCTTCTGAGAAAACATTTGAGCTTTCAACAAATAACTTTGGTAAAATACAATAGTATAAGGTAGACTATATGGATAGACTTTTCACTAGTAGAAAATAAAACACTTATTAAAAATATAGACTTTCCCACAAGAACCTCTTAAAGATTCATTCTAAAGAGATAATGTAAGGGCATTTTTATGGTATCATTAAAACTTGTGGCAGCTTGAACTAAAATAATATTTGATATGAAAATGGTTACTTTGGTTGTTTATAGCTTCAGATTCATTGCTAGCTTAATGTTTAGGCTTCTAGCTATGGCCTCAGTTTTCTTTTATGCTTTTTTAAGCCTTGTAAAGAAGCACTATTTCTTAAAAATAACACCCAAGATTTTTACGCCAACCATTCTAAAAAATTGACATTTTAGTGAATGTAAATTTTAGGTATTACTTTGAGAGTGATAGGCATGCTTCATAGGATTGGTAATAGCAAAAAGGTGTAGTGATTCGGGCAAAGTTAGACAGTAAATATAGGAAGCAACAAAAGAAACCAAGAAAAAAACCACAGGACTGTAGAGTTCTTTGCATATTGTTAATGTGATAGAAGTCATAGTGAGTGTGCAGGGTTGAGCAGGAAATGAAATGGTTCTAAGTACATTTTTAAAGACTCCTTGTGGTAGTTTGAATGACAATGACCCTCATAGGCTCATGTTTATATATTTGGTCCCCAGATGGTAGAACTGTTTTCGGAAGGACCAAGAGGTATGACATGTCACTGGGTATGGGCTTTAAGGTTTCAAAATGCTCATGCCAGGCCTACCCAGTCTCAGTCTCTCTTTCTCTGTCTGTCTCTGTCTGTCTCTCAATGTCTCTGTCTCTCTGTCTCTGTCTCTGTCTCTGCCTCTGTCTGTCTCTTTCTCTCTCTCTCTTTCTCATAGTATACCCAATTTGAGCTTATTATCAACTAGCTTCCAAATACATGAGACTCAGACTGGCTATTTGGCTTTGACAATTACTGGAGGGTAACCCCTAATCTACTTTTCTAATTACTGCCCTCACTACCTCCCAAGTGGTGTACCTCAGATACTTGCTGTTTCCTGGCCATGTGCTCATCATCCAACTCACCACATGGTGGCTTCCTCCTCTCCTTTTGTCTCTTCGTCCACTTGGTCTCTCCTCCTCCAACCAGGTCACTCCAAATCCATCTACCTGCAATCCCTTCAGTCATTGGCTGTAGCCAATTTTCTTTAACCAATAGTTTCAAATCAAGGAACAAAGTTTACACAACAAAAGCTTGTACACATGAGAAGTCACTTGTAGGGCTAGATCTTCAGGAATAGAATTTAGCATTACAATATATCATCTCCCTCTCCCCTCCCCTCCCCTCCTTACCTCTCCTCTCTTCTCCCAGCCCCCTCTTTTGCCTGCTGCCTGTGGATCAGGATGTAATGATCTCAGCTACTGCTTCAGTATAATGCTAATCTGCTTCCTGTCATGATTACTAATCTAAGGATTCTCAACCTTCCTAATGCTGAGACCTTTTAATATAGTTAGGTTGTGGTGACACCCAACCATACACTATTTCATTGCTACTTCATATCTCTAATTTTGCTGTAGTTATGAATCATAAATATCTGTGTTTTCCATAGTCTTAGGTGACCACTATGAAAAAGTTGATTTCCTAAAGGAGTCATGAATTCCCCCAAAGAGGTCATGACCTACAAGGTTTAGAACCACTGGACTAATCCTCTGATACTACAAGCAAGGCCTTAAATAAATGCTTTAAGAATTGCCTTTGTCATGGATGTGAGTGATCTTTCCATAGTAATAGAATAGTAACTAAGACACTTCTCTCAGTGCTATTCCTTCAGTAATACAGAATGAGCAAGACTAAAATCAGTACAGTGATTGTGGTAGCTTCAGAAATGTTGCCTTGTGCTGAACGGTCAGGCATGGTCATATTCTAGAGCTCTTATGTCTTTAGCAAAACATCTAGTTTTCCCTGCTGTCAGGATTGTATATACATATACATATACATATACATATACATATACATATACATATACATATACATATACATATACATCATATACATATACATATACATGTGTGTATGTGTGAGAGAGAGATGTGTGTATATGTATGTATGTGTGTATTCTACACTTTTACTGTTTTAAATTTATACTTTAATAGTTCTTTCATACAATATATTTTAATCATATATGTTCTCCCCACCCCAACTCCTCACTCTCCAAACATACATTTGTGTCCATGTGGGTGTTTCTTTCCATTATTTGAAGATCAGTAAGTTATATACATCAAACATAATAAGTCTTCCAAATTTTTCATTGTGTATTTTCATGATTCCAAAGGAGATCATCTTGAGATACTGGGTAGATGTTACATAACCAAGTACAATTATAAGATTTGGCAAATTAATATTAGTAATCTCATTTTGTATTTTATTTAATGTTCTAACTGAAATAAAAATTATATCAGTTTTCCTTCACCCTTTCTTCCCACCAATCCCTTCCTAGTTTCCTCTCTCAAGTTGATAGCCTTTTAGTTAGTGTTATATACATATAATGCATGTGTACCTGAATATATATTTATATATAAATACAATATACTGAGTCTGTTTTTGTTGTATTAAATCAAACAAAACAAAACAAACAAATAAGCAGGGCAGTGGTGGCCTACGCCTTTAATTCCAGCACTTGGGAGGTAGAGGTAGGTGGATTTCTGAGTTCGAGGCCAGCCTGGTCTACAGAGTGAGTTCCAGGTCAGCCAGAGCTATAAAGAAAAATCTTGTCTCAAAAGAATAAGGAAAAAAAAAATAGAGAACATTAATGGAGTCAGACTCAATGGCTCACTCCTGTACTATTTATACTCAGGAGGCTGATGCAGGTTCTTAAATCTGAGACTAGTCTGAGATACATATACAGATTCTATTAGTAACTAACTAACTAACTAACTAACTATATCATATTTATTGGTTAACTGACTGTACTGGCTGGTTTGTGTGTCAACTTGACACAAGTTAGAGTTATCACAGACAAAGGAGCCTCCCTTGAGGAAATACCTCCATGAGATCCAGAAGGGTGGGAGGGCCCATTGTGGGTGGTGCCATCCTTGGCTGGTAGTCTTGTGTTCTATAAGAAAGTAAGCTGAGCAAGCCAGGGGAAGCAAGTCAGTAAGTAACAACACTCCATGGCCTCTGCATCAGCTCCTGATTCCTGACCTGCTTGAGTTCCAGTCCTGACTTCCTTTAGTGATAAACAGCAATGTGGAAATGTAAGCAGAATAACCCTTTCCTCCCCCAACTTGCTTCTTGGTCATGATGTTTGTGCAGGAATAGAAATCCCGACTAAAACACTAACAAAATTAAAATACAAACAATAAAGTAGATAAAAGTAAATTATTGTATATTTACCACAACTTAAGCTACTTTGATATGGAATATGTCAACAAAATTCTTTGTCTTTTATAGACATATTTAAGGTAGAGCCAAATAATATGCTTATACCTTTATTCATATAGATTTGATGTGGAGGTTAAAGTAATTGTGTATGATGACAGATCCATATCATTGAGAGTTATTGATGAATGCTGTATAACTTCCACTTTGGACAGTTAACATATGCTGATAGAAAAGCATCTGAGAGGCTAGAGAGATGACTCAGTGTTTAAGAGCAACATCTTAGGACCTGTGTTGAGTTTCCAGCATCCGCATGCACATGTGGATCACAAACATGTGTAACTCCAGTTACAGGAGATCCAGGGGATCCAAAACCCTCTTCTGATCTCCTGAGCACCAAGCTAGTCCTAGTTACCCTGGAGATTTTCTCAGACAACAGATTTATATAAACAAATAAATACCACTTCTGTTAAACTAATAGTAGACATTTGGGCATGAAATCAAGTATCAGGGTCAGGTTAGATCTTGGAATCATCAATATCTTGGTGATATTTAAAGCCAGGAGCCCCTCTATTTAGTTGGTTGTAGATATATAAAATTGATTCATATGTGATTATGAATTGATAGCCCAGCCCAACAACAACATTCCATAGATAACCTGCCAATAACAAAATGCAACTGAACTCAGGCACTCTATCTCTTTTGCAGGACTTTTCAAGCTAAGACCTCATCTGTTGGAAGCTAGATTGAGCCAACTTTCTAAGAGACCCTGATGAAATGACATACATTCTGTATCAGGAACAGACTTAGCTACATTCATTCCAGGGCTTGCACCTGGGCCTTGAAGGAGTTAAGGTTTCTGCTCCTGGCAGCCTGGCTTTCTCCCCTGAGGAGCTGTAGGTTATCAGTCCCAAGGTGGTAGTGAAATATCCTGAACTCTTTTGCCCATATTAATTTAACTTTATATTGACCTTGCCATTTTCTCCTGCAGGTAGTGTATAAGATCCTATACTTATTAATAAGCATATTTGACATAAGACATAGCTGTGCAAGACCTCCTAACCACAGGTTTTCTTTTTCTTTATTTCCTCACTTTCTCACATTTTGCTTAGGACCCTGTCACCGAAGAACAACCTACTGGTCCAGGTCACTCATCTTTAAAAACTGTGGAGTTAATGCAAGAACTCTACTTTATAATGATTATTAACTTTCAACATTAAGCCCAGAAGACAGAATCAAACCAGATCCAAACTATAGTAAACACTTAAAGTTTACTTTACGTTTGTAAGGCTGCTTCTTCAGGAAAACTTTGTAATATTTATATGGCTACCCTTTTGAAATTGAACTTACAGAGACTGACAGAAGAAATACTGAATCTGTTCTCAACAAGGACTAAGTATAGAAGAAGAGGCTATTTGAGAGGTTGCTATTGTTTAAAAAATTTGTATTACATTTATTCATATGGAGAGAGGTAGTGTGTGTGTGTGTGTGTGTGTGTATGAGAGAAAGAGAGGGAGGGAGGAGATGAACAGACAGACATATGAAGAGGCCAGAGGATTACTTTCCAGTGTCAGTTCTTTCCCTTTACTATGCCAGTTATAGAGATTCAAACCCAAGGTAGCAGACTTGCTGGCAGGCCATCATGCCAGTCTACTTGCTACAGTCTTATTACATAATTAAACTGCTAACGCAGGCTAACACACAGACTATTGTTGTCATAATGCCATATTCTTGCTTCTGAATAATCATAACCACATTCATATCGTAGAAATTCAGTCTCAACCCACGGTTAATACTGCTGGGTTATAGTTATCTATTTCTACAGCCTTACATTATGCATGAATATTTTACTATTTGAGTTTTCATAAAAAACACTAAAATCAGTACTACACATATAGCAAAAATGTTGTTCAATCTTGTTTATGTATTTATAATGCTGTGTTATATTGTAAAAGCTTAAAGAGAAAGACCATATGTCCACAACTATTTGTAAGGATTCTTTATTGCCATTATAAAGATTATGAAGTCTGTTCAAAGTTTGCAAATCTGAGAGTTTATGTTCAAGCATGGACAGATTTTCTCTTTCTTCATTAGTTGTCTATCACACCTTAAGGATAAGATATTTTAATGTAACCTTGAAGATATATTTTAAGTGTAAAATACCCTTAGAAGTATTATAGCTCTGAGGGGAAAGTCTTCCCCAATGGAAGTGTTAGTCCTGGGTGTGGCATTACAGCAGCTGGGTGGCTGGGATTAGTTTGATAGATTTCATCTGCATATGCTTGGTCTGCCTGGTCCCAGACTTGCCTACACTCCTTGGGGAGATTGTTGGTAAGAATCATACAAATGTCATCAAAGGTGAGGCTATAAGATTGGGTATTACACTGGGATTTGTTAATAAAGGTGGATGAATTAGCAGTAGAGAACATCAAATCTTTTATTTTTAAGAAAGTTTACTTAGGAAGGGGACAAGTTCCTTGACTAAGCTGTCCACCCTGGCAACTGTCCACAGATAAAGAACTATAGCCTGTTTAGGCTGGGTAGGGGAGATGAAGGGAGTCCTCTGCAATGGCAGAGCAGGAACAAGTAGCAGGAAGACTGGGGGCTGCCAGTGCACTTAGAGTAGGTGCCAGTGAGGGTTAATTTGAGTAGTTTTCATTTAAGAGGGAGAAAGGTAAACCAGAGAAGCTAGAAAAGGAGAGGGAGCCATGGGTTGAGATCTACAGGGGGAAGTTTGTCCACTGGGTCTAAAGCAGTGGAGGAATCATCTTGTCTAGGCTTCACAGCTACAAGGAGATGAGTGGGAGAACAGGAAGAACAGAGAGAAGGGTTGGAACTGACATAAGAGAGTAAGCCTGGACACAGGGAATTTCTTTCCATTTCTTCTATGGCTCAAAGTTGTAAATGTCCTGAAAAATATTGGGAATCTAGTGTGCTGTTATGCAGTCATTTGGATTGATTGTCTAAGGAGTATTGAGGTCAAATTTCATTGCAAAGGTAAACAAGTTTAGAGCCTTTGATGTTGGGTGTCAGGTGGAGAGGCTGCAGGTTTTCTGAAAGGCATCTCAAGAAGTGAGGGCATGGAAAACACCATTTGCATAAATGAGAGAGGCAGGCAAAATTGTCACTGTAACCTGTAGTCGTGGGTGTCTGCAGGACTCTGGAAGGACTAGAGGAAGACTGGAGCCTTTCACTGGGTTTTCACTGCACTCAGCAGGGGGCAGGGGCTTAGCCTGGCTAAGCTTTAGGAGAGACTTAGTGCCTGGTACCAGGGATTTCATGGAGGCCAGAAGGAGAAAAGGACACGTAAGGGTGAAATGTGAGCTTTGATATGTGTGTGTGTGTGTGTGTGTGTGTGTGTGTGTGTGTGTGTGTGTGTGTAATGTACGGACGTGTATGTATGTATGTATGTATGTATGTATGTATGTATGTGGCCCACAGGAAGGAGTTGGAGAAAAAGGTCACAAAAGCCACCAGGGTCTAGAGGAACTGTGGAATTATGGGCAGATCCAAAGACAAGATAGGACATGAGGGCAAGAAGGGTTACAATGGCCCTTTTAGGTTAAAGGAAACTGCAGAATTACAGCTTAATATATAGTGGAGGTGGGAATCAGGTGAAGAGGGCTGCCAGTAATTCTTCCTCTAAGAGTGCCTGTCAGAGAGGTGTCAGACATTCAAAGTCCATTCCTGGACTCAGGAAAATGTTCACACTGATCAAAGGGGAAACTTACCTAATTACTACTGGTGGATGGAATGCCAAGCAAGAATGTGAGTCTGTTGTAGGTGCATCAGAGATGAGGGATAGGGATAGGCTTCATTGCTATGAAGGGACAAAATGACTAAGGTAACTCTTACAAAGGCAAACATTTAATAAGGTCTGCCTTACAGTTTCAGAGTTCATTATCTTCATGACAGGAAGCATGGCAGAATGCAAGTAGACATGGTACTGGAGGAGGAGCTAAGAGTTCTACATCTTGATTTGAAGGTAGCCAGGAGACTTGTCTTCTGCAGGCAGCCAGGAAGATGCTCTCTTGATGGTACTAAGCCTCAAACTTCTTTTCATGACCCCTTCAGTCCTGAGCATTCGACTTCTAAGACTGCACCTTCCTTCACCAGTGGCCTTTTCGGACCCTTCCCAGTACTAAGCCTCAGTTGCTTTCCAGAACCCTCTTCATGCCTTCAAAACCAGTACTACTAGGATGATTTCTACACATTAACAAGTCTGGCTATCAGCAAAAGGTCTATCTCTAGAACACAGCTTCTTTGTGTACTCAGAAAACACTTCCCATAAGATTTCAAGTCAGTGGTGCTTCCTCCTCTTCCTCTTCTTCTTCCTCCCCCTTCTCTTCTTCTATTTACAATAAGCCTTAATCAGTACTAGAGCTGGGCAGATATCTACCCTATATGAAATTAAAGGTTACTTTCCTATCAATAATCTTGAATTATTACTATGTTTCATCTGGGCAGCTTGTAACTCCAATTGGTCAGCCCTCAGGGCCATGTTTTTGTGGCTTACCTAACCCATGTTGGCTTCTCCTTCCTTCTATACCTTCTTGTTCTTCCTTGTGGTCCTCCTCTGACCCCCAGCATAAGAATCCTAAATCCTGCCTATGTCTCTTCTTCGTAGCTATTGGCTGTAAGCATCTTTGGGGTCTCTTCTTAATCACCGCTAATTTCTTAGCTCCAGCTAACCAGCATCTATTGTCTCAGAACCCCTTCTATTCTTAACTCTAAAGCCAGAGCCACATGGCTGAAGCTGTCAAGTACTGCAGTTTCCAGGGGCTAGAACATGGACCCCTTGTTTTATTACATCTTCCCCAGTTTTCTGTTTTCAGTGATTTCTTTTGTTGCCTACACTTGTCTGTCCTGGAACTTGATCTGTAGACTTTGAACTCAGAGATCTGCATGCCCCTGTCTCCTGAGTGTTGAGATTAAAGGTCTGAAACATCATACCTGGACCTAAGCTTTGATTTACTTGGAACTTGCTCTGTCCCAGACTACCCCTAAACTCAGAGATCTGCCTATAGCTCCTGGATTAAAGACATGTTACTACCATGCCTGGACCTAAGCTTTTCATGGCCACTATGCCTCAAGATCTAGATAAGATCTTGATAGATCTGCCTTCCAGCCTCAAGATGTGGATCACAGGTTCACCATCCATTTCTGGATTGTAGTTCATTCCAGATATAGTCAAGTTGGCATCCAATGATAGCGAATAGCTATTACAGGGTCCCAGTACAATTTAGGCCTGGACTACAGGCACCAGGAGAGCCTATCCAAATCATAGTATCAATGGAAGTGTTACAGCTCTGGAGTTGGGGAAGTTTCCCCAATGCAATTCTTACAGCTCAGAAGAAAGAGGTATCTTGGCAATCAAGAGTCAAAGAATACCACAAAGTCACACCATGCAACATACCTCTGTGGTGGTTTGGGTATGCCTATCCCAGGGAGTGGTATTATTTGAAGATATGGCCTTGTTGGAACAAGTGTGGCCTTGGAGTAGGTGTGCCACTGTAGGTTTGGGCTTTAAAACCCTCATCCTAGCTTTCTGGAAGTCAGTCTTTTCCTAGCAGCATTCAGATGAAGACATAGAGTTCTCAGTTCTGCCTGCACTATGCCTGCCTGGATGCTGTCATGCTCCCACCTTTATGATAATGGACTGAGCCTCTGAACTTGTATGCCAGTCCCAATTAAATGTTGTCTACAAGTTGTCTTGGACATGGTTTCTGTTCAGAGCAGTAAAAACCTAACAAAGACAACCTCACACAAGAGATTTAATGGGAGGGAAAACCTCAGGAGGGTAGCTGCCTCTCCTCAGGTAAGATACAACAGAGAACTGAGAAGACAGGATTTATATAGGGTTTCTTGGAGCTGGAATAGAGCTTGCGAGGGTGAGGATTGGTGGGTTTTGAAGTCCTAAGTTTGAACTTTGTCCTCAACAGAGCAGAGGTTGTCCTTCTGAATCTGGAGGGGGTGGGTCCAGCTACTATGGCTGTTTGAGTGTGCTGAGGGTGGATCCTGGCAGTTGGAGGTTCTCACAGAGGGCCAGACCACTCACATCCTTCGAGGGTCTTACATCAAGTACTAATGTGATGACATTAACTATCCCTAATTTTCCTTTTATGAATAAAAACAAACAAATGACAAAGTTCTAACCATCATAAGCTCCTTCTTTTGACATTAAAAAAAATCCTAGAAGCAGAGAGAGAGAGAGAGAGCAAATCCCTGGGGAAAACTGACTCCCTTCTCTGTCCGGCAGCCATCAATTGCCAATATGTCCCCAGCCAAGGGTGGAAGTTCATTACTAACTCTCCCCAACTATTCTAGGATTTTGACTGGCTTGATCTTATGCAGTCTTGTACATGCAATAACAGCCACCATAAATTCATATGTGAAATGGCACTGTCATTTCCATAAAGTTTCACAGGACCCGTCCACTACCTGTGACTCTTATAGTGCTTTCATCTCTTTTTCTGTGATGATCCCTGAGACTGAAGGAAGGGGGTTCAATACAGATGTTCCATTTAGAGCAGATCACTACACAATGACCAAGCCAGCTTAATCAGCCAATTGGGGGGGGGGGGGGGATCAGGGAGAACTGAAAAGACAAAGACAGACAACATTATAACATGACTCCAGCTAAGGTTGAAACCAGTTTATTTTTCTCCAGTCTGCTTTTATCCCATTCTATGTACATCCAAAGTATAGGGTCAATTCTTAGATCAAAGATAAAGTAATCAGACAAGACAATAAACAAAGTCCTGTAGTCACTGGGTCTAGGGCTTACCAGGATTACCAAGATAAAAGGAATGCCATACATTCCTTGGCTGAGTTTTCCTTGAGCTTTGTATTAACCCAAATGTAAATATTCTTATCTGATCTTACTTCCTTGTTTGAGCCACAAATGCTTGCCAAATTTCTAGAAGCAGCCTCAAGAGCTCTCCACACCACAGTCTTTTACTCTCTGCACATTGCCTGTCTATGGATTTGTGTTTAATCACCATTTATTGCAAAATGCAGTTTCTCTCATGAGAAGTTGGGAGATTTACTAATGTATGGGTATAAAGGTAAGAGCATAGGGATAGTCTATTACTATGTACATTTAGTAAAGTAATATTATTAGATTTTTCTTTAGGGTCTATAACCTAGCCAGTCACAGATTCTTGGTCTAGTTAATGACATTAGGCAAAAGTTCTGTCTTATGAATACAGTTTTAAATCAAATAAGATATTGGCTAGTTATTCCCCTTCTGGCGGACCTATCTCTTTGAGCTGGTTGGTACCATATCTCACAAGATCCATGGTAGGACTATTGATTATTTTTGCCCCCAGTAGCATAGATAGTACCTTCTAGCACTATGAAAGCTAGTCAGTAGTGATGAAGTGGCCATTACATGCAAACTTGATTTCTAAATAACCTATAACTCAAGTACATGGTATCTTTAGCAACAGGGTCTTTCTACCAAGTTCTGGAGAATAACGCAGAGCAATGGCAATGGCCTATTGTTAGTATTCTGTCTAAACTCCACCTCCACAGTTACCTGGCAACAGCCAGGTATGCTCCTTCCCACAGTTACCTAGTAGGCCTGGTCCACTATAAAAGGGGCTGCTTGCCCCCTCCTCACTCTCTTAATCTCTTACTCTCTTACCCTCTTGCCTCTCTGTCCCTTCCACCCCCTCTTCCTCTCTCTCCATGTGGTCATGGCCGGCCTCTACTTCTCTTCTTCCTCTTCTCTCTTCTTCTTCCATCTTCTTACCCCCACTTTTGCCTTATCTCCTGAATAAACCTCTCCCCCCCAACCGTGTGGTCTGGAGTGGTCTGTTTGCTGCGGTTGGACTTCTAACAACTAACATTGGTGCCCAGACTCGGATATGAAAACTATGGGAATCTCCGTGCTGTTGCAGCCGCAGGCTGCTGTAACTGGGCAGGACCAATGCCACGTGGCCTGCCTCTACCGCTGAGGCCATCGCCTCTATGCCAAGTAGACTCCATCGCTGCTACCTGCCATAAGCGACTGCATAAATTTCCACCTCTGCTACAGACTAACTCCAGCTGCGGCCCTCCACGTGGTGCTCTGCCATGTAGGTTAGGCAGCCAGACAGGCTCACACAGACCTCACGGTTCCATTTTCTTAATACCAGACTGCATAAGCCTGCAAACACACGGGCATATTGATTGGTAAGAAGATTCCAATTGACAGGAGGGGTCCTAGATGCCCAGATAAGGCCTGGCCAGCCTTCCCTGGGCTGAGAGGTGTTGGCATTTGACTGCCCCAGTCCCTATGACTGGCCTCCTAGCTGAACAACTACTAGCCACTGGGTGACTTCCCCCAGCCCCAAAAAGCAGTTTACAGTCTCCCTTCCCCCTCCAAGCTCTTGCAGCTGCCGGAAATCATGGTACCAGGTTAAACTGCTTTCAGAGATCTCCAGGAGTTCGCCAAGGCCCCTAGGTAATCTGGTGATGACCTGATTATCTAGGCAGTTGCCTGATTTATTACCGACTTTTCTATCGGGATGTCGATATGAATAGCTCGGTAACTATCCCCCCCACCCCCGTCACCCAATGGGCGCTACATTGTCTTTGGCTGCACCCCCAGACACCCCACTGGGTTGTCTCCTTAAAAACTTGAAATCTCTAAAATTAATGTCTGATTTGAGGCCTTCCAAATTAATACACCTCTGCAATAAAGTTTGGATTCGGCATCCTCTACATAATGGTTTAAAATGGCCACCTAATGGCACACTAGACCCAGTCATTTTAAAGGGTCTTCATACATACATACAGCAGTCTGGTAAATGGAAAGACATTCCCTATATCCAAGCATTCATCTACTTTCGCTCTAATCCCTCCATGTGTTCTGCCTGTTACCCACCCCAGGTTTTTTTAGCCATCCGCCACTGATCAGAGTAACCATCCTCATGGTCCCAGGAAAGATTTCTTGAGCTCAGAGCTAACCCTTTCCTTCCCTGACCCTCGTTCTAGAGCTCCTCTTGGGTGAGACACTTTCCCTCTCCTCTTGAGACAGTTTCTTTCTCGCAGCTGAGTACCCCAGGCAGGCCAGGCCTGGACAAACTGTTCTCTCTCTCAGGAGCACTGGCTCCAAGCTCTAGTCCCTAGCATGTCTCCCCCAGGGGTTAGTCCACCGCCTGCTGATGTAGGCCTCTTCCCCACTTTGCCTCCTCCATCATTTGCGGCTGGCTGTGACCATTTAGTTTACCTGGTTTGCCTGAAAAGCAGTGGGTCCAGGACCCTGCTTGCTCCCTTCCCCTCTGTGTTCCTTAGCTCTGCTCTGAGTCTACTCCTTACATTCTGCCAGGGACCCTCTCTGAGACTTGCTTCCTCGTGTGCACAACCACCTGCCCAAAGGGCTTGGCTGCCTGCACACTAGAGGGAGGCTCTCTCTCTCTCCCTCTCTGCCCGGGACCTGTAAAGTGAGTGTTAGCAGTGCCTTCCACCACAGGAGCACCTACATGAACGTTGCTGTGATACAGGACATGCTTTTCCTTGCCCACTGCAGACTCTTTCACTGCCAGAGGCACTGGGCAGTGACTTCCGGCTGCTAGTAGGAAGTCCCGCCCTGCCACCACAACAGACTGACCTGCAGCACCTGTGGCCCACAGCCCCAACCAGCCAGCCGTATGATCCTATGCTACTGTTGCCGGCTTTCTTATTCTGGTCCTAGCCAAATGTTTCTTTGCTAATACAAAAATGTGCTTTTCTCTACCTACACAACCTGCCAAAGTTACTTAATTTAACTTTTCTATCGTGTCTTAATAGATTTTTAGTACTGCTACTAAATTCTATTCAGTTACAATTAATCCTTATGGCTCTCAATCTCGTCAGAAGTCTGCTAATAGTATATTTAAGTTTATGACCAACAGAATCCCCAAAGCTTCTAACAGTTGACCCAAGATGGTTTCAGAAGACTTAGACACCTAGAAGATACAGCCTAGATTGTATGCGATGATACAGTCACTAACAAATGCAGTGAACTAAACTGGATGCTCTGAGTCAAATGACTTGGCTAAACCAAGGTAAGTCATTTCTCATGTCACGCGTATCCATTCCACAGAGAAAAAGCCCTCCGTCTTCTGCGCTTGGAAGCCAAACTAACTTTGCCCAAGAGACTATGGAGACCATGGGAACTGTTGGCTAGTGGACGTTGTCATTTTTTAAAATAATATATAACGGGTAGATTATTGTTTACTCTTTCAGACTTCTGACTACATTGACAGCTAAGCTGTCACAGATGTAATCTGTTACCTCATTACCTAAACTCAGTTGCCATCAATTAAATGCTTCATATTTCCTCTTCTTGCTATGCCATTGTCCTAATATTATCTGAGTTCCTATAAACTTGCCTAACTTTAATAAAATATTCCACTATACCATCCAACAAAGGTTCATCTTGAAGACTGCTCGTGTTATTAACTTATGCTATTATCTCTTTTGTAAACTTATAAGCTATAGGAAATCCACTCAGATCTACCTTTCATGGACCAAATAGACGCCACTCAGATAAGTACATCAGCCTAAAGTTCCCACTTACTATATATTCCAAAGGGTGGGATTCTTCTGGGTTTCAAATATACAACTTGGAAAAAATTTCTTTCCCCCAAATGTACTTAATCTTATTCCCTACATCTTGTCAAGTCCAGGCATATCCAGAACAGCTCCAGAGAAGCAACCTCCAGATGCTCCATCTCCTGTCACATACACAGCTGCTTCTACTGGACCTGTTCCTTCTGACCTATCCCCAGATAGGCTCCATAGACCCTGGACAGCAGGAAACAGCCATCTCTCCTAAGACCAGACAAACATCCCCCATACCCATTCTTCTAGGTTCCCCCTAGAGACATGTCACCCCCAATGCCAGCAGGAAGTAGCCAGATATCACGACCCTATTCCTGCTTCACCGTCACCTCTTTCAAATTTTTCTTTTTTAATTAAACCAAAACAGGGGAATGTTAGTATTCTGTCTAAACTCCACCTCCACAGTTACCTGGCAACAGCCAGGTATGCTCCTCCCCACAGTTACCTGGCAACTGCCAGGTAGGCCTGGTCTACTATAAAAGGGGCTGCTTGCCCCCTCCTCACTCTCTTAATCTCTTACTCTTACTCTCTTACCCTCTTACCTTCTTGCCTCTCTGTCCCCTCCCCCCAACATGGTCATGGCTGGCCTCTACTTCTCTACTCCTCTGTCTCTGTCTCTGTCTCTGTCTCTGTCTCTCTCTCTCTCTCTCTCTCTCTCTCTCTCTCTCTGCCTCTACTACCCTCCTGGCTCCCCTCCTCATGCCCTCAATAAACGCTATTCTATACTATACTGGTGTGTGACTGGTCCCTCACGTGAAGAGATGCCTCTACATGCGCCCACTGAGACATCCCCTTCCCCATACTTCACCACACGCCGCCCACAGAACATACTCTATCTCTTTATCTTTTTATCCTTTTATAAATACTTCACCTATAATGTTTAGAGAGTATCTGAGGGATCACACTGACCAAAAAGAAACCCATATCTGGCTTTAAAAAAAAAAGTTATTATAGTCCAGGGTGTTTGGAGCAGGTATTACTCTAATTATAAAGTGAGCTCTATTTGTGTATATATTTAAGGAAGCGTCTACAGTAGGTTTGCATGTGGCATTTTCAAAGGTCTTTAGTGTTAGTTATCTATCTCCATACTCATTCTGCAGCCCGCTCATCTCTTTTCTCACCCAGTTTAACCATTCTTGTTCCATTATTCTCCATTCATTTTTCATGCTACTTGTATTCTGTCACCTTTCCCTTCAAATCCTAACCCCATAACCCATTATTAGTTCCTGGACATGTAACTTATTCCAACTTAAACACATATCTCTAAAGAATCAAAGTTAATATCAGCATATGAGAAGCAACACTCAGTATTTGTCTTCCTGAGTCAGATTATGTCATTCAGAATGATTATTTCCAGCTCCATCTATTTACTTGTAAATTTCATTTTTCTTTACTATTGAATATTGTTCCACTGTGTATGTGTTTCACATCTTTACTATCCTTTCATCAGATGATAGACATCTAGTCTGTTTCCATTTCCTGACTATATGAAATCAAGAGGTTAGATAGTAATGGATATACTCTCACAGTTTGTCAGGAATAAGTTTGTCAGTGCCTAGTGCAATGTCTGACAGGCAGCAGAAATGTGTACCTGAGATGGTTACCAATTGCAAAAGTCCAAATAATTTATTTTATTATTTATATGAGTACACTGTAGCTGTCTTTAGACATACCAGAAGATGTAATGCATCCAATTCCATTACAGATGGTTGTAAGCCACCATGTGGTTGCTGGGAATTGAACTCAGGATCTCTGGAAGAGCAATCAGTGCTCTTAACCGCTGAGCCATCTCTCCAGCCCTCCAAATATTTTTTATTTCAATATTTCTAGCTTATAATAGATAATAAATATATATCAATTGAATAAAGGGATAGTTTAATCTTCAAACTAACCAACAGTGCTATAGATATAGTGCTAGATGTAGCTTTTTAGGTCCAGTCTCTTGGGCAAAAAGAGAAACAGAATTTTATGCTTGATGTCACCCTTGGCCTTTATGAATCATGACTCCCTGATAGCTTCCTGTCTGACTCATGGTATAACTGCCATGCACTGCCATGGTTGTTTTAGCTTCTGAAATGGGATTTCAGTCTACAGTGCATCTTACTGCCTTAAGTTCTATATTTCTACTGTATTTTGCGAACAAAAGAACTGGTCATTTATCAGTTTGAAACAACATGAAACCTATTGAAAATGACATTGAAAATTATTTTAACAGAAAAAGTTGTGAATAATAATAAATATATTCACAATAACCTTTACATGTTTTGTTTTGAGACGCTCTTCTCACTATGTTGCCCAGCTTGGTCTTAAACTCCTAGCTGCAAGTGTTCTGTCTGCCTAAGATCTGTTGCTTGACTACAGGTAAGTGGCAGTATGCTTAGGTAGTCAGCCATTAACTCTTCTGGTTTTCTATTTGTTGTAAAGGAATAGTAAAAGGATGTCTCCTCAACACTCTTATATAAAGACATTTCAAACTTATAGACAACTTTAAAGCTCTTAGATGGCGTCACTATTTCTGGGGCATTTGGTACTAGTACAGCCTAACATACAAAACTAGTGAATTGTCAGTATTTAGCTTGACATATTTTTATTCACTTGCTTTAAATAGCCCAAGAGTTGAGTAGATACCTAACTTCTATGCTGTGAGAATCTACTTTCTTATCAATAACCCTGAGTTATTATTTACTATGTTTCATCTGTGCTGCTCTTAACTCCAATTGGCCAACCCTCAGGGCCATGTTCTATTGAACTCTCCTAACCTATTGGTGTCTTCTCCTATCTCCTCCTGTACCTTCTCCCCGCAACCCTCCCCACCAACCCCATGGTTCTCCTACCCAAAACCTGGGAAACCTAAACCCCAACTATGTTTCCTCTGCCCAGCTATTGGCTATTGGCATCTTTATTTACCAATCAGAAATAATTTGGGGGCAAGGTCACAAGTCTATGTGCAGACTCCAGGTTTTGGGGGCCTGCACTTAGCATTACAATAGACAGCAAGAGGAAACCTCAGCAAACAACTGAAGTGGAAACTTAAAGCTTCTTTAGAATCAGTTGCACGGTGTTTTGCTGGGGCAAACACATGAGGTAACCTTTTGTTAAAGTGGACACAGGTGTGAAAGACTCATGAAGAAATGTTTTACCAAAGAAGACACACAAGAGAGGATGTTCTGCTAAAGCAAGCACATGAAAGGACATATAATGAAAGACTCTTTGCTGACAACACACATGTACTGGTCTGCCTTACATTGAGTAGTTGAGCTGGATTTGTCAGGACTCCATAGAGAGAAACAAACCACAAAATTTTTGGTGGTGTTCTACAGTTTCTTGCTGCTTCCATGGACTCTTGCTAAGGCAAGAACCCTTGCTAAAGTAAGATCTGTGTGTAGGAAAGATATGTGGAGGATCCATGATATTTGGAGGGTATAAATAGGACTCCAAGGAGTGATAGAGAGAGCTTGGCTTGTTAGTACAGCTAGCTGTGCAAAGCTTATGGGTATTGCATCTTAGCTGATCTTCCTTTCCCTGAGAGAGGCAAAGCCAAGAACATCTCCGGGTGTTCCTGTTGAACCCTCTTGCTGACTCAAGGCAAGGTTGACACCTGTCTGTCTGTCTTTGCTAGGTCCCATCACCACTGTTGCTAATTCTACTGAACTAGTATGCTGGTGTATCCGTGAGGTATTTGTGAGTGATTCTGAGAGCTGCTGCTGCCTGCTAACCTATAAGCTGAACTGATGATATTCAACCTTTCTAAACAGGTCCACTCCCCCGACATCCCCCCCCCAAATCCCCGAATCCTTTCTTTTCCACTATTTTTGGTGGGTGGTAGGCTACAAGGGAGGCTAAAGCATTTAAGAACCAACATTAAAACTAAAGTTTTGAATAATTATACTTACAGTCACCCATTGTTTATGCTTCTAATGTAGAAGAAATGGCAGATTATGAGCAGTTAGCAATGTTGCTTAAGGAAATTGGTAAAATGGCAGCTGGGTGGTATCCTGCCTTGATTCCAGAAGGGTCTTTTTTCGTTTTTGCCTTGTAGTTTTCATGTATACTATTTTGAAAAAGTTTAATGGGAAACCAGACAATTCTCTTCTGAGAAGACTGCAGAGTTGGCTATACATTTAGAGAGTTTGTGGATAGAGGAAGAAATACTTGGAAAACACAAAGGGCCAACGTGGGGAGAGAAAAGCTCATGCTTGGTGAATGAGAACAGAAATGTACAGCATGATGAAAGCAGAAAACAAACTAGGCTGGAAGGTAAGCTGCCACCCTGCCCTGCTTCTAGGGGTCTGAAAGAGCAGGACATGGCACACACATATAACAGGTTAAGGTGCAGTCAAGTGTACCACCAGAGAATTTGCTTCGACCTACACAGGTACCATCACCATTCCCAGTCTTTGTGCAACATATGTGTAATAACATATGCATAATAAATGTGAAATTACACATTTATTGGAAATAATGGCAATTATGGTAATACTTGCACAAATTACAACTGCTCCCGCATATGTATCCAATAAGATTAAGTGACTCTTTGTATATTATAATATAAAGCATGTTACTGGTATACCATGCAATTCCACAGGACAAGAAATTATAGAAAGAGCCAATTGTACCTTACAAGTGGTTCTGATTAAACAAAAAGGGAGAGTAAAAACCTTCAAGGACAGACTAAACAATGCATTGTTTACTCTCAATTTTCTTAATGTTAGTGAAAAAGGAACAACAGCAATTGAGAGACACTGGGTTATTGAAAAAACTGTGGAACTAGGCCAACCAATTTACTTTAAGAATGTGTTGACATTAGAATAGAAACCTGCAATAGTTTTAAGATGTGGACATGGTTATACTTATATATCTACAGAGAATGAAAAAATATGGATACTAACAAAACTCATAAACATTAGATCTAAACAAGGAAAATCTTTTATCATTGGAGACATGGATGTCTTCACAGAGCAAATAGCCCAAATAATTTGTGGGGAAAAAAACTCAGGCGGGGGGGGGGGGGGGGGCCCGGGGGGGGGGGGGGGGGGGTGGGGGGGGGATCCAGTGGGCAGCGAGAGCCGGTTTCGAGGCACTTCACACATCTCTGGCAGATCCCACATTCATGCAATGCCAGCGGCTGCATCGGCAAGGTTCAGGGTTCCAAAGTTCCAAAAGCTGGTAATCTGGCTGCGGCCCAGGCCCAGGTGAGTGGTAGTCCGGTTTTCCAAAGCTTTTATTGTTCATGGCGTGGTGAATGGGTGTAGATGGTATGCGCTTTTCCCCACCAAAAGTCAGGGGGTCTGGCCATTTATAGGAAAGGGGAAAGAGGGAGGGAATAACTTAATTAGCTACGCCTCCCAGTCTTTAGATAACTCATTAATATTTTAATCTCTGGAGGTGGAGACTTTTTAATCACTCCCTCTACATGACTGAAGGGCAAGGCCCAACAATAATTCACAGACTGTCTCAATTACTTATTTCTCAAAAAAAAAAAAAAAATGCATACAAATAAACTTCAAAAGGGCTAGCCCAAATGATTGATCACAATGAGAGAGACAATACGTAGACTGGACAGACAAGGCAGAGACTGAATAAATACAGAGATTGGGTAATAAATGCTATAGCTAGGCAATACAGAGACTGAATAAACCCAGAGACTGGGACATAAATGCTACAGCTACCTTTTCTCAGACTAACCATTTTTTCCCCCTTTAGGGTTCAAACAACAGATGATACAGAGACTGAATAAATCCAGAGACTGGGCAATAAATGCTACAGCTATCTTTTTTTCAGGCTAACCATTTTTTCCTTTTGGGGCCCCAAACAGGAATTCTTCACTCCAATTCATCAGGAAACAAATATATGTAAGAACATCGTTCCAATCCCTTAACTTGGGGTGAGTAGTTTTGGTTACTTGATGTGTTATAGTTGTTATCATCCAGGGTTTTAGGTTGTTTTGCTTAATTATTGTTTATTGATAAAAATTTAAGTTTTTGTTTAATTATTGTATATTAATAGAAATTTAAGATTTTTTCATTATTGTATACTGATAGAAATTTAAGTTTTTCAATTATTTGTACATTGTATTTAATTTAGTGTATATTGATAGAAATTTAAGTTTTTCTTTAATTATTGTATATTGATAGATATTTAGAATTTTTTTGTTCATTGTATAGTGATAGAAATGTAATGTTGTTTTGTTAGATTATTGTTTGACTATATTGTATGTAAGCCATTTATTGAAAACATGGTGGTTCTTATGATTATTTCTAGTCTATATAGATCATTAATGCTAGAGAAAAGGACAATTCTTAAAAAAAAAGGGAGATATGAAGTAGAAACTTAAGGGTTCTTTGGAAAGACAGTTGAATGGTGTTTTGCTGGGGCAAACACAAGAAGAAACTGAAGGAACATTTCATTACATAGATGGGAGTTGCTCCAAAGAACCGTTCTAAACAAGTCTACTTTCCCAGTATCCTTTCTTTTCCACTCCCTCTGGTGAGTGGTGGGCTACAAGAGAGTTTAAAGTGTTAAGAACCATCATTAAAAATAGTACTATGGTACAGAAGATTTAAATAATTAAAGTTACACACAACCTTCAGAGGTGATCTAATTTCTAATCACAAAAACTCTAACTTCATTTCTGGATTGACCATTAATGAGTTCATAGCTGCTTGGGCCATTAGGAGGTGAGTTCTCATTAGAAAAAGTAAGTTGTTGGGTATATTATCTTGAGGGATTTATCTTGTCTTGGGTCCTTTATTCCCTTTGTGTCTTCTGGCTTTCTGGTGGCCATAAGGTAAGTAGCTGCCTCCATCACACCCTCTCACTACCTTGGTATTATGGCTTGATGTCTTGAGTCAGGGTCAAACTGATGGATGCAGCCAAACTTATCGAAATCATTTGAAACTGGGAATCAAAACAATCCTTTTTTCATTTTAAATTGTTTTCCTAGTTTTTACAGTGTTGAAAAACTGACTAACAGAAGGGAACAGGACTATAATAAGGGAATGTCACGACTCCTTCACAATGTCAATCTCTTATCAAATAAATAAACTTCTTCATAACCATTTAGAATTTTTAACAGTACAAACTCATGAACTTAATAATTCAGAAAATAACTTTTAATGATGAAACTGAGTGCAGTTTGGAAGGGACTTGTTTTCTAGATATGGGGTATTTGGAGGAGATACAATAACGGATTTCGTCTTGCTCAAAGAAAAGGCCTTGCTTTCCCTCAACTTTACAGGCTTGTATGTTTGCTTAGGGACCTTAAGTCAAAGAGGTTGGTCTGATGTGACTTGTGTTGAGTTCTGTCCATAGCCATGTGACTTCAGGTTAAATAACAACTACAAAAAAAATCAACATGATATGCACTTCAGATTAAATAGTAGTTGTGGTACTGGAGTCTGAGATTGTTCAGTCAATACTGATTACACTAATACATCAATCAGGTATGTATGATAAATTCCCTCCAGAAACTCTGGGCACCAAGAGTTATGGTGAATTTCTGAATGACAGTGCATATTATTCATAGAAGTAACTCCACCCTTGAAATACTCTGCTTACCTGTATTTTATTTGAGCCCAAACTTTCAAGCTTTACCATTAGTAATTAAGAGCCACTTTCAGGAGTTCTTTGAGTCTTTCTGGCAAATTTTCACTCAAGTGGTTTTGTTCTCTTCTCAGCCTTAGAATTGGACTTAAAAAAATGATGGTGTAGAGGAGTTTTAATTCAGTAACATGGTTGCTTTGGCTAGGAAATCACACACAAAGACCTTCTAGGTCTGTGTGAACCAGTTGGAATATAAACACTCCTTCAATCCCTGAAGACAGAGGCAAGCACATCTCTGAGTTCAAGGCTAGCCTGGTGTAGAGCATATTTCAGGTAAAGAAAAGTTTAGGTCCAGGAATGGTAGTACATACCTTTAATCCCAGCACTCAGGAGACAGAGGCATGCAGATCTCTGAGTTCTAGTCAGTTAGGTCAGTTGATTCAGTGATCTGGGAGTCAGTTGAGAGTCACTGCAGGGAAGCTGAGTTCATGGCAGTTCATTTGGTGGAGTTCAGAGGCAGTTTTACCTAGACATTTTACAGACACAGGTTACACAGAGAATAAGCTAGACATATGTGAAGACAGAAAGAGCCAGAGAATAAGGAGCCAGAAGATTAGAACAGATTGCTAGAGTTAGTTTGATGCCAAGCAGGGCAATTCAGTGAAAAGCCCAGGGAAACCAAATTGAATTAGTCAGCTTGGAGAGAAGTTTGAGCCAGAATAACTGAGTTGAACCTGCTAGCCAGCATTCAGAAAGAACTAGAAAGGGTGAGTTTATTCACTAGTAAGTCTCAGAGGCTCAAAACATTCTAGGTCTAGATTAGATTGTACAGAGGCTATAAGCTTCCAGGAGTAGGCCTAGGTTAGCAGACTGAGGCAGTGAGCTTGGGAAACTACAGTTACATTAGAGCTTTTACCTCTCGCCTTTCCTTTGAGGTATATCAAAGATTTTGTGAGTCATAAAAACTTGGCTGTCATTGTGAAAGTAGCAAGCTGTACAATGATGAAGCATAAAAGTTTAACAGACTTTGCTTCTCCTTAATGTAAGCACAAATGTTACAGTTTGAAGATCAGTGGCAGGGCTTATGTATCTAAACATTTTCCCATAATTTTATTGTCTCTTTTCATAAGGAAAAACTTAAAAGACTTGAAGAAAATGTTTCAAGTATCAACAAGACATACACACATACACACACACCAAATATGCCCACACATAATACATCACAAACACACACAAAGATTAAATTGAAAATAACAAAAATAGTGAAATAACCTCTCAGTATAGGCAGGCGGGTTGCTTTTAATCAGAATACATTCGCTTTTAGCTTTGTCTGTTAAAAACTTTCTAGACATTTTTTCTTCTCTAAAGTAGGAGCCATCTTTAGTAGATTGTCTTTTTGTAAACATTTGGAAAACATTCATGAAAATACAAAGAGACCAAAAGTATTTCTTAAGAAACTAGTGAAGCATATTTCCTTCCGATCTGGTATTATGTAGAAGTATGTTTTAAATTGCCTGCACCACTTTAAAGTTTATAGATTTACACTTTAAAAGTAAAAGAGCTGAAATAATTACATTTCATTTGGCCCAATGTACAAAAGATTATTTTAAAAAATAAAATGTTAATAGTTTACAATTACCTTCTTAAGTTTTCAGAATATGGTATACGTTTTATATTTATGAATTATCTCAATTTGGACAATCCAGATTTCCACTTTGTGGAGCCAAATTTGGCCAGTGGCTTGAGCATAGCATAGGAGATTCTGGTAGTACATTTTTAATTTTCATCTCTTTGAATCCTTTGGAACTGTGATGGGTATAATCTAAACTATTTATGTAGCCTCCTTTCAATACTCATTTTTTACACATTTATTGTGTCTTATTTACTGGGAAGATGGAGGAGATGGTGAAAAATAAAACATAAATCTAACTCGATGGTGATGGCTTTATCCAGCTGGTTTGAGTGCCAGCCTGCTATTACTTTCAGCTGTACTCTATATGAGTATTATCTGCATGCTGTAGAGACTGTGAGACCCTAAAGTTCGGCCAGAAATGGATTAGATAGTTACGGTTTTCATATACATACCACCCAGAAATCGCTTTCTTGGTTCTATAATTCCATGTTTGATCAAATCACTCTTCCTTCCCTGCTTCCTAGAAATGCTGTTTCTGAAAATTCCACAATTATGGGTCTAAGATTAGCAAAATATTTCTATCCAACTCAAACCGCCTCTGCTTGGATTCTCAGGTCGCCTTTTTACTTGGGAATCTGCCTTTGCTTTTTAATTTGCCTTTTGAATTTGCTTTTGCTTAAGTCTCTTCTGTATCTCTCCTAGTATTCTTTCTCTAGTGAGACCAAGAACCTTTGGGATTACCAATTCTAGTCTGGTGATAAAATGAGTTACACTGTAAGCTCTTGAAAGGCTACACAGAATTAGACACCTCCAATCACGATACTTGACTAACTTTTAGCAAAACCAGACAGTAATTAATATGCTTCTCCCTTGCCCCAATCTCCTAGTATGTAAACACTCAGCATCTACTTAGGAATGTAGAGACTGGGATGGTCATATATTGCTTCTATAGTGCATGTAGTTCTTTGGATTGTGTTAGAAGGGACTCTCAGAATGTGAAGGGTTTTTTTGTTTGTTTGTTTGTTTTCTCATAGAGTTCAGGTCATAGCAGACAAACCTTTATCACAAGATGGGTCTTTCAAATTGCTGACAGTCCAGTAACTTTTCCTCTTAATGAATCTTACCAAGTTTCATTAATACTTCATGATTCCTTTCACCTGTGTTATCTTATTTTAATCTCTGAAATGAGTCTATCCTTATTGAGGTCTTCTTAACCATAGCCAGTCTGGTATCTGGTAAACAGAACTTCCAATGGGTCTGGCAAGTGATGTTTATTATTCAATCAACACTGCTTCTATGCCTCAGTAAGAACCGGACTAAAAGGGTAGGGTGACAGGGCATACTACATCTGCATCCTTGCTCATCAGTTCAAACTTAACAACGCAGTTTTTTTTTTTTTTTTTTTTTTTTTTTTTTTTTTTTTTAGGTTAGCTTTTCTAAATTTGCCAGTCGCACCAGGCTATCCTCAGGTGTTTTGTTTTGAAGGTCAGAAATAATTTCAGAAGTGCTAAGTGGAGAATAATGAAACTCAGGGAAAACGAAACTTGAGCCTAGAGCAAGTGGGCGGAACCGTCTAGTAATCACGGGACTCTGACTCACTGGTTTCTGCCTCCGTAGGAATTAAGTTCTCTGTGCAGTTATCAGAGCCGAGCGGGGATTGGGGAGGGAAAGAGGAGGCAGCAGGAGGTACCGGAGGGAGCCAAGAGCCCTAACGCTGAAGCCGGTCTGAGCTGTAAAACGACACCCGACCCCAACCCCCCCCTGGGAGGGGCTTAGGGCGGCCGGATGCTGACGTGGCGACGTTGGCGTCGCGGCCGGTGACGTGTGGCCGGCGCCCGCCACGCCCCTCCTCGTCTCTCGGCGCCGGTGTGGGTTTGTGGGTCGGTGCCAGCTGGGCAGCCCTCGTGCTAAGCCGTGACAGCGAGCGACCCCCGCCGGTTCGCGTGTGCTGCGGAGGAGGCCGGGGCGCAGCCCTCCGCTCCGCCGGTGTGAGAAGAAGACGCAAACCTCCAGGAGGCTGGAGGCGCGTGTGGCGGCGGGGCTGAGGTGAGCTAGGGAAAGGGAGGGTGTGAGTGGCGGAGCGGGATTGGGCGGCGGGGCGGGTCTCAGAGTCCGGAAGAGCACAGGCGGACCGAGCTGTCATCCCTTGGCTGCGCATCCCTGCTCACCTAAGTTTTTAGGTGGGGTTGAGGTGATTGCCCATGTGTATGGACAGAGTGGCCACAAGATGAAAAAATTTCTGTTCTATGCTTAACCTGCTCCCCCTACCCCTTATTTATGTTACAAATTCCTAGCAACATCGCGTAGATTTTGGGAGGGAAATCTGTTGGGTTGGGTTTCCTCCACAACACAGAGGAGTGCATTGGGTTATGGAGTTGAGGGTTGTGGGTGAATTTTTACAATCGAAGGACCCTAGAATGTGATTTTGTTTTTAAATAAAGAAATGTCTACTAAGGAGGTGCTGGTTGGTAGATGAAGTGGTTCTTGGTAGGATGCTGTGGACTCATGTATTTGTTTTCCTTTACTTTAAATTTAAGTTCAGTCTCTAACGAGTTTGATATTCGTGGCATCACAGATGCAGTCTAATTGCTACCTGTGGTGTGTTTTGTTTTGTTCCTGGGTTAAAATTAGAATAGTCACTATATCTACCCTCTTCATCCTTTGTAGATTCATAAGCTGAAACATTGGTTTTCTGAGTTTGATTTTTCTCAAGTTCATAATTTAGCTTCTGAATCTAGTCTTGCTCTGGCTAATGTGTTGTATTTAGTTTTCCACAACGATTATAATACCAGTGTTGCATTAAATGCTCATAGAGATGTCAGTTAAGTGTAGCTTAATGTTATTTACATGAGGGAAATAATTTTGCAAGAATTAGTTTTCTTGGTCCTTGTTGAATAGTTTTTTTTTTTTTTTAAATTAGTTGGTTCATTCATTCGTTCACTCTTCATTCATTCCCTGGCACTATAGGTGGTCTAGGACATAGAAAGTCTCTGTTCTCATAGAACTTTGTATAGTTAACTAGCAAGCGCCCTTTTAGGAGAAATCTTTAAATTAATAATTGGAAACAAATTTCTGGCTGAAAAACATTTTCATTTTTTTCTAGTATTTACATTGGTTGTATTGATACCTCATGTCTGGTATAGGATATAGAAAGTCTGCAGACAAAACAGTTCATAAGGAGCCTATATGATAACAAAATAAATTTACTTTACTCTAATACTTCTTTGAGGGTAGAGTTTGTATAAGACTTTTCAGTAACGAACAGTTTTCAACTTTGAGAAAGTGGATACGTGCAATTAAAATTTTAGCTCATGAACACCTACAAAAGTAGATGAAGACTTATAGAGGAGACAATAAGAAATTGATTTGAACATTCCAAATCTGAAAACCCAAAATATGAAGTGCCCCCAAAGAACTTGTAAATGAACACCATGAGGAGCAATTAGCCATATCTGAAGTCTGCATCTCATTGGAGCTTTCATACAGTTAGAGAATTCTGAAGCTGTAGAGCTTTACATTGGATTTCACATCTTTACTATCACATAGATTTTAACTCACTTATTTACCACCAAAAAGTGAAAAAAAATAATAATTAAAATGGAAAAAACAAGATCTATAATGTCGTTCAAGACTCAGTGTCTATTACTTGACTTCATTTCTTCTTTATCACCTAATATTAACCTTCTTTTTTACATGTTCACTGAACCCATTTTTACATTTGTATACATACACACTCACTCACACACTTACTCACAATTATATCAAGAGAGAGAGGGAGGGGGAAGGAGGCACTAAGCTAGTAGCTTAGTATAAGAGAGACATGTTTTTCTTTCTGAGATAATATGACCTCACTAAGGGGCATTCTAAGCCAGTGGTTCTCAGCCTTCCTAATATAGCAACCCTTTAGTACAGTTCCTCATGTTGTGGTGACACTCAATCATAAGATTATTTCGTTGCTACACTACTTCATAACTGTAATTTTGCTACTGTTATGAATTATAATGTAAATATCTGATATTCAGGCTAATATGTTACCCTCCAAAGGGTTGTGACCCACAGGTCGAGAACTGCTCTTCTAAGCCATTCATTTTCCTGCAAATTTTGTAATTTTAGATTTTTTATGAGTTATTTCATTCATATATATATATATATATATATATATATATATATATAAAATTTGTGGATGAACAATTAGGTTGTTTCTATGTCCTTTTTATAGTTAATAAAAAAGCAGTAAACATGGAGTCGCAATTATCAATATGTTGTAACAGAGAGTTCTCCAGGCATATAACCAGGAGTAAAATAGGTCATGTGGTAGTTCTATTTTTGAGGATTTTCCAGCTGATTTTCATAATGCCTCTATTAATTTGCACACCTACCAGCTGTGGGTAAGGGTTCCTGTCTCCACATTCTCTCCAATATTTGTTATCAAATTTCTTGATGGCAGGTATTCTGATTGGTGTTGTCTCAAAGTTTTAATTTGAATTTCCCCATTGGCTTTTTAAAGTATTAAAATGCTGAAGACTTTTCAACTAACTTGGTCATTAGTGTTTTTCTTTTTGAAAACTCTGTTCAGATCATTAGCCCATCTGTTAGTTGGCAGTTGTATTTCCTTGATATTTAATTTTGTAATTCTTTGTAAATTCTGAATGTTAACCCCTTTTCTGAAATACAGCTGGTAAAGACCTGTTCTATGGATTGTCTGTGCTGTATTGATAGTTTCCTTTGCTGTATAGAGCCTGGTGTTTGGAACTTTTACAACTGACTTGACATCAGAAGTGGAAAGTTGAACATTATAGGCAAAATTATTAAAAATACTGAATAAAATTAATCTGAGGCTTTACAGTATAAATAAATCTTGTTTAATTGTGGGACCCTCCTCCCATTGCCAAACATATTTCATTTTTTACATGAAGTTATTCTAAAATCTAACAACCTCAATCTGGAGCACTTTAATTTCAAACATTTTGAATAAGAAATTCTCAGTCTCTACTTAATGCTTATTTAGCAGCTATGGGAAAGCATGTCTTATAATGCTTACTTTAAGTAAGCATTGCAGTAATTTATTTCTTTGTTTTGCCTGGTTCATCACCTAGCAAATAGTCCTTTATATAAAGCTTGAACTCAACACTTAACCAAATTTTAATTATTTTTGAAAGGGGTATCAGAACTATTTTATGGTTCTTTTTCATTTTGGAGCTTAGAAAATGGAATTAGTAAGAGTTCTCTTTGGAAAATGACTCATAGAAGTGAAAGAAGACTACCCAAACCTAATGAGATGAGAAAGATAAGTGAGAATCTGATTGTAAAGGTATATAGCAATTACGAGGGGGAGTGGGGGGAGAGAAGACATGGCAGGCAGACAGAGACAGAGAGACTGAATGATACATAGAACTGAATTTGAATGTAATGAATGTTTGTGCCATTATAGGACTCCCTCTCGGGTATAAATTTTCTTTTTGGTTTTATTACATCTTCACTTTTACCCTCCAAACAGAGTTAGGAATGGTGTTTATTGTCAAAGGTTTGTACTGGCTTGGTTCATTAGGATGAATTTGGTAGGGCACATAAATAAAACTCCTAGTAATAAGAAAGAAATTAATGGTTGACACTAAACATTTTCATGGTATGTTTTAATTAGATAATGGTAAATATTGATATTTAAAGAACAGAAAGCATATATATTAGTACTGACTACAAAATTGCAAAACTTCTGTAACAGTTTCTTTGGATGATTACAGAAATATGCTTAACGTACCTAGTTTATACTATTGGTGAGTTCTACTTTAAACCCATGACTTAAACTTCTTAATTTGGTAATACATGTTCTATCAAGCTTGAACTTGAAAAGAGGAAATGTAATCTATCTCAGGATTATTGGGGAATTAGGGAAGCAGCTGCTAAAACATGACATTCTTAGAGATTGCTATGTAATTTTAAGTTAAGTGAATGGGTAAGGA
The DNA here is from genome assembly GCA_030674055.1 of Rhabdomys pumilio. Lineage (NCBI taxonomy): Eukaryota > Metazoa > Chordata > Mammalia > Rodentia > Muridae > Rhabdomys > Rhabdomys pumilio. The sequence continues at coordinate 26,424,554 of JANHMN010000019.1, forward strand.
GACAAGGACTTATGAAATTGATGAAGAAAGCTTAATTTCTGTTCCAAAAGAAGAAATTCATGCTTACTGTTAAGACAACTTACGATTTTGGCCATGTCAAATGGACCTGTGTAGAAGTGTTAAATTCTCATATGCATAAATAGGAAGAAACATACCTTTTGTGTTGATTTAAGAAAATTATAAACTTTTACATGGTTTTTAAGAAGAAATTAGCTTCATGGTGTTAATCATCATACAAGAGTAATTCCAGTGTATCTTTTCCAGTTTGTTTGTTTTGTCTTTTTTAATGACCTGCTATAGAGTAGTACCTTCAGGAACAGAGAGGAGGCTCACTTAGTATTCTTTGCAAAGATTTTTAGTTGTGTGTGTGTGTGTGTGTGTGTGTGTGTGTGTGTGTGCGTGTGTGTGTATGAGTGTGGATGCCAGCAGAAGCCAAGAAAGGTTGTTGGATGTTCTGGGTGTGGTGGGTAAGAAAGTCCCCCATAGGTTCATAGACTTGAATACTTAGTTATCAGAGTGGTACTGCTTGAGAAGGATTAGGAAGTATTGCTCTGGAGTATGTATGGCCTTGTTGGAGGAATTATGTCAGTGTGAGTTGGCTTTGAGGTTAAAAAAGCCCAGTCTAGGCCCGGCATCTGGCTTTCTTCCTGCTGCCTGCAGATCTGGATGTAGAACTCCCAGCTCCTTCTCTAGCACCATGTCTGCTTGTATGCTACCATGCTTCCTGCCATGATGATAAGAGAGTAAATCTCTGAAACTTTGAACAAGTCCCATTTAAATGTTTTCTTTTATAAGAGATGCCATGGTCAATGTCTCTTCACAGCAATAAGATACTGGAATTGCCAGTAGCTGTCTGCCTGATGTGGGTGCTAAGAATTGAACTTGGGTGGTCATTAACCACTGAGCTATCCCTCTAATTCTGTTTATGAACATTTTTAAAGAACCAAAAACTTTTTAGTTTTTAAATTGTTTTATTTATTTACATTCCAAATGTTGCTCTCCTTTCTGGTCCCCCCATAAGAGTTCTTCACCCCATCCCCCTCTCTTTTGCCTCTGAGAGGGTGCTTCCCCTCATAACCCCCTCCTCCCATCCTCTTTCCCTGGGGCATCAAGTCTCTATAGGATTAGGCACACCCTCTCCCACTGAGGCCAGCCAAGGTAATCCTCTGCTACATATGTGCCAGGGGCCACAGACCAGTCCATGTTTGCTACTTGCTTGGTTGGTAGCTTAGTTCAGGTTAGTTGATACTGTTGGTCTTCCTATAGGATCTGTCTGTAAATCCAGCCTCAAATCCAGTCAGGGTAATTAATTACCACAGTAACAGTCATGTTACACATTTAAGCATGTAGTTAATTGAGAGGTAGGCACTCAGAGGAAGGAAAGTATAATTCAGATGTGGATGTAGGCCTCTTACAAAAGTATCCACTTACATTTCTTAGCAATATGTATATATACAATTTTGGTTACTAAAGAAATTAAATTGTTCAAAGGGTTTCTTCGAACTTTTTTGTTTGTAGAGTTTATGGGGTAGTTGCTATGGTCTTTTGGGTATGTTTCAAGGGTGGCATGAGTGGGCTTAAGACATATCTTTTACTGTAAATGTAAAAGCTACTGTATAGACTTACTTGAAAGATTTCTAGAAAATTCAGGCTAACAGCTGTGAAAGGAGAGGAAGTCCATGCTTAGTCATATACTAAGACTTATGTATGACTCATTGCTATTTTAACATTTTCATTTGTACAGTTTTTATAAGAAAGGAGCACTGTCATTATGTAGACAACGTGTACCATCAAATAGATGCTGATGCCAAGCACAGAAGCACATTGAGACCTTAATATTTTTAATAGATGTATTTTAATTATGTGTAGCTGCATGTGACTGTGTTCGGGTATGTTCATGAGAGTAATGTAGATCTAGAGCTGTTGAATCCTCTGGAGCTGTAGTTATAGTTGCTGGTGAGCTACATGAGTTGGTGGAAACCAGTAAGTGCTCTTAACCACAAGCCATCCCTCCAGCCCCAAAACTTTAATAAGGTCTCATCTGCAGCTTTTCAACCTCCTCTTTCCAGGGATTAGTGGGTGGGCTGGTGGCAAATCCAGCAGTCTAATCACTTGTTCATTTTGGGACTATCTACTAAGTCATCACATTTGCATAAACTCAGGTATGATGAGAGAAGCATGTTAGGAGTAGCAGAAGATAACCACAGGACTGTTGGTTATTTGTGTTTAGGGACCAGAATCAGACATGGAATATTTCTAGCTACAACAAAATATATCTAGCTACAGCACAAAGGACATTGTGGTAATCTAGGGAATAGGTGATAATTGTGAAAAGTGGTTAGATTTAGGGTATATTGAAGATAGAATTGGGAAAAATAATCTGTTGAATGGAGTGAAGCTCAGCAGTTTTAGCATGAGAAAAAAAGCAGAATAGATTTGAGGTTTATTAATGAGGTAGACTACAGGAGGTGATTATTAGTGACAGAATTTAACATCTTAAGTTAAATATCTGCTTGGTGTAGAAAAGGTAATGAGTTATGGAAATGGAGTACAAGGTAAGTACAGGATGCACATATGAATTTGAAATTAACATTTGAAAAATACTCAGCACTTCAGGACTGGATGGGAGTAGCTGGGAAGTGGGTACAGACTGAAGTCTGAGCAGTGAATATGTTTAAAAAAGAGTGAGAATGTGGAACAACGGGGATAAACCTGAAAGACATTAGTATCTGTGGTGCCAAGTGAATCTTGGTCCAAAACTTGGGGAGGTGGGCAAACTGAAAACTAACACTGTCCTTGGCAATGTTGAGATTATTTGCTACGTTGATAACTTTTTATAGAATAATAGCAGTAAAAGCATGCTAAAAGTCTAATATTGCAGAAAAGCAGCTAGAGAGTTTTGTGGGGTCAGCAAAGGTCTCAAACTGTGGGGATCATTCTACTTTGTGTAAAGCTTTGCAAATGATTTAATGAAGAAAATATTACTAAAAAGAAAATGTTCCCATTACAGTAGTTCCTTATCATAGCTCTTTATTTTCAGGCTTTAAATACATTTTTCTTGAATAAATTAATAATTAATAGATAAATCAATATCTAATATCTAATTAATAGATAAATTAATTAATAGATAAATAGGATTGAAGTTAGAACTTTGCTCATGTTTGGCTAGCACTGTACCAGTGAACTATATTCTAAGCCTCAGATGCATTTTTAATTAAATTTCTTTCATACTATATAGTTTGATTATATTTTCTCTCTCAATTCCTCCCAGATCCTTCACAATTCTCTACGTACCCAACTTCATATTCTTACTCTCAAAAAACAACAATCAAAAGTAAAAATCAAACAAAATAAAACAGGTAAGACAAAAAATATTTTAAAGAGTAGTGCTTGATTAAAAATTAGATCAGCAAATATTTGTTAACATTTGCTTTTTCAGATTTCCATGAGGATTAGTTGCTGTTTTCCTTGACAAGATTACCATCTTCTGGATACTCCTTTATCATGCTCTTTCGCATGAGTTCAGTTTTTATTTTGCTTTTCTCCCCCTACCCATGTCTGTTTCTCTGCATCTCTGTCTCTCTTGTCTCTGTCTCCCCCACCCCCCCACCCCATCCCCACGTCTTGACACAGGGTTTCTCTGTGTAGTTCTGGAACTTGCTCAGTAGATAAGGCTGGCTTTGAACTCAGATCTGCCTGCCTCTGCCTCCCAAGTGCTGGGATTAAAGTCATGTGCCCCCACTCCCAGCACCATTTAAATTTTTAATAAGCTGGTATCTTAAAAAATGGAGATCTCTTATGGATTATCATTACCTTATATTAAGAAGATATAGTCTCTTACATAACTGAGACTTTTCAGATAGTATGTTCAGAACCTATAAATTACCAGACACTGAGTTTGATATTTCTATAACTAGTGTCTATTATCGCTTTTGTTTACATGAAACTTAGTTTTGGAACATCTTAAGAAATGAGATTTTTTTGGAAATAATGTAACATATTCTCCTAATATGTTTAACAAATATTAAGTTCTACCTCGTTTGTATTATTTTTTTTTATTAAAATACGGCAGTTTTACTTGTCACCTTTTTCTGTTTTGTAGTTTGCTACCTTGAAACTAGCATTTCTGTGACAGTATATAGACTAAAATATAAAACGGAATTGATGAAAAGCCATGGAGCTGATTAACTTGAGAAGGCTTGGCTAGAATGAAAGATGCCTTCTGTTAATGCAAGTACTACTTTTTTTTTCTTTTTTTAAAGACAGAGTGTATATCATCCTTGCTATTCTGGAGATCACAATGTAGACCGGACTGCCCTGGAACTCACAAGAGATCCACTTGTCTCTGTTTCCCAAGTGCTGGGATTAAAAGTTTGTGCCACCATGCCCAGTCCATATTTTGCAGTTCAGTGATTATGTAATCTGTGCTTTATGGAAAATGTAAACTATGAAAACTATTGTTTGTATGATATGTATAGATGTCATCTTTATTAAAAAATCACCAGGTATAATGATATTATTAATATCTGAACTGTAAAACCTGTTAACCAATATTATTTAGAGGGATAACTGACATTACTGTTCAAAAGTTTTTAAAGATCCATTTTATATATTTTTTTAAACAACAGTATGTCCATTTAAAATATATAATGCCTTTTGAAGTATGATGTCTTCCCCCCCCCGAGTACTTTTGAAGCATTATTCATGCATGAATGACAAAATCTGATTTTGTTTCCAGTTGGGTTAATTTTAATTTATTGCTAAGAAAAATGGCTCAAGCGTTTTTAATTTTAAGCAAGAATAAACAGTAGGGGCATGGTCCTTTCAAACATCTTTCAGTTTTAAAAACAAACAGGATCGAATGTGGTAGGAACTGACATTACAGCTCAGAACAAGGCACAATACTAACAGGGCTTAATTTTTTTTTCTTCTTTTAATTGGATATTTTATTTATTTACATTTCAGATGTCATCCTCTTTCCCTATTTCCCATCCCCAGAAACCCCCATTCCATCCCCCCTCCTCCCTTTTGCTTTTATACCATTTTAATTACATGCAAGTATTAAGGTCAGTTCTAGGTTGAGAAACTAGCAATATAATAGATGCAAATAGTCAAGGGACAAGCAAGACAATAAACACAAATAGTCAAAGAACAAGTAAGGCAATAAACAAAGTTCCATGAACACTCTTGTGATCACTCTTTCTAAGAGCTTATCAGAATGACCAAAGTATCTGAGCCTACTTCCCCGTCCTAGCCCAAAGTCATTTTCATGTCTGAAACCTACTTCTTTGTTCTAGCCTAAGATGTAGATTCCAGTCTGAAATTACTTCTTTGTTCTAGCCTAATGTCAGATTCTTTCCTGAAGCCCACTTCCTTGTCCTTAGCCAGTGTCATATTTCTGCCAAGTAGCCCATTTCCTTGTCCTTGGCCAGTGTCAGATTCTTGCCAAGGAGCCCTAAAATCTCTCTGCCTGTTCCCTTTTTTATTTCCTAAACAAGACTGAGCCTGACAAGAATGCCTTCCTTACCCGTCATGAAATATACATTATCCAAAGCAATGCACTTATGTCTCAGGTTGGTAAGACTGTGCAGAATCTTATCTGTTCTTGGCTTGCCAGCCTGTTAAATTAATAACTCTTGTCTGGGGTCCACTTTCAGGTTCAAGCCATGTACTTTGGCTGCCAACATGTTGATGTTGTTAAAAACAAGCTTTTAACAAGATGGGCAGGAATGAAAGTATTCCCAGGACAAAAAGAGCTGGTGTGATCAAGCTATATATGCCATTCTTGAAGCTTGACCTCAGGCCATTGGTAATTTTATAAGCAGTATCTGCTGCATCAATGCTCAGCAGAGCAGCATTCTTTAAATTCATAAGCTCACTATGCAAAGTTAAAACATCCAGAGAAGTGTTAGTATTATGCCAAATACACTGCAAGTGTCTTTAAACTTTTTCCTAATTATAATGACTACCACTGTAAATTTTAGAACTAACACAAATCCAGTGGTATTTGGCATGAAACTCAAGATGGCTCCTTACTCTTAAACTCTGAATCTCTTTCCAGTAATTTTAATAGGAAGAAAAGCAGCAATCTATTATTCCAAATGCCTATCTAAATCTTCCTGTATACTCAACACATTAGTAACATTTTTTGCTAAATGATTAACAGAAGTAGCTGTCTTCTTGTGTCAAAGCAATTGCAGAAGCAGTTGTGCTAGCAATTAATGTAATTAAAACTATTATAACAGCAATAATCAAGCCCTCTACCCCCTTGGTTCTGCTTAAAGCCTGACTCATTTCTTCCAGTACTTTCAAGCTATTTTTAGAATATCAAGGTTCTGTGATACTCAGGGCAGTAAAACAAAAGCTGCTTAGACCTCTGTAACCGACATGCCGGGTTTCAACACACTAACACAATTAGAAAGTGTACAATCAATGAAACATTAAATACTGTAGAAGAAACAAAAGTAATTTTAACTTGATAATTAAAAAAGCCTTAACACATGTACTAACACTTGTTTGAAATCCAGATCCTGCCCCAACTTTATCTCTTGCTAACATAACATCATAGAGAACCGCAACTAACTTCCAAATGTGTCTCTTAAAATGTCCAGAACCAGACCTCCAAATAAAGACTGTTATTTCTAATATGCAATTTATTCTAGATCAGTGCATGAATAAGTCCAAATAACTTGTCACATTTAAGAAAAATTCTTTATTCCACAAGGTCTAAAACTTGAGGTAAGGCAGCTTGTCCCATCTGGAATATAGGCAAGCAAAGGTGGGTCAGGGGCATATGTCCAGTACAGCTTCCCAGTCACCATTGTCAGGGCACTCAGCAAGCTCACAGGTCAGCATCATTCATTGTCCCGGCATTAGCATGTCTCACTCATTGCTCTGGCAGCAGGGCATGATTCTTATTGGCTTAACATAGAAGCACCTTGTTGTAATTATATTATTGTAAATTATAAATGCTGAGACAGTCAGCTTAGGCCAGGAGGCTAAATAATGGTTATGTACTTCATCCTTATAGGTGTATTAAGTAAAGCATGTACTTAATGTGTTATAGTAGTAGTACATTTATTTATTTAATTGCGTGTCTTTGTGCCTGTGTGAATTTGTATGTACCATGTGCATGCAGTCCCTGAGGAAGATAGAAGAGGGAATTCAATCCCTAGGAACTGGCATTTGTGAGCTACTTGTTTTGAGTGTTAGAAGCTGAACCTTGAGTCTTCTGCAAAAATAGTGGTCTTAACCAGAGTCATTTTGCTAGCTCCTCATTTTTCTAAATTTGAGACACAGACATAGATTTCATCAGCTGCCACCAGGTATGTGCTAGCTTCATTTACATGTTAATATTAGGATGATTTAAAAATATCCATTCAGCAATACTGAGTAATGATTAAGGACAGCACAACCTTTTATGAATAATTTTTATATTTGTAGAAAATGATTTCTAATTGTAGAGCTCCTATGGGAAATGGAGAGATGATTAAAACTTTCTTTAATTAATTCCAAGCATCAAAACCTGTTCCTAGAACATCCCTAGAGTTTCAGTTTATGTATATGTAGATTATCTTTAATTCACTTGATGTAATTGTTGTCTCTGTGGCTTGCTGCCTGAGTCTGCTAACCTTCTCCTAGTCCTGGAAACTTCTAGCCTCTGTACAGTCTAATCTAGGCCTAGAATGTTTTCAGCCCCTGGGACTTACTGTTTCATAACCTCTCTCTTTCTAGTTCTTTCTGACCTCTGGCTGGCTGGTTCAACTCAGCTGTTCTGGCTCAGACACCTGTGCAATCTGATTGATTCAATCTAGCTTCTCTCAGTTTCTCACTGAATTGTGCTGCTTGGTCTCATACTAACTTTGGCAATATGTATTGATCTTTTGGCTCCTTCTCAGTCTCTGGCTCATTTTGTCTTCACCTGTGTCTAGCTTGTTCTTTCTTTAACCTGTGTCTGTACAACTCCCCTGGTAAAACTGCCTCCTCTTTTCTCTTCACACTGTACCTCATAGCTTCCCTTTGCTCTTCTCATGAGAATTGGACATATTCTTTTCTGTCAAATCATTCTCTGATTCATTGCTTTGTCTGCCTTTCAAGTAGACATCACTTTCAAACATGGCTGCTTCCTTCTACAAACTAACTTTACCTTCATTGTTTAGGATTAGAGGTTTGTACTATGGGACTGTCTGTATTCAGAGTGATTAAAGGTATTATGTGTGCTAAAGGCTGAGCCATGCCACAGCTAGAAACAGGCTTTTTCAGTAAATAACACAATCTCTATTTTTATATTTTTGTAAAATCCATAAGCATAAATTTTGTATTGTGTGAGTTGTGTGCAGGTGGTATTTAATGATCTGTTCCTGTGCTTTCTGAATTCTCCACATATCAAATCTTTATTCTTATTTGATTGGGAACTGTTTAAAGAACAGTTCTTCTTGCTTAAGAGAGACATAGGATCTGCTGTCAGTTTGATAGGTAGAAATTATGAATAATTAAAATTGCCCTTGAAATGTTGGTATAGCATACTGTCAGTGCATCTTGCACAGATGTGTTTTTGCTTTATATTTGAAATATTTGTTTCTTCAGATGGACTCCAGGTGAAAAAGTTGGTTTGTGTTTAATGACTTTGTTATGGCTTTGTTGTTTATTTTTTGAAGGCATAGATGTTAAACATTGAAGCTGTAGATGAAAGTGGTGATTAAAGGAAGACTTAAGGAATCAACAAATTGCTGTTTGCATAAGCATAGTTTGAAACAGGCCTTATTATATTAAAAAAATATGTGTATGTATGAGTGCCTGCATGTATCTATGTATGTACACCACCTGTGTGTCTGGTGCTCACAGAATCTATTAGAGGGCATCAGGTACTTGGAAATGCTAGCTGCCATGTGATTTCTGAAAACCAAACCTGGGTCCTCTGCAAGAGCAGCAAGTGTTCTCAACCACTGAGACAATTTTACATTTCTTAGAAGGTTTAGCATATTGTTACCCTCTTCTGGTGTCAAGAGCAGATTCTGAGTCAGAATATTCAGTTTAATGTTAGAGCCTTCTTTGAAGAGTTCTGACTTTTGTTATCCATAAAAGAATGCATCTAGCATCTGGCATTCTCTTGGTTTTGGTTTAAGCTTCGGTTCCTGAAGGCATTCTTTGTATGCCTTGCTTTCCTACTGATGTATATGTATATGTATATACATATATAGTATATCATGTATAGTCAGTCCTTGGCAGAACTGAGGGAAAATGTTGTTCAGGATTCTTTCAGTACAATTTGATCTTCTTAGGGACTCCAGTTGAGAAAGGCTAGTAGGAACAAATTGAGTCTAAATGAAGGCCCTTGATTTATTACTAGATGGAATTTTGGTGGTGAGAGGTCAGTTTAGACATGAGTACACATTGAATATTGATTTAATAGTACAGGCCACTGTGTCTTAAGACTGTTGTTTCTAAAGTATGGGAGTTTACTTCATCATTTGCGAATATGGTGGAAATACATCCCTGCCATCTGACCATTCAGATAACTGGGAATAAGAAGGAGATTGTGGGACTCAGTAGTTCATATTTCATAGAACTGGGTTTGATTTCCAGCACCTATACAATGGCTTACAACCACTAGAACTTTAGTCTCAAGGAATCCATGCCTTCTTCTGGCCTACATAGGCATGTGGTTCTCAGGCATGCATGGAAAACATCCATGGATATAAAAATAATGAAAAAAAAAAACAAAAAACAAATCTTTTGGGTGACCAATGCACAATAAAGTTTGAAAATATCTATGTTGTCCACTAACTCTTGATTTATTTTTCTCTTTCAAATGCTTTAAAAATATGTTACTCAGTCTTTGAAACATACAAGCGTTACTCTCAGAATTATTTTTAGACAGGAGATTGAAATGCAGAACCTCAACACAAAAGACTGAGATTAACATACAAAAGAAAATATTAGACAGAAATGCTGTAACACTCAGCCTAGGCTTCTATATAACTGATAGAACATACAGGAGAAAGTCTGAGAAACCTGACATCTTCAAAGATCTTTTTACATTTTGTGTGTGTGTGTGTGCACATGCATGTGTTTGCCATATATGTGAAGGTGAGAGGATAGCTAGGGACAGTTGGTTATTTCCACCATGTGGGTGGGTTCCAGGGATCCAGGTCAGGTCATGTGCCTTAGCAGCGGGCATCCCTCCCTACTACCTATATTGTAGGCCTGGCTTGCCTTTGAGTTTCTGATCTTTCTTTTAGGTTTGATCTTCCTCCTTTGTAAATATATTCATTCTTAATAAACTATTTCTGCTTCGATTGCTATCCAAGTGTCTGTCCAACCTTTTGTTCTATAGTACACGAACATGGAAGTCCTGCGGGTGCTCAAGGACCTGATTTTCCTCCCATGTTCATCTTATAATAAGTGCTTGCCTGTCTATATTCTCACTGGTTAGCTGAACCCTGAAGTCTACTAGTCAGGAAGTTTATTTACAAAATGAGTCATTTTACTGTCCCTACTGAAATTCTCTTTTGTGAGGTACAGTCCATTCCTTTAGCTACTCTAGCAGTTTCTCATTCATCTTTATACAGTCTTGTATGTTTTTAATATCTTGTATTTTGTCTCTGACTCGTAATTTAAATATATTTTGTTATATTTTGAATGACTTCTATTAGAGTTCAGCAAACTAGTGGTTACATTGAGCTCCAGAGTAGATTTAATACCTCTAACATGTTGTTAAAATATTTATAAAGACTGAATGTGACTCAGATAATACTTTTTACTATTTTTGCACAAAATGTTCATTAATTCCTGATTTATGTAATACTAGTTGAAATTCGTTGAGACTTAATTTATTATATATTATACATCTTAAAACTGTTTTATGACCAGTGGCATGGATGACCAGCAGGTGAAGGCTGCCAAGCCACAAGTTGACCTCTGATCTTGTGCCATGTGCCATGTGCCATGTGCCATGTGCCATGTGCCATGTGCCATGTGCCATGTGCCATGGCAGGCTTATGCCTTTACACATCAACTTGTACACACAGTGTACACATAGGCATGTATGCATACACAATATCATTAAAAATTTAAAACTTTCAAATGTACATTGAATTTTGACAAGGTAGGATTGACTTGTGCCTCTTAGTAGTTGATGTCTTTGACCTGCAGTTTGATGCTAGACTTGCCACTTCTTTCTGGAGGTCTGTTGTTTATTTTTAGTTTTTAGTATTTTTTTTAAACCATGAATATGAACTAAGAACTTTTGTATATTAGCTGTCTTTATTACTATTACTGTTTAAAATCTTTTGTTTGTTTTAAGTTCCTTTGATCATTTGCTTTAAATTCTGTTTTGTCTGATGTGATACATTTTATACAGTTTCTAGCTGTATAAACTAAACTTTTGGTTATTATTTGCTGGGAGATTTTATTCTATACTTAAGAAACAAACATTGGTAACAAGTGCTCTTGGAGCATCTTTTTCTTGTGTAGATGAGTTTGTTGAATTTGATTACCTGTGTCATTTCTAAACAGATAAATATCATTGTGTTTTGTTACAGTTTTGAGTTTCTTATTTCTATGGATCACTGAGTGAGTTATAAATGGCTTTACCTCGGCTCACAGGAGCCTTGCGCTCCTTTTCAAATGTCACCAAGCAAGATAATTATAATGAAGAAGTAGCTGACTTAAAGGTAAATGTTTTTAGGTGAAAACTATTAAAAACAAAGGGTATGGGTGAATACTTGACATTTTTTTCTTTTTAGTTTTATGCTTTTAAAATGGAAGTTTTATCTTGTTTCTGTCTTGAGAAGGAGATTGAGTACACTGATATTTTCACAAATCTGTACTTATGTTAACTACCTGTGACTATTATCAAAGGGAATAATCCAAAATAGGCCTTCATGCTTTCTGTTTGTTAGGCCTCTGCCACACCTAATTTTAGTTTAGTTTACATTTATTTTGAGTCAGCTGGGCACATTTTTAGGTCTCCTGTTAAATTCTTCATACATGATTAGAAACACTGTCTATTCCTTATTATAGGACTTAAATATTAAGTTTTAGCTAACCGTAGTTGGTCTTGCAGTTGACTTCTTCATATAATTGATAAGAGTACATTCATGACTTAAAGAAGTTCATTGTAAGGTCTTTTTATAATCGCATCTTTACAAATAAATACTAGTCATAAAAAGTTACAGAATTCCAGATTCTTTAACTGTGGTGTAACTGACTGATAATGACTATGATGTGGACTAATTTCCTTACATGACTCAGTTTTATAATACATAGTGTCAAATTTACGTTCACTTTAAATATAGTTTCTACTTGCACAATATGCTTAGTTAGCACTTTGAGCTTAATGGAAAGAATGCCAGTCACTTCTTAAATTGATTCAGTGACTTTGATTTCTGAGCAATAAGTTAGGGTATGTGGTTTCCAATGAATTTCTTCTATAGATAAAATGATTTATATAAGTTTTATAAAATAAATCATATATAATGGTAAATGTAACGCTATACAGTAAGTATATTATAACAATACTTACTGAAAATTCTATATTAAATATTTACAAGTGAGACTCTTAAGAAAAGTCTTTAACCTATGGCATATTAATTTGTATAGAATAATATATAATACCATCAGTTAGCTGGCCTTGACAACAAAAGTTTTGTGTTTCCTAAAACTGGAACTTAAAAGTTCAGGATCAAGGCAGAGTTGGTTTTCTCTGGAAACTTCTCTCTGCTACTTTTGTAAATAGCATCCTTCCCACTGTATCCTTCCAGGACCATTCCTCTGTATAAGCCTATCCCTGGTATCCTTGAGTGTCCATATTTTGTTTGTTTGTTTGTTTTTTTTTTTTTTTTTTAATGAAACCAATCAGGTGGGTTCATTAATGGCTTTCTGAGGTAGTAGAGGTTAGGATTTCAATGTGATAGTTGAGGAGAAACAGTTTAGCTAATAGTATATAAATTTTGGCTAATTTTCAAATGAAAGGAGTTTAGTTATTTTAATCTTTAATTACCTGTATTTCTTTCTAAATATAATTAGTATATATATGTATGTATATATTGCTTCAAAATGTAAATGATCAAAAGCTGTAGTCATAAGCTCACGCAGACACAATGTATTATTACAAATGTATTATTACAATATATTATTACAAATGTATTATTACATTGTGTATAAATGATACATTGGCTTCTACTAAAAAAAGTTAAATGACATTTAACTTTTAACAGCATGGTTGAGGTTTTTAGGTTCATGATATATGTATTATATGTGGGAAAATAGGCAGTGTATGAAGAAACTGACCTCTGTTTTCTTCTTAAAGAAAAATTTTAAAGTATTTCCTGTTAGTTGTTGGCTTCTTAGTTGACTATATGGTAGAGTGAAAACATTATTTACTGGTGGACTGAAACTTTATTGAAACAGTCTTTATACAGTGTTATAGTTAGTCTCTTTACCTAAAGATTGACTCAGAAAGCAAAAACTATCAGCCAGTTTTGGTAGACTTTCCTCTAATGATGGAGAATTGTGTCAGACCTAATATTTCTCACAGTAATTATAAGATTATAATTTATATTCTTAATTAATATTAATATCTTATACTCCATTTTCTGTTTTTATCTTCCTGGGGCCTTACAAACTCTGAACCAATGATAGTATGGAATATTTTACGATTTAAAAGCATAAAGACTAAATAACCCTTGTCTCAGTGTCATTTTAGTTATTATTATAGTCTTTTAAATACATTTTGCTTCATAAAGAAGGAAAATGGCATGCATAAGGAGCTTTATTTTAATATGACTTTTTAGTCACAGGAAATGTCCACCATATACAAAAGTAGGGATGAAAATAAAGTGAATCACTGTGTCTACGTAAGTCATTTTATGGCCAGTCTACTTCAGATGGACCTTTTCCTTTTCTTTTCTCAGCCCAGATTGCCTGACCTCATTTTAAATTAGAAAATGGAGACAGGGAAGTAATGAATACTGAGCATCTCCAGTGTAAGCAAGAGTCAAGTTTCAGTTCCACGGCTGACTCACCATTTTATTTTGTTAGATTGCTTCATGACTTTTATCTATGGATCAAAGCCAGAGATCTGACAGGAAATATTATTTTATTCTGTAATCAATTCTTGAGAAGGAAAATATTTATAGTTTCAAGAAAAGAGCATATATACAAAAGAGTCTATGTCTAACCTTTAATTCCAAGGTCCTATTCTGAAAACAATATTATTTAAGTGTGTCAAACTAATTAATTGGGGGCTTTAGTAATCTTTAAATGCCTTTTGTCAAAATGTATTTTTATGTACATTATAAATTGTGTTAAAAACAAGCAGTTAGAAAAAGGAAAGGAATGTGTGGGTTGTTTACATGTTATCTTTGGAGTGTTGGATATTCTACTTTGCTGTGTGGATGTTTTATAATTGTTTATTTTAAAACATTTTTTTCTTCTGATGAAGTCACATCCAAATTAAGTTCCTTCTGAGAATAATTAGTGTCTGAGTAGACAACTTAATTCTGGATAGTGCAAAATTGATTTTGTAATATAAATTATATATGATAGGAGAAAATCTTTAAATAACCAGAATTTTTCTATATTATACTTTCTTTTTCAGCTGAAGCGATCCAAACTTCATGAGCAAGTTTTAGATTTCAGCCTTACATGGAAGAAGATAGTGAAATTTTTGAATGAAAAACTAGAGAAGAATAAAATGCAAAGTATAAATGAAGACTTAAGAGATATACTACAAGCTGCAAAACAAATCGGTATAGTCTTTAAAGAAACAAAAAGGTTCTATAATAGGTTCTTTATAAGCTATACATATTAATAGTATATGTTTTAAAAGGCTACAGTTTCCTGGTAAATATTTACAATTATATAAGATGCTCTTATATGTTAATGAATTGAGGCTAGTGTGGCAGGGGTAGAAGTAAATCACAAACTGTTTATAATTAACAATGCCAAGGAACATTGATAGTTGAGTTTCTCAGCAGGAAGCCCCTAGTACACAAGTGAATTGTGGGGTATGACTCAGCACAGCAGAATTGAGATCGAGTGAGTCTGGGGGAGAGAGGACAATGTGAAGACATTTATGATAGCATTTGGCAAAGCCACACTTGATTTTAAGAGTATTGAAAAAAAATAATAGTAAACATAGAAAATGACCTGATTTATCCCCTGCCTTTATTATCTTCATTTATAAAATATTGAGGCTATTTTATTAGCTTCTTTATAATAATACCTCACAATACTTAGTAAAAACACAAATGAAATTTACTAAGTACCACAAGGAAATTTTTTATTACATTAAAAAAAAAATATATATTTAGACTATTTGCCCAGTTATCACTGTTCACAAGTCAAACAAACAAACAAGAAGTTTAGGCGGCAAATAGAATTTGTGCAGTAGAGATAGAAATTAGACTATTAATTAGAAGTCAAGAATGGCATGCAAATGGGCCAAAAGAATCTGTACTTCACCGGTCATCGCTAAGTGCACATCTTCCTCAGGGCAGAGTAAAGTCTTTGACTTTAAGAGGACAGTATAAGTCATGACTTAGTGAGAACCTCTTGTTTCAACATTCAGATTCCATTACTATAAAACAACTGTTGGTTCTCCCTTTCTAAATCTGTAACCACGAGTATCTTTGTGTTTTGATATTTGTGTGCATCTTACTTTTAGTAAAATTAAGAAAAGTGTTAATTAGATGTAGAGACTAGTTGAGGAACATACCCAGATTTCCACGTGTGTCACCTTGCAACATACTGATACACATCTAAACATATATACACATACATTCGTATTCATGCTTCCTTCTAAAACAAAAATATTGATCAGAAGGCAGGTTGGGCAGCACTGACTTGTGAAGTGTTTTTAGATGGATCCATTATGATTATATGCTATTAAGAAAATAAGATTTTACTATTAAAATCAAGGAATCAAATCCTGGGTGGGAACAGTTTATGAGGAGATGACTTAGAAAGTAAACTATAAAATTTTAAAAGGGCCTAGAAGAATACATATTTAGAATATAAAGCCTGTTCTTATGGGAACAATATGGCAGGTTGGTTTTTGGGAGAATTTATAAAAAATTAGCTATTTTTAAATTGTGGATTTTAAAACAGTTGAAAGAATTTTATAGGAATCATAAAATGGCCAAAAGTATTTTAGGACAAACATCTATTGAGAATAATTAGAAAATCATAAATAAAAAGACTATAAGACCACAGATCTGGAAACACAAACAAACGCAGAAAGAATGACACTGACTTTTGGATCATTTATTTCTCTAGCAGTGACTATCTATTTCCAAAGCTGAGAGAGCCTGGGTAGAAAAAAGGAGGACAAACAGAGTTTTCTGACAGACTCACAGAACTAAGATGACAAAAATGAATTAAATGGACAAAGGAAGAAATACAGAATCTGGATATTTGGCTAGTAAAAAGATTAAGCTTGTAATTAATGGTTAATTGATGGTTATACCTGGGAATTGTCATGTAGTTTCACTTAAAATCATTTGAGGGTATTGATGCAAAAGACAGGGAGGGTAAGAGCATGTAATCAGATGTAAGCTATAATGCTTGTTTAACTCTTGAATTAGAAAAAAAAAAAAAGATTACTAAGACACTTTTGTGTTATTTGGAAAAACTTGATTATGGGCCAGCCATGATTAGGTAATAGTCTTAGGTCTTATATTTGGTATGCCTGTAAAAATATTCTTATATTTGATATGTCCATAAAAAAGAAATTCCTAATTTTTGATATGCATTAGTAATAAAAAGGAAGATTTCATTGAATATAATATTAAATGATTGGGAATATATCGATGATGTAGATATGTTATTGGAAGAAAGTATAAAGTTCATATGAGTGAATAAAACAGTTCTGGATTGACTTGGGAAATAGTAAGGTTTCTGATAAAGTAACAGCTTTAAATATTAAGAGTATTCAAGAGATAGCATTTTATGAATATGTAACAGCTATTTTGATACACATTCTTGGCAAACTAGGTATACAAAGAGATTGCCTTACTCTGATAAAGGGTATTAATAAAAAAAGGTGGAGCAAATATACTGTGTGGTACAGTGCCAATAGCTTCTGAAAACAATGATTTCTGGAAGCTAGGGAACAGACACAGAAGAAGGTTGGCTGCTGGGTACCATAGTACTGCTAGGTAGGAGTAAGTTCTAATGTTTTAAGCACAATAGTATGATTAACATTGCACCCATGTATTTAATAAAGAACTAGAAGAAAAAATCATAATCTACAACAGAATGCTAGTTATTATAATTTTATTATTCACATGTACACACATTAGAATATTACCCTGTATATAGATATAATTATTATATGCCACATAGGGAAAGGTTCTTTACAATATACCATTACCCAAGATTATCTAGCACCACTTCTGTTTCTTGCACTCCGAAAATCCTTCCTAATATAATTTAGGAAAGAAGAAAAGAAAAAAGGTATAAATGTTATGAATCATAACTGTATCTGGAGAAATTTAGCCAGATCAAGTTAAAAAAAGTTGTACTTGCTGGGAACAAGTTCAAAATGACATTTATTGTTAAGTAATTTTTAATAAGGTTCTATATAAAGATTAATATGGTTTAATTTAGGTTACATTTACAAAGCATCAAAATTTACAAATGTTGAGCTTCATGATTTCTTCATGGAAAGCTCTAAAACACTACTGCGAGATTAAAGAAGGCCGAATTGTTGAAATGTTATCTTAAAGATTAGAACTTAATTGTTTATAATGGTACTATTGTTATCCAAATTGATCTACTGTTTGTATTTATGTGGTTTTGGAAATGGATAAAATATTCTGAAAGCTATTATAAAAGTTCAAAGACCAAAAGCAGATCAGTCAGTCTTAAGAAATACACAGGAAAAACTTTACATTTTAGATACTGCTCAAAGAACAGACATGTACAACAAAAGGATAGAATGGAGTCTATAAACTAACCTGATACTGAGACACATGATTTGTGATGGCACAGACAGGGCAGGGCTCTCTCTCTCTCTCTCACTCTCTTTCTCTCTCTCTCTCTCTCTCTCTCTCTCTCTCTCTCTCTCTCTCTCT
>JANHMN010000019.1:26449792-26483718 GCA_030674055.1 Rhabdomys pumilio
TTATAAGCCTTTAAACTTTTTTCCTGAAGTGGTAGATTGTATTTTTGGTTCTGGGTATTGAATTCAGATCTTTCCACTATTTACTTTTATTTCTTACATAAGCGAGTGAAGAAGGGTAATCATATATAACAAAGTTAATTTTCATTTATTTTTTTATATAGTGTTCTTGGTGACCAAATCCAAGGCCTTTCACATGATTAGTGAAGCTCTTTATCACTGTGCTTTGTCTCTACCCTTGCTTTTGTGAAACAAGATTGCACTAGATTATTGGCTGATCTGAACTACTCATGATCATCTTGCTGCCTTCTCTTGAGTGCTGGGACCGCATGTCACATGCCTAGCCTTTAAATAATCATGTTTCCTACTGTTGGAGATATTTATCGGAACTATATAGACATATTTTTACATGTAACTTAAGAGTAGAAAAAACTACTTTTTTACTGAAGACATTTTTTGGTTGTTGTTCCTTAATGAATGCTTTTTTAGCTTTGAATATAGGTTAGTGACTAATTGACCCTTGACTGAATAGTTTTTCTTTTAAGGCTATTGTCATTATAATTACAAAAGCTTTTAAAATTGTTTAACCTGTTGAAATTAATTATTTTAAAAATTATTAAAACTGTAACTGCCCCCATAGTAAAGGTAGTATTAGTATAAAATAACAGCAGTAACAGTAAAGCTATCATGTTTTAAATGGCTATTATGTATAAGCTTAGATCAGGCTATCTCTCCTGACATAACCACTTTTCTCACATTTTTTGTGTTGTGTTGTCTTATGTATGAAGATGGAAACAAACTGTAAAAGTATCTTTTATTTGACAGATATAATTGTTGCTTCTGAGACTTACTGCTAAATAAGCTCACTCTCTCTGTTTCTTTCTGAACTCTGGCTGGCTAGTTCAAGTCAGTCTTCTGACTCAGAACTCTCCAAGCTGACTGATTCAAACTGTCATCTCTCATCATCTTATTGAATTGCTTTGCTGCTTTGAAAGATTTTCCTCCCAACTTCATGAACTGAATGAACTGCTCCAAACTGAACTCTTCTCACTTCACTGCTCTCTGAAGTCAGCTTTTTTCCCATGCCATTCTTGTGAGGGTTGGACGTGTCCTATCTCTGACTCATTTTGTCAAATCTTTCTCTAATCCATCACTTTGTCTGTCCCTCAATTAGAGGGCATGCTCAAACAAGGCTTCTTCCTTCTACAGACTAACCTGGAGGGCATGTCTGTATCCTAGCCACAGGGATTAAAAGTTTGTTATTCCAGCCAGATCACACAGACCTATAAGGTTTTTGGATGTGATCCCTTGTCAGAGCAGTCATGTGTTGTTGGATGAAAATTCATTTAAAACAAACAACTAAAAAACATAGAGCCTCAATTCAAAATTTAGGTTCAAGTCACAAAAGAAAACAGTATTAGAAATTCTGAGACTTTTTCCATAGCATAAACCTTCTATTGAATAATAGAAGGTTTTTTCCCATGCCATTCTTGTGAGGGTTGGAATTCTATTGCTATAACATATTATCACTTAGAATACATACATATATACATACGTACATATATACATACATACATTCATACATATAAACATACATTTATTTGTTTGTGTGTATGTGTATGTATGCACACAGCTGTGTGTCTGCATTTCTGCCAGAAGAGGTTGTAGAGTGCTCTCCTCTGTTTATCTCCTCCTGTTTTTTTGAGGCAGCCTCTTTCCATGGACCTAGGGCTGTTTTATCTGCTAGGTCTGAAGCCCATAAACCCCAGTGATCTGTCTTAGTTTTTGTTCCCCATGGAGGTCGGGATACTGTACTATACCAGGCTTGTTATATGGGCCTTGTTTATGATCCGAAGTATAGTATTTGTGATTGCAGTCTTGTGCTCTTAACCACTGAGCTGTCTCTTCAGCTTTCATTATATTTTTAAGAGAAGAGCGTAAAGAGTTGAAGATTTTTTAAAAACCATAAAGCCAGGTAATTTTCATGGTAGACAAATTACCAAGACCTTGTAAAGCCATATTTCAGAATATTTGTAATATTATGAGCATTTGTGGTATTATATGAATCATCTGGCACAATGTTTCTCAAACTGTTAGCACCATAATGTTTGAACATATCAGAGTTTTGACTGTATTCCTTACAAAATTATAAAATAAATTTATATCTGTGCCTTCAGATAAGTACTAAAGAGCTGGTTGAAATATAGAGAAATGACAAATGACATCTGAGAGGCTAGCATGGCCTAGGTCTGTTGGAGTATACATATTATTATTATTATTATTATTATTATTATTATTATTATTATTAAACATTAAGTGCTATTTGCAGCACACTTAATGCTAGTGTAAATATTGATAGAGTTACTGTGTAATTAGTTTCTAGGAAAACAGTGAGTTTTGAATTTATGGTTTTGGCTTACGTTTATACAGATGTCACTTTCTGTAGCATTTGTAACCTGACATTTGCTATTAGCATTATTTCTTGCAACTATGCAGATGTTACTTCTTGATCCGATAGTATGTTCATTTCTGAATGTATCTCTTTGGATTTTTTCTGATCCTAGGAACTGTGAATTATTTGGTTAGATTGTCTTCTGAGAGAAAACTATGATTTCTATATTTATTTGTAGTTCACATGATTCTGGTGTCTTTGAAATTTTTATGAGTAATTAGCATGGTTTAATATAGTAGTCTAAACATTATGTTCTGAAACCCTATTTATATTCTCAAAGGTACGAGGAATATGAACTGCTAGTCTTTGATCTGTACCACTATTGTTATTTGTTTTATTCAAAATTAAAAGAAAAATTTAGTATTTTAATTGTTTTGCTGCATGTTTGCAAAATAATACTAAATGTATTATATTAAATATTATTTTGTAAGAAATACTAAAAAAATGCTGAAGAAATTATTTAGTGGTAAGAGCACTTGAGATGTATTTTAGCATCAAGACCTGATTTTAGGTTCCTAGGACCTACATAAAAAGATGAGCATGGCCCTGGGTACCTACAACCTAGTGCTGGAACATGGGCAGACGGAAGGACTGCTGGGATTTTCTGGCTATCAGTTTAGCTCTAGGTTTAGTGAGAGATTCTATTTCAGAGAAGTAAAGTGGAAAGTGACAGAACAGGTGTTATGTGACAAGACTTTTTCTGAGAGACTCACTATGTACATACATGTCTAGTTACCACAGATGGGGAGTTCACAACAAACCAAAGCAAGGATACCACCAAAGTCCAATTTAGTGAACCAATGAGTTTTATTGGCATTACCTATAGGAATGTGGATAATGGGTTACTTACAGAAGCAGAAATGACTTAAGGATAGCTGAATCACCAAAAGCCCACTCTAGTACTGGTTACTGTTCACAAAAGCTGGAAACCTGAAGCACACTATACAGTATATAGGCAGCTCAAGAGATTTGAGAGTATACTTTACAAGTGACTCAATTGGTCTAAATCTCTTCCAGGCAGCTCTACTGGTCTCAGAGTTAGTTGTCTTTGCCTCCTGACTTGTCTGAGAGTGTCCCTCATCTGGCCCTAATTGATTATTCTGAGAGGGAGGGTCCTATTGAATCTGGTCAGTTTCAGGAACTTTCTGATGTTTTTTGAGTTATCTTTTGTCTTAAAAATCTCCTGTGTAATATGGAATGTTTCAGTTGAAAGGAAACTACTATAGGACAGCAACTACTTTCAACACACACACACACACACACACACACACACACACACACACACTTTGTTATATTATGTATAGTATGAAATATGGACTTGTATTGTATTTTTGTAAATCATGTCAGTCTGATTCTCATCAGAATCTCATATGTTCTTCTGCATTTAAACTATTGTGACCTTATTATTACTGTAAAATTCTACTCACCTTATAGTAATAAGACAAATTGTATCTTTTCAGGTATAAATGTAGACTATATATTGTCTTCAATTTAATACTTTAAATTCATTCATTCATTTTTTTTTTTTTTTACTATGTGGAATGAATTCTTAAAGTTTTCAAAATAAAAGGTAACAAAGTTTATCAATCTAACACCATTGTGTTGCCTAAAGTTTCAGTATATGTATGTGTATATATGTGTGTGTGTACGTGTGTGTGTGTATATGTCTATATTTTAAAAGGAAAATAAACCATAAAATTAAATCTGATACAATGAAAATTGTTAAAACTTATTTGGAAGAGCACATGAAATAGCAGTTTCTAAACAGGTATTAAACTTAAAATGATATAAACATTCAGATAAATATTAAAGACAGTAGACAGTTTTGTTCAGTTATCTGTGTTCTCTCAAGATTATAAACATCTTTTGGGATGAAGTTAGCCTATTTTCTTTCTATAAATTAGGAAACTGTCAATATGTGTATTAAAATATAAACTAAACTCCTAATGGTACAATTTTTTCCTAGCTTAACTTTACTAATTGCTTAAGTTGGTTTTATATCACTGTGATATGACACTATGACCAAGGCAACTTAGAAAGTGTTTAATTTGGCTGTACAGTTCCAGATAAAAGTCTATTGTGGTGAGCAAGGGCATGGTGACAGAAACAGCTGAGAGATCACATCTTGATCCACCAGAAAGAAACAGAGAGGGGGTAGGGGAAGCTAACGGGGAATGAAACCCCAAAGCCCACTCCCAATGACACTTCCTTCAAAAGGCCATACCCCCTAATCATTCCTAAATAGTTTCGCCAACTAATGATTGTTAAATTATATGAACCTATGGGAGCCATTCTCATTCAAACCACCAACTTGCCCATCTAATTATATATAGTTTATGGCAATAAATCCTGTTTACAGTTCAAATTGTTTTAATTAAACTTGTAAATGAGTTTGGGTTTAGGTTTGCTAAATTGTTATGTTAGATTAAATACCTAGAGATAGTGGCCATTAATTATTATGAAAATATAATTTATATAATTCTCTGCAGGCAGCAGTAATTTGCATTGCACATTTCCCCTTTGAGATAAACAAATGCTGTCCTAATTTTCACGATAGTTTTTTTATATTCATTCTGACTTTATTTTAGTGTATGAATATTTACTAATTTTCTATGCCAAAAACCAAATGATGATTAATATATAAAATTATATCTATGTATTTTAATTATTCAGTATTTAATTATACATGAATCATAGATTCAGAGTTTTTTCAGAGTTGCTTATGTTTTTAACATTGTCATATATATATTATTGCCATTATTATTATTATTATTATTATTATTATTATTATTATCACTACTACTACTACTACTACTACTACTACTACTACTACTACTGTTTTGGGGTTTCTATTGTCATGATAAAACACCTTGTCCATCGCAACGTGAGGAGGAAGCCATTTATTTCAGCTTACAACTTTCAGGTCTCAGTCCATCACTGAGGGTAGTCAGGGCAGGAACCTAGAGGCAGGAGTTGAAACAGAAGCCATGGAGGAGTGCTGCTTACTGGCCTGCTCAGCCTACTTTTTTTACACAACCCAGAACTACCTGTACAGAGGTGACATCACTCTTTATGGGCTGGGCCACAACAATCATAAATTAAGAGGCTTGCCTACAGGCCATTATAGGAAAGGATTTTTTCAACTGTGGTTCCCTCTTCTCAGATAACTAGAGCTTGTGTCAAGTGTACACACACACACACACACACACACACACACACACACCAACCCAAAAAATAAACAAAAAACAAAATCAGGACAGTCACATTGTCTATATCACATGCAAGTTGAAAATTGCTTATTACCTCAAAGAAAGGCTTAAATAATTTTAGCTTGTATACTATGCTTACTGTAATTGTAACACATGTTCTTTATTACTTTAATGTGTATAACATTTTTAAGCTTTGAAATGCATATCTGTATAATTAAAATGGAAATGGATGAATTTTCTTTAATTTGTGAGAATCAGAATTCCTCTTCTCTCTTTCCTTGAGAAATTATGCTGTAAAAAGTTGCTTATATGTTACCTAGTGTACTAACCTGAGTAGAGAGTTTATAATGTATCCACTTTTAAAATCTGACATTGGAACTTTATAAAAGAAACTTATGAAGCTTTCTTTTATTTTCAGAAAAGTTTATAAGAAAGAAAGGTATTTCTTCCAAGAACATTAAATACTACTGTGGCCTCTACAGTAATATCAGAGGTCAGAATTCCATGTCATTTCAGAGTCTCCAGTACTTACTGGTCTATTCTGACATTCTATTTCATTGTTAAATTTGGTTTGATAACTGTATGTTTTTATATAAATAACTACTTGGTCCCAGTATTTAATCCTTTTGCTACAAAATAATTCATCACTGTCTTTGTCACTCTCAGTAGCATTAGTCATTTTACTCCTAATCTCTACTTTTCTCCTTGTTCTTTTTTTTTTTTTTTTTTTTTCTTAATATTTGTTTGATTTAAGAAATCAGCTTTTGGTAGTGTTGCTTTGGTGTATGGTTTAGATTTTATTAATAAATCGTGCAATTGTTTTAACAATTGTTTAATAAGTCCTCTGAGAGTTTTCCATTTTTAGTTACAAAAGAGCATGAAGGTCTTATTACATCCAGTTTTTAGTTGTATTTACTTTACAGTGGAAGTGAGCTTTGTATCTGTATATTTTAACTGTTGATGTCTGGCTTGGTGATGGCATGTCTACAGTTACCACTCCTTAAAACGGGGATTGTTAGTTTGATGCTAGCCTGGGCTCCAAGTTTAAATAAATTTAAATGTCTCAAGATCAACTAAATAAATGATTAAATAAGTTGCACAAAGAATATGTCTCCTAGTATAGATGAGGTCCTGGGTTCAGTTAAAAATAAAAAACTGTTTCCAAGTACTCATTCCTATATCTTTCATAATAATTGATTATAATATTTGGTACAACTTCAAATATAGTAAAATATAAGTGATATGAATATTTTATATGAAATTGTGTCAGTGAAGCAATAAATACTTGTGTAGAATTGGATGGAGAGTAGAAATGGATGAATATGAGTTATACCAAGAACATTTAGGGAGATAAATTTATTGTGTATGATAGTGATGATTGAAATGCTGTTGTAATTGTTTGTTGTTAAGACCCATAAGATGTACCACACAGAGTAAATCATAATGTAAACCACCGACTGTTACAATCTAGTTCATGAGCAGGGTACAATCAGATTATGTAGTTTGAACATATACTTGATGAGTATTACAGATACTTTGCAATATTCTTAAAAATATATTTTATGTCAATGCTTTTTACATTCATGAAATATTTTTTCTGTATTTGCTGTCTAATATGATACCTATTAGCCACACATGACAAGGGGATTAAGAAATTTTCTTTTAGATTTGATTTAATTTTATTAGTTGGAATATAAATAGCACCATGTAACTACAGGTTTATTAGGTGATAGTCATATCTAAGTTTTGCAAATAAGATTGAAAAATGCCTATTGATTGATACAATTGATGAAATTGAGTTGACTAAAAATGATATAAAGTAATTTTAAAAAGTTATTCTTAATATTAGTTTATTTCCACAGTGTGGGCTAATACTTACTTTTTTTGCTTGTTTGTTTATTTTAGAAGTAGGGCCTCACTTTTTAGTCCAACTCATCCTTGAACTCATAGCAGTTCTCCTGTCTCAGCCTCCCAAGTGTTAGGATGAACCACCACTCTTGACTTATTTAGTTCTTCATTATTTATCCTGCTGTTTTTCCTCTGGTTTTGCCCAACATAACAGATTTCTTAAAGACATGCATATAAAAAAGGTGAAGGCTACATTCAGTATTGGTGGCAATGTATCTCTGTGCCTAATTTAGAATACTTCTAAAATCAAAAATTGGATAACATTAGAAAATTGAACTGGGTTATGGGGTGTTTTGGCTTAAAAATTTGGAGTGCTGTGCTTACAAATTTTTACATAATATATCTGACAGTAGACCTAGCCTAATAAAATTATGGGTAAAAATGAAAACTAATAGTTTAAACTAATGAGTAGTTGCTCATTTATTCTGATCCATCACTAGAGATTTGTATTGTCTTTGTTCTTGTGTGGTGGGGAGTTTGTTTTTTTCTGAAGGTGTCTGTTAGTTACTTCACTCATTGCTGTGGTCCCTGGACCATGGGAGAGAAAGCATGGCATACAGGAAGACAAGGCTGCTGCATCTCTGAAAGCAGAGAGTGAACCAGAATTTGTATTTGGGGTGTAAAACCTCAAGGAGGCCTGCTCCCAGTAACCCACTTTCTCAGCCAACTCCTTCAGGTTCCCTCAGTTTCCCAGTGCCCCAGCTGGGGACCAAGTGTTCAAACACTTAAGATGTGAAGGACATGTTACATTCTAACAGAGTAGTAACTATGAGGAATATTCCTCTGATTGTAGAACATAGCTAAAGTGGGAATACAATGCTTTCAGTAGGAAGTTTAAATAGGAAATGAATCTTTAATCCTATTCTCAAGCTATTTTACATGCATATGCAAATTTTCTCAAGTCTGAAACAACTAAAATCAATCCACTTCTATCCCAAATATTTTGGATTGGGGATACTCAGCAGCAATAGATCTTATCCTGAAAGTGATTTTAGTAATGAGCTTAGTTTCTCTTTGTATTCTGCATTCTATACCAAATCTCGGCCTCTCTTCTTTCTCTGCCCCCACCTGACCCTACCCACTATCCCCTCCCCCTTCCTTCTTCTATCGAGGTCCCTCCTTCCCTCTCTCTGCCTCCCATGACTATTTTGTTCCCCCTTGTAAGTGGTATTCAAGCATCTTCACTTGGACCTTCCATCTTGTTTAACTTTTTGGGGTCTGTGGGGTATATCTTGGGTATTCTGTACTTTGTGGCTAATATGCACTTATCAATGAGTACATACTCTTAACTACTGAGCCATGCCTTCAGACCTGGTTTGTTTTCTTAAAAGATGCAAAACTTGTATTCAGCTAGTAAGGTTTCACATTAAGAAACAAGAAAAATACTATTTTAAAATTAGGCTGTGTATATTCTATTTTTAAGAAAGCCTTTTAATCTAATGAACATAGCTTTTTATTTAGTAATTTAGAGGAAAATAGTAATGTAGAACAAAAAGTATTTTATTCTAGCAGCAAGAATGTTAACATATTCTGTGCTCCCAAATAATAAGTAGATAATATTGAATATGAATAGTATATACTAGCGCTGGGAATAGTAGCACATACCTGTAGTTCCAGCAGTTGGGAATCTGAAGTGTTAAGTTTGCAGGTTGGAGGCCAGATTGTTTTATAGGAAGACTTGCTGTTTCAGACAAAGCAACAACAGTAGCAAACTATCCAGGGAAGCATATCAGCTGTATCTATTATGTCTTCTAATCCTGCAGGGTCACGCTTTCATTGGTAGCTGAATTCTTCTGTGTTGTACAAATTTCTTTGACAGATGTCTTTGTCTGTACACATAGCTAACCTCTCCCTCTTTCCTTTTTATTTTTGTAGCTCTTGGTTCTTGTATTAGAACAGTGAACAATGACTCAGACAACTGTACCTTTGCAAATAGTCACTGTCAGTGGCAAGTTAGTTTGTAGTACAGACCTTGTGTGAGGAAGGGTACCTGCTCCTGGAGTGGATAGATACGACAAATGTTACAGAAAACGTAATTTTGTATTGTTAAATATGATGGCCACTTATCCCAGAACTCTGCTAAGATTCTTTGTCGGTAAGTTACATAAACCATGCATTCACAACCAAATAGTTTTTTATTTGCTTGTTTTGTTAATCATGAGATCATAAGAGTGTTATTAAGAAGTGACTGTCTTTGCCATTATTCCACATTCTTTCATTAGAAATTAGCTTCCAGGTATGAACAGTTCCTCATTCCATTCCTCCTTCCCCTGTCTCCAAGAGGATGTTTTCCCCATTCACTCCACCAGACCTCCCCATACATTGGGGCCTCAAGTCTCTCGAGGGTTAGGTGTGTCTTCTCTCACTGAGGCCAAACCAGGCAGACCTCTGCTGTATATGCATTGGGAGCCTCATATCAGCTACTGTATGGTGCCTGGTTGGTGGCTCAGTGTCTGAGCTCTCAGGGGTCCAGGTTAGTTGAGATTGCTGGTCTTCCAGCCTTGAACCCATTGGCGTGGGGTGGGGGAGATTTCCTAAACAGAACTCCAATGCCTCAGGCTCTAGGATTAAAAACTGATAAATGGGACCTCATGAAACTGAAAAGCTTCTGTACAGCAAAGGACATAGTCAGTAGGACAAATCTTCAACCCACAGATTGGGAGAAAAATCTTCACTAACCCCACATCCCATAGAGGACTAGTATCCAAAATATATTAACTCAAGAAGTTAACCTCCAAACAACCCAATCAAAAAATGAGATATAGAACTAAAAGAATCACAACAAAGCAATCTTAAATGGCTGAGACGTACTTAAAGAAATACTCAAAGTCCTTAGTCATCAGGGAAATGCAAATCAAAATGACCCTTCAGAATGGGCTAAGATAAAAAACACAGGTGATAGCACATGTTGGTGAGGATGTGGAGAAAGAGGAACACTCCTCCATTGCTGGTGGGATTGCAAGCTAGTGGTTTTCTAAAATTGTTTTTGTTCAAAAATATTTTTTACTAGAGTTTGCCATTTGTGAACAAGAAACACAGGCTTCAGTAGCTGAATGGTTAAGATGATAAATGTGCAGGGTTAGCTCTGGCAGTATTATTTTCTTCTAGAAGAAATGACCTCATTTTAAGAATTCACAGAATCTTAAGACTTGATAAATTTGAAGAGTAGTCCATACTATCTGTTGTTTGTCTGTCTATCAATAGTGTTTCCTGTTAGTGTGTGTGTGTGTGTGTGTGTGTGTATGTGTGTGTGTGTGCGCACGTGTGCTTCATGAGGGATAATGATGTAGGTAAATATTGCATTTATCCTTTCTATTCATCCTTTCCTATTTTTCTGATTCCACCCCTTTCTGTAGCAAGTTCTTTAATACTACCTTTGATCTTTGAGGAAGGACTTTTGTCTGACTAACAATAATAGAAAATACTCATCTAAAATATTTTCTAAAAAAGTTGGCATGAACGTAAAGGTTGTGTAGGGTGGGAATGAGTAAAATGGGAAACTGTATTAGACTGGTTCACACTGTGGAATACAGTGATCTCCATTAACTTGTACACAGAAGACAAAGAATAGTATGAAAACTTCTCATACAGGAAAATGTTTCAATCATATCTTTTAACCTTAAACAATAATTAGATAACTCTTGGCATTTCAAGCAGTTGTGGCTCATGAGCATCTTTTTATAGGCTTACTGATGTAATTTTGCATATATTTAAAATATACAGATCATAAATTCTTATATATGCACAGATACATGCAATTATAGCATTTTTCTTCTCTTAAATCATCTTATGAAGTTTTGTCCTTTACCCTTTCACTTTTGCCATCCTTAACTCTTTGATCTCCTAATGTGTTTTCCTCAAGACTGTGTCATATTGGGTGTCATCACGCTTAGTATACAGTGATGTGTATTTCATAGAGGAACTTAAATGCTTTATATTTTTATTTTTTTACTATTCCTGAATTAAGATTTATTTATATGTTGTACAAAAGCTTCTTGTTGCATCTGTCTTTGCAAATATTTTTTTGTTCTGTGCATTGTCTTTTTACTTTCTTGAGTGTATTCTTGGAAGCATGAACTTGCTTTATTTATTTTCTGTTGTCTTTTGTTGCTCATATTTTTGGGGTAGTATTTAAGCATCCTTTTCATGAAGATTTTCTGCTATGTTTTCTCTTAAGAGTTTTTTTAAAAGTTTTAGATTTTAAGACCTTTAGACCATTGATTAACATTGTGTTAAGTTTTGTTTGTGATTCAGGTAATAGTCTTATCTTCTCCTTTGTCCTTTCTTTCTCTTTCCCTTCCTCTCTCCTCCTCTTCCCTCTTTTCTCTGGTTATTCCATTGTTGCTTATTGAAAGACTTTCTTCCTTTTGCCTTGACACTGGCCAGAAGTCAATTCTCTATAGACACATGCTAGATTTTTATTGTTGTTGTTTTCTCTTGTTTGTTATGTTTATCTGTATGCCAATATGGCACAGTTTTGGTTTTGATGACTTTGTTGTGAGTGTAGAAATAGAGACCTGAATCATAAACTGTCCTTTCCTCCATCCTCACAAGATTCTTTTTACTATTCTTGGTTTCTTCCAATTCTGTATGGATTTGAGAGTTAGCGTGCTACTTTTTGCAAACAAGTCATCAGGGATTCTGGGAGAGATTGCACTGAATCTGTAGAGTAATACGAGTTGTATTCAAAATCTTAGTATTATGTATTCAGGTTCATAAATACTGATTTTTATTTAGGATTTTAGATTTTTTTTTTCAGTTATATTTTGTAGTTTCTTTTACAGCAGAAAAGTTTGACTCTTCTTTAAAAACAATTCCTCAGTAATTTTTGATGACATTATAGAAGGGATTATTTTCTTAGTTTCATTTTTAGATTATTCTTTATTAGTACAAGATACAATTGATTTTTACATATTTATATCATCTTGTGCATCCTTGAAGAAAATATTAGTTCCAGTAGTATTTTCTGTATGCAAGAGTATGTCATCTGTGAATAAATAGTTTTATTTCTTCTCTTTCTATCTAGATGCCCTATATATCTTTTTCTTGCCTAAATGCCCTGGCTAGAACCTCCACGCAGTATTGAATAGCAGTGGTGAGTTGAGACTTTGTCTTTTTTCTGATCTTCATGGCTAAGCGTTTTTGATCTTTTATGAAACAATACCATAGTTAGCTGTCAGTTTTCATTGGTGTCCCTTATGAAGATATACAATTCTCTTCAATATACTTATTTTTTTTCTCATGAAAAATAAAATTGTCTTTTTCTCATTTGGTAAACTAATTGTTCATTTTTTAAATTTTTTTGATAAGGTATTTATATTGGTTGATTTTCTCCGTTGTGTCTGCTTTGTATTGGTTGCATTGATTTCACTTTATCACAGTGTCTGTCCTCTGTCTCTCTGACTATCCATTTATCTAATTAATCTAAGTTAAGATATTTGAATATGTTACTGAGTTTACTTTGCAAGTATTTCATAGATACTCTTTGTCTCTATATTCCAAAGTCATTGATCTATAGTTTTCTTGTTATGCATTTGGTTTGGATGTCACTAGTATTGACTTTGAGAAAAATCAGCTTAGAAATGTTTTTGTATGTTCTTAATTTGTGCATAATGTTAAGAATTGGCATTAACATTTTTTAAAGATTCAGTAGAAGCCATCAGTAAAATTAAATTTTTCCATTAATTGCTTGGCTGACCATCAGAGGCTTATCAATTTACTCTTCCCCCCACCCCTCTTCTAATATCTCAACGCTCGTAATCAGCTTGAAGAAGTTAAAGAAGAGTCAGCGCCCCTATTCCCTGGGCTTGGGGACTAAGGTGATTAATATTGGACTGTCTCTTTGGGGAAAAGTAGTGGTTTTGTTGGAACAGGGAGGATTAGCTAGGATTTATGGCATAGCCATAACCTATTGGTACAAATCTGTATAATTTAGTATCAAGATGAAGTTATAATTTCTTAAATGGTACAAAATTCACTTGGATTTCAAATTTAAAGTTTTCATTGGTATGAACTTCTTATTGATATGAAAGTGAAATGAATATTGATACTCTCATGGGCATTGTGCCTGTATAACACATTTAGAAATACAAGGCTTAGACCCAGTCCTTCTTTAACTTTTTTAACTGATTTGGGACAGTTAGCCTGTGAGTTAAGGGACTATAGCAAATTCATGACTTTGAGTTTATTGTTAGGGTGTTTTCTATATTTTATTTAGAAATAGCTGAGAGGAGTTAACAGACAACAGTCCAGGTTACCTTACATGGATAGTTGGATTTCAAAACGTCGGAAATCCATAAAATTGACGTCACAAATATTTCTATATTAATGTTCATTTTGATTAGAGACCTGTCTGCTCCTGATAGCTTCCTGTCTTGTATTCTAAGAAGAAATTGAGCATCCTTGGAGTTACTCCAGTTGTGCAGAGACAGTCACGAGGCAAGACTTGCCTCTTTCCATCTACAGACAAATTACTGTCCAGAAAAGGACACACTTGCAGAGTAGTTGACTGATTATATCTGCCTAGACAGAGTAATCAGCCCTTAATAATTCTGCATCACTAAGGTCTGTCAGATGAGTTTGGGCCAGAAGGCTGAAGATTTGATGCTCCAACATTCGGTAGTATAGGGGCTGTCCAGATGTTCAGTGGTCTCTATAAATTGGCTAAGTTTTAGAAGCTATGCTTAGTGCTTCCCATAACTTCAGTTAACTCAGTCATTCTGGATTTCTGACGGGGTTGAAGACCTATAGTCTCATAGCCAATCCTGGCTATTTACTTTGAGAGAAAAGATCTGAGTGGATGGTTTTCAGCTGACATTCATTCTAAAGCCATTAAAAAAGCCAGGTTCAAAACTAAGTGTTTTAGTGAAGAGAGACGACAGAGGTTCTGGTTAGTCAACACAAGAATTGACTGGGTATTAAGACTATTTTGTACCTCACTGGTATAATAGGAATAATTATGCTCTAATTGTATTTTGAGAGAAAAGTTTTATTTTAACAGGAAGGGTGATGTGTAGGAGGAGCTAAGGGGGAAGGAGCACCGAGAGGAAAAGATAGAGTAAGAAGAGGAGAAGATGAAGTAGAGGAGAATCTAGGTAATGAGAGAGAGAAAGAGAGAGGGGGCATGGAGGCAGAAGTTCACATGGTGTCTCCACCAGTCAAAGATAGTTTACATATCTATGTTGGGTATTGGGTTACACTTCTGATTGAGCATTACCATACTTATAAAGCCTTTGATTAATATTAAAAAAAATGTATAAAAGCAAAATGGAAAAGGGGGCACGGGATAGGAGTTTTCTAGGGAGGGGAGATGGGGAAAGGGGATTGCATCTGAAATGTAAATAAAATATCCAATAAAAAATAATAAAAAAATAAAATATGTAAGTAAGTAAATAAATTAATAAATAATAACTAAAAAGAAACTAAAAAAAAAAAAAATTGCTTGGCTGACAACAAATTCTGAACCTTCTTTCTGTGGCCTGGTTTTGGCCACTCATCTTCCTTTTCCTTGCTAGCAGTCTATACAGATGCTCTGTAAGTCCTTGAGTTAGTTTTTTAATGTTAAATATTTGTAATGTGTAATTCATTCTAGTCTTTCCCCTCTTCCCCTTTTTAAACCAGCTAAGGTTTTAAAGTCTTTGGGTTTTCTTGATTCTCTTTATGGTTTTTCTGTGCTGCAGTTCATTTATTTGTGCTCAGGGCTTACTGTTTTCTTTGCATGTCTGCTTTTCCTTTTTCTGGTACCTTAAGGTTGAAAATGACATTGATCTGAATGCTTTTTAAAAGGGAATGTATGGCCATAAATTTCCTTTTAAGCACTCTTTTAACTACATTTCATAAAATTTACTCTGAATTTACTCATGATTTTTTCATGCTTGCATACTTGATCATATCCACTTCCAGCTGTCTCTTATTCCTGTTTGTATCCGAAAGTATATATATATATATTTTCCTGAATTTTGGATCAATTGGTTATTACTCTTTTGGTTATTTAATTAGCACATATTTGAGAATTTTTTAAATTCTCTTATGATTTTTTAGTTTCATTTTACTATGTTTACTGAACATACTTTGGATTACTTCTCTTTAGGATGTATTGAGGCTTATCTTGAAGCCTGTAATATGACTTTGCTACTAATGCTGAAGATACTTGCTACTAATGCTGAACACTTATGTTATTGTTACTTATAGTTGCTGTTGCAACCACTAATCTATTTGTTGTGGAAAAACTTGTGGATGTCTGATACCATAGTTGATAGTGAATGTACTCTCAGGAGCAGAGTACTATGGTTTGAGTGTGGATTGTGTCCCCGGAGGTTCAAGTGGTAAAGATTGGGTCACCAGAGTAATATTGGTGTGGAATAAGACTGGGAAGTCTTGAGGAATTAAGAGGTCACTTTAAGGAGAATATGGGAGCCAGATCCATGTCTCCCTGACTATATCAGTTGCTTCACATACTGGATTATTGTGACAGTGGTCTTGTCTGGCAGAATCCTTTTGTGATGTGCTACTCACAATGGAAGGCATAGTGCTGTCAGAACTTCAGGACAAAGCAAATTCCTTTCTTTCCTAAGTTGGTAGCCCTAGTTATTGTGTTAAGTAATGTGATATCTATTCATGTACATGCTGCCTGCATGGCCTTGTACCTGACATTTGAATAAATATTTCTGTTGAGGGGGGAAACAGAATAAGTGACTTCTACCAATGCATAGAAGAACACTTGAAATTGGAAGCAAGAAAAGCTGAAAAAAGAGATAGAATTGATATCAGGGATACCTCAAAAGCTACGGATAGTTTTACAGTTAGTTCTCAGATGAAAGACCAGTGGCTTTGGAAAGAAAAACATCAGTGGCCTAGATTCCTGCAAAATGTAATGTCTTAGAAACTGTTCTCTGGTGAGAGGACATTAGGAAGTTTTAAGTTTTCAATATTTTGTTCAAAGGCAAAATTAATAGGTGTTATTGAAAACATTATATCTTACAAAATAAAGCATTCTAATCCCTTCTTAGAATGCCAGTTATGATCATAGAAACAGTCTTTACTGTATTCGTTAATAGCTTTTACTAAAATAAGTACTTAATATTCTTAATATATACTAAATGTTTCATATATATGATTTCTGAAAGTGATTTTATTTCCTCGATACATTTCCAGTGAAACTGCTCTATTTTCTATGTGAATGTATATTTGTTTTTACTGCCCATTGTTTTCCTAGGTATGATGGTTGCTATTGGTTTATTAATCTGAAGAGAAATATTACAGTGCTTAATAAATACTCAAAATTTTATAGGATGCTTCTTATTAGCTGCTTATTGTACCGTGGCTAAAATATGGATCCTATGTTAATCTTTTCTGATCATTTGTCTGTCTTTAGTTTAACATGTGTCAGTATTTCTTTTTGTTACTTAAGAGTTATTATGTAGATGCAGTTATGTTTCTTATTCTTGTTGTCTATTAACCAGTTTTTCAGATGTTCAGAGAGCTCATAATATTTTAAAAGTCCTAGCATTTGAAGGGGCTAAACTTCAGTATGTCATCATCCACACCAAAAACTCCTGATCTTTTTCTTACAAGGGTGTCTTAATATTCAGGCTGACCTAAATGAAACCTGTGATTTCTTCTGAGTAAATGTGATTTAGGCATACAACCCTAGATCTGCTAGCTGGTTTGTGTATCTCTGTTCATAGACTCATAATACCTTTCTGTAAAATATTACACTTATGTTCAGATCCGGGTAGGTATTACTTCAAACTTAGTTTTTCTATTATCTGTGTAATGAAGGATAAGTAAGTTTCCTCAGTTTAGGTTTTATAAAATCAAATAATACTAGTACTTGAATATGAAAAGATTATTAGGCCAGATTTTATAGGATTAGTGGTTATTATAGTTTTGACATATAATAAATGTTTTTATCCTGCTGATACTTTTAGAGTTGATATGAACAGGATCATTCTTCATATTTCATCTTGTTTTATTTTCTTTTTACTTATATAACTTCACTAAAGAGCAAAAAATTTTATATTTAATAAATCATACACTCATCAGGAGTTTTTGTCTTATGACTTTGTGTATGGATTCTAAAACAACAAAATTTAGTTAATTTAACTTCCTCGCATGCGAATTTAAGAGTGTAACAATCTGGAAAAGATAAGTGCGTGCGTGCGTGCGTGCGTGCGTGCGTGCGTGCGTATGTCATCTCTGCTCATATTTGATGATGTCTGGTCCTTTCCAGAAGAAAAAGTTTCAAATCCTAGTTGTAAGTCTCTGACTCCTAAAGTTTGTTCTTATTCCATGACTGAAATCTTTGAAAACTCTTGTATAGGAAAGTAATATGTGTATGAAGACTTTTCTAAACTGTGTTTTAGATTTCAGATTTATTCTATATTTAAAATACGTGTAAAATTTAGTATTCATTCATGATTATTTAAAATCTTTTTCTAAGTCTAAAATGACAGCCGTTCTAGTAAGCTACTGGGTAGCTAATAACCTATGGTCTTTGTAAAAAGCAGAAAAATGTTGGCAAGTAAACTAAATCCTAGAATTTAATTTTATCACACCAGAGAAAACTATAAATAATAATTTATTGTGCGATGTAGAGTTATGTATTCAAATTATAATTGTTTTTAAAAACAGAATTATGATCTTTGATTATATAACCACAAGTTGTCTTTATAAAAGTATTGATGTTCCTTTCCATTGTAGAGAATTTTCTTTTATTTTAAATTAAACTTATTTATTTATCTATTTATTCATTCTTTTTACAACCCAATGTCAGCCCTTCCTCTCCTACTGGTACCCCTTCATGCAAGTCCTCTCCTTCCCCTTTCCCTTCTTTTTTTAGATGAGGAAGTCCCCCTCTGGATATCAACTCTTCCTGTTCCCTCCCATCAAGTCTCTGAGGGATTAGACACATCCTCTCCCATTGAGACCAGAAAAAGCTGTTTGTTTAGGGGTGTGGGGTTTATAGGCCAGCAGGCAGGCAGCAGGCTGAGGGATAGCACTTTCTTCAGTTTGGGGGACCTGTAAGAAGTCTAAGCTATTCATCTGCTACATAGTGCAGGAGCCCTAGGTCTACTCTGTGTTTGTTCTTTGGTTAGTAATTGAGTCTCAGGGAGCTCACAAGGGTCCAGGTTAGTTTGACTCTACTGGTCTTACTGTAGAGTCCCTGTACTCTTCAGGTCCCTCATTCTTTCTCTTAACTCTTCAGTATGTCTTGGTATTCATCTAATACTGAGTGTGAGTCTCTACATCTTTTTGGCTGCTGAGTGGAGCCTCTCAGAAGACAATTAGGCTAGATACCAATCTGTAAGAATAATGGAATATCATCAGTAGTGTCAGTTCTTGCCCATGGGATGGGTCTCAGTTTGGGACACTCATTGGTTGGCCATTCCCTCAGTTTCTGCTCTATCTTTGTCTCTGCACATATTGTAGGCAGAACTCACTTTGGACCAAAGGCTTTGTAGGTGCGTTGCTGTCCTTACTCTTCCACTTGGAGTCCTGCCTGGCTATAGGAAGTAGCCACTTCAGGAGCATCTAGATCCCACTGCTAGGAATCTCAACTAGAGTCACTCCCATAGACCCTTCAGGGCCTCTCCCCATCCCAGGTCTCTGGCATCTCCTAGAGATTACACACCCTCACCCCCAGCCGATGTCCCTTCTCTCTCCCCTGCTTTCTCTACATATGATCTCCTCCTCTCCTCATCCTCTCTTCCCCCCCACCCTCGTTTCCCTCCTTCCATTGATCTCAGATTGCATGTCCTTTTGGGTCTGGGTTACCTTATTCTGGAAGATGTTTTCTCGTTCCATACATTTGCCTATGAAATTCATGTTGTTCTTGTTTTTAATGGGTGAGTAGTATTCCACTGTGTAGATTTACCACATTTTCTGTAGCCATTCTTCAGTGGAGACCATGTTTCCAATTTCTGGC
The DNA here is from genome assembly GCA_030674055.1 of Rhabdomys pumilio. Taxonomy (NCBI): domain Eukaryota; kingdom Metazoa; phylum Chordata; class Mammalia; order Rodentia; family Muridae; genus Rhabdomys; species Rhabdomys pumilio. The sequence continues at coordinate 26,469,285 of JANHMN010000019.1, forward strand.
TATTACAAATAAGGCTGCTATGAAGATAGTTGAGAATTTCTTTTACAAGTTGATTCTTTTCTTAAATCTTATTTATTATATATGATTAGTTTGACTTATTGTTTTGCTCCATAGGATTTTAATGTGTAAAAGTTCATTTTGTTATTTTCTTTTAAAGCTATTTGAATTGCTGGGACCCGAAGGACTTGATCTGATTGAGAAGCTACTCCAGAACAGAATTACTATTGTAGATCGATTTCTTAATTCCTCGAGTGATCATAAGTTTCAGGTTCTTCAAGGTAAGAGTCTGGTAGTAATTGTAATTTAAAAGAAAAATATATGGGCACCTATGCCCATTGGCCCATATGCTCATTGGTTTCATATGCCCCTATGGAGCATATGACATTAATACCTCTCTCGGTGTTGAGTTCTTTCGGTGTTGACTCAGGTTCAAATAGTAAAATGAAAATGAAACTTCTTGACACTTTTAGTCAAATCTACCTTTTCAGCCTTAGAGATTTTAAAAAATCATAAGCATATGGAATTATATGCTGTTAATTATGGAGCATATGAAATTAATACCTCTCTTGGTGTTGAGTTCTCTGTGCTTACCTTTTTTTCATGTCATTTTTTTTTTTCTGGTGATACCTTCTTTTGCCCTTTAAGGCAAGACAAAAACAGCTTTGATTAATACCAAAATTGTCGGGGTCCAGCCTTGACAGAGGATCAGAGTTCTCAACTACAAGGAAGGATATCTGGAAGGCGCATAATAAATAGACACAGACTACTTTTCCAGTACAAATTGGCAGACAATTTTTCAAGACTTGCTCTCTCTCTCACTGTCTTCTTTCTTGCTTGCTTGCAGCTTGAGGCTGCACACATGCTGCATTCTCTGTTGCACTGATTTCCTCCTGTGCATTCTTTCTTTCTCAAACTCTCAAACTCCTTAGACACATTTCATACACCCCACATGCACTCTCCTTTCACTCACGCACACTCTCCATACATACCTTACATTCTCTCTTCACTCACTCTTAACATTCTCACATTCTCTCTACACACTCTTCACTCACCTCATGCATACCTCATGTGCATCTCACTCTCACCTCACTTACTCTTCACTTACTCTCCACATGCTCTCCACATGCTCTCCACATGCTCTTCACATGCTCTCCACATGCTTTCCACATGGTCTTCATTTGCTCTTCACATGCTCTCCACATGCTCTTCACATGCTCTCCACATGCTCTCTACATGGTCTTCACTTGCTCTCCACATGCTCTCCACATGGTCTTCACTTGCTCTCCACATGCTCTCCACATGCTCTCCACATGCTCTCCACTTGCTCTTTACATGCTCTTCACATGCTCTCCACATGCTCTTCACATGCTCTCCACATGCTCTTCACATGGTCTCTACATGCTCTTCACATGGTTTCCACATGCTCTTCACATGGTCTTCACTTGCTCTCCACATGCTCTTGACTTGCTCTCTTGCTTTTTTGTTGCATCAGTCTTTTGTTGATACTCCAAAAGCAGGTAGAAAAAAAGACATTGTGTAATCATTGCCAAAGAAAAATTGAAAAGAATAACCACATCTCACAAAGAATCAAGAATTACAGTTGTTCCCCAAAGTTTCAAGCTTCCCTATTCCAAGGCCTATGGCCATAATAATAATAATTTCAAACTTATTATTTAAACTTTAACTTTTGACTTATTATACTTCTGAGCTCAGAGCTCCGAGGTCAGCTACTTGCATTTTCCTGTGACGCTCTAATGATAAATGACATGGGCAAAGCTGCCAGGCAGTGACCAGAAAGAATCAAGTTAACCCTTAACTCAGCAGTTCCTGCTCAGCAGCTTTCTGCTTCTGTAAGTTGCACACAATGAATCTCTTCTCCTAAGAGTCCCAGTGTTTTGACTTAGTTTTACTAGTATAAGATATATGTATTCTATACTTTCTCATTTAGGAACCACTCTTAAATATTGTGCAAAATTTATTTTGTAACTTTAATAATTTTTTCCTTTCTTGGGGTCCCAATGTTGGCTCTATTTTATTTTCTAGTAATTTCTTCAAACCTTCTTTGCAAGTCAAACATTAATCCAGAACTACCATTATGCAGTTATTACATTGTTTCCAAGATGAGAACACACAGCATGTACTGGGGCCATTAGGTCTATGCTGTGCTGTGCCCCTATGCCACAATTTTTAATTGTTTAAGAATCATTACATCAAGAAACATCTAGTTTCACAGAATTTACCAGAGCAGAAAGAGAAAGAAGTAGGAAAGTCAGATATAATTGAATAATTAATGCACACCAAGGTCAACTGAAAAGTAGTCACGCAGAAATGAAATCTATACAGCTGTTATCCAGATATATTGATTGGATCAATATATATTTAGGTGGTATTGAACATAGTAAACTTAATTTAAATCTCAGAATTTAAATGATTATGAGTTTTACATTAAACCAACATTTCAGAAATGTACTTCTGAAGCATTATAAGGTGTAATATTTTAGCAGTAAATAGTTTCTTGGTACCCATAACCAAGTCATAGTTAGTAGTAGAAACAAAAAAATTTCTACTGTATTAATAATTGGACGAATTATCATTCTGAAATTTAGGTTTTTTTGTTTTCTTTTGTCTTTTATTTAGTTTTTTTGCACTAAATTTAGTTCAGGCTTGATAAAGCACTCCAGGTGTTTTAACTGCAGACTGTTTTTGTTTTGTTTTGTTTTTAAATAAAACTGCCACTACTTCTAATGTAAATTTCTCTGTATCTTAAAGGAAGCTATGGAGTCACTGCTATAATTTTAAGAACACCAAGACAGTGTTCACGCTCTCTTTACTGGCCTTAAACATGAGATCTACAGTGTTGAATTGGAGGCAGCTTCTTGGTGCACTGTGCAGCCTCAGTCCACAAATAGCGGATCTAACCGTTTTGTCATGTAATGAATAAATGCCTACTAAAAAATAAGACAGGAAGTCAGTGAATTTTATTGTTAAACTTGTAAACCATGTTTCATTGATAATATTTTAGTTCTTTCAAAAGGTTGAAAGCTTCAATTTTGGAAATGTGGATTTTGAATGGACAGAAGTAACTTAACCAAACTACCATTGTGTGTGGAACTAAAGAATATACCTTTCAATAAATTATTGGATGTTTAAAAAAAAAAGATTGTTAGAAACTTGGACATTAGGAATTTAACCGTTTGGTCTTTTTATGGGGCTCTGGGGTCTTCCAGTTAACAGAATGGCTCGTTCTATACTGCCCTGTTCCACATGGATTCCATCTGCACAGTGGTATGCAGGGGTTAAGGACTCTTAAACCCTGGTTGTTTGTAAACTGTTTTTACCATAAGTAATGGAATAAGTTCATGGTCTAGCCTTACAATTTGTAAATTCTGAAAAGTTTGTGTTTTCCTGGTTAGTATTCTAAATGTTACTGCTGATATGGATTACAGTTTTTAAAAGCTATGATGTGTCAACATAAAGATGAGTTAGTACTCCCGTTTATGTTCATTTGTATTCTCATTTCCATATTTTAGTCTATAATGAATAGTAGAAGCATTATCCTTCTTAATCAGCATTAAATCTTAGTTTATTTTTCAGTGCTGGATATTGAACTTAGGGCTTCACACATGCTCAGCAAGAATTCTACCATGGAACTATATTCTCATACTCCAAAGACTAAATTTAAATTGTTATAAAGTATATTTGAGGAATCAGTCTGACCTGAAATGGTTTTTAGTCTTCTCAAATGGATTTTTTTAATCCTATATTGGATTGTTGTTAATGTTGCTACTATTTATGACTAACTATATTTGTGAAAAATTTGTATATTTAAACAAAAAGCTTTTGACAAACTTTTAACTTGCATGTTTTAAGGTTTTTTTTTTTTTTTTAGTAGATTTTTGTTTTATATTGAATGAGATTATTTTTCTTAAAATTATTTTGTGTGTTGGGCCAGTGAATGTCTTAGTGGTAAATGTGATTGCCAACAAATTTGACTACTTGAGTTGATTATTTGGTTCACATGGTGGAAGGAAAGAACTTACTTCAATAAGCTTTCTTTAGACCATCCCCTATATCCATGTGTACACATGCACACATGTGCATGCACACATCTGAACAGAGAAACACACATCCATGCCTACACACCTTACACATTAATAAATGTATTTCTTTCTTAAAATTTTTTTAGTAGGTTACGAAAATGTTTTGAAGAAAAAATGTTTATTTCATTTTACTACTGTTGACATTCGCTTTTCTATTTTGATGTTTCACATCCAGTGTTACTTGAGAATTTTTTAATTACCAAATTATACTTTTTCATTATTAAAACTTCTTACTGAGAAAGTTACTAACCATATTCACCCTTTTGTTTGTTTTCTAAACTCAGCATATAGATAGAATCACTTATTTTCATTTAGTATTTTTGGCTCATAATTTGATTTCTTAAGTCAAGATAAGCTTCTACCCTGTGTCTCCAATCTTCTATCAAGGAAATGCAAGGTTCCTGAGAAGTGTAGGGGCCTCCACCATGAGGATACTTGTGAATTAAAGTCTTCCTTTAAGACTTGGTTTTGGTATTACTTTTTTAATTTTTCAGAGAAATCATATGAAGTTTGGGATAAGGGGATATCAGGAGGAGATGGGAAAAGACAAAGAATAGGATCAGTATATTATATAAAATTTTTTAAAAATTAAAAAGGTTGTATCTAAAATACAGATTAAATTAGTCTGTGCTGTTATATAACTCTCCTTTGAAGATTACTTAAAATTCTTTTCTGGAAGAATTAGGTTTTATAAAACATGAACTTTTACTTTATTCTTCAGTAACATTTTATTCGACAGTTGTTTTTACAGTTATTTTTTTTCTGCTTGTCCCTCTTTACAATCAAAGAAATCACAACCAAAGCACAACAAAAAGAAGATTTATGCATTTAAGCATTTATAACTGACTTAAACAAAATCATGATTGTTATTTACTATTTTCAGTTTTACAGGTTTGTGGTATATGTTGATTGAGGATTTAAAATTTTTCATTGAGTTACATATATTTTCTTACAATTTTAGTCTTCTTTGGATGACAAGTATGTATAACTACTTTGTTGCTATCAGTTTCTTAAATATCAATTACACTAAGACATAATACTTGTTGTGTTATCTAAATATGGCTTCACATGTCTAAGTGCTTTAGCAGTCAACTCTGAATAGCATTACTCACTTTCTTGAAATATCATTCATGTCTGTCTTGCTGATTTGTTTTGTTGCAGTCAATTTCACTTTTCCTTTACTTCTCAGTACATGGGAAAGCTTTCAGAATATGGATTTTTGACATTGAAAAGTTAATTAAAAATTATGTTAGAGCCATGGCATTTCAGCTCTATGTAGATGAAATTCTTATTTTATACTTTTGAAAATACTTTTCTTTCTAATGCTGATAAAGCCACATTACAGTTTATGTCATGATTGAGAATTTAATTGCTTATCCTAAGTCATGTAATGATGCAGTGTCTGCAAAGTTTCAAGATTTGACTAAACATGACTTTGAACCACGTTTTTCTTTCTTGGTGCTTTGTTTAATACCTTCTTTGATCTGCTTTGAATTTTGCCATTTGATAAATAACTTGTGCCTGTGCTCAGAGTATGGACCAAATCTCATTTGGCATTTTCTTCCTAGGCTAGTTGTTGTAAGTCCTTGATGCAGTAAATGCCTACTGACTTGACTCCTTTTACTGATAGTTCTTTCATCTCCTTTAGGACTGTAGATACTCAGAAAGAGTTTAATTACACACAGAAGCCAATTCTCTTGGGAAACCACTCTGAAATTCATACTTCATAAACAATGAGTTTTGGCCGATCTATTCCTCCTTTGTTGCTGTAAGAGGGTAGTCAGGACTGTTGCTCTGACCATTCTCTGTGGATATTTCCTGAGTTATGAAAAGTAGTAAATGTATAACAACCTAGTATAGCAAGGTTAATTCTTTAGGGCAAAGTTGTATTTAATACTTAGCAAATTGTTATTTTATCACAAAATGGTAAACAATAACTAAAATTTATAATTGTATACTTGAAATAATATAAACAAATTATTTCAAAACTGAAACTTAAGTTTTGCATTCCTGATGTTATATCAAAAATTATATAATCCTAGCATCATTACAGTGATGAATCTTATAGAAGAAAAATTTGCTTACTTTTCTTTAGTATGCAATATTATATAGAGATCATTCAAGTATATAATTGAGTAAACCAGCTATAAAATGTGATTTGTTAGAGAATTGGATTCTGTTATGTTTTTATAGTGCTGCAAAATGGTTTTCATAAAGGCTAAGTCATATCTAAAATTTATAATTCATTACATATTTATAATTACTTCACAGATAGTTGTAAAAAAATTTTAGGAGAGAATGCAAAGCCTAATTATGGATGTCAAGTCACTATTCAATCTGAACAAGAAAAACAGTTAATGAAACAATATCGACGTGAAGAAAAAAGAAATGCCAGACGAGAAAAAAAGACTGGAGAAGATGGGGAAGTTTCTGGAGAAGGAATTTTGCCTTTTGATCCTAAGGAACTCCGGATACAGAGGTAGTAAACAACAGATACTGAAAACATGCAAGTGATACAGTTTTACTGGTCATTGTTTTTCAGAATTTTAGTAATTTGGTGATTCTCTTTAAAACTGATTATCTATGATGAGAAAAGCAATTACTCTTTAACAAGAATAAGTCTTGGTTGTATTCACACAGTGAGACATTTCACTTACAGCTGTGACTAGTCTAAGCTAGTCCATGTGAAGGTTACATGGATATAGTTTGATATCTGTTTCTCTTTTCAATTTAATGATACTATTTTCATGTTGTTTATAAATAGAAAAATAAAATGATGAATGTAATCATTTAAATCACAGTCAGTTTTCAACCTGTGGATTGTGACCCCCTTTGGCAAACCTCTGTCTCCAAAAATAGTTACGTTATGATAAATAACAATAGCAAAATTAGTTTTATTAGTAGCAATCAAACTGTTTTATCACTGGGATCACCACAAGGTTGAGAACCACTGATCTAAATATTTAAACATTGAAAAAGTAATTTATACCTTTTAAACATCTTTATGTTGTAAAGATTATAAAATACAGTACTAAGTCATCCTTACTAATTATTGTCGTGTTAAAGTAGCACCTGGAAATATACTTTACCTATTTACTTTGCCTAAACCTTCTTGGTGACTAATATCTTCCATTTTTTATTTCAAATTCTACTATTTTTAAATGCAAGTGTTTGAAATAACAATTAGTGTGACATTTTATTAGTATATGACTTCATTTTTAAAATAATAATGTCAAATCGGGCCTGATTTTTTTTTTTTTTTTTTTTTTTTTTTTTTTTTTTTTTTAATTACAGAGAGCATGCCCTTCTGAATGCTAGAAGTGCTCCAATTTTGGGAAGGCAGAGAGACATGGAGGTTGAAAAAATTCGCTATCCTCATGTTTATGATTCCCAGGCTCAGGCCCGAGAAACATCAGCATTCATAGCTGGTGCCAAGGTATGTCATTGAATATAACCATTTTTGGAAATGGGTATTTTCTGAGGAAATGAAAGCATAGAGTTTTCCTTGTGTCCTTAAACTTATTACTATTGGATGCAATATGCTAAATTATATGTTAAAATAGAAGGAAAAATGGGATATTGTAGTATATTCTAAGTTCCTGAAATGTATTGCACATTTAGAACATATTTAAATTTTTATGTTGATTTAGTTTGTATTTATGAGTTGTATCCATTGTATTACTGACTAAACTTACAACTATAATGTATGTTTTTCTCGTTATGAGAGTATATTTGTCCTTAAGAATACTGTGTAGCTGATGTGTACTTCACATACTGTGCTCTGTGCTTACTATGAAATACATGACTCCTGAATGTTTTATGGGTATGGATTATGTTTGTTTTTGTTTTGTTTAGATTTATTTCCTTTAAATTAGCTGGATTTATTTGGCAGTGCTATGTTATAAAACTAGCAACATTTTATCTTTCTCTCTTACTTAAAATCTTAACCAGAGCAGTTGTTTTTACTATTTATTTTTGGAATCTTATTTTTGATACTTATAGATGATTTTACCAGAAGGAATCCAGAGAGAGAATACTAAGCTGTATGAAGAAGTGAGGATCCCCTATAGTGAACCAATGCCAGTTGGATTTGAAGAAAAACCAGTTTATATCCAAGATTTAGATGAGGTAAGATGAGCCTTTTGTGTAATAGAAGAGTCATAAATATTGGGAAGCACCATTTGTTAGCTACATTTTGACAGGTAATATATGTGGGGACATCTTCATGGAGACGTGGGTCAAGGAGGAGGTATGGGATGTGGAATGTGAGGAGGGTAGGCTGGGAGGGGAATAAAATCTGGAGTGTAAAAAAATTAAATAAATAAATAAATGATTAAATAAAAAATAAAACAGTGAAATATTAGTATATAGTTTTAAATTTGAGCAAAGCTGAGTTTTGGTACAATCATGCTTTTTGTAACTTTAATTTTTTCAACACTTTTTAAAAAATATTTATTTATTTATTTATTTATTTATTTATTTATTTTATGTATGTTAGTACACTGTCATTCTCCTCTGATGAGAGGAGGTCGTTGAATCCCATTACAGATGGTTGTGAGCCACCATGTGGTTGCTGGGAATTGAACTCAGAACTGGAACAGCATCCATTGTTCTTAACTGCTGAGCCATCTCTCCAGCCCTCAACTATATTTTTCATGATGGTTCTTAAAAGCTTTAACCTCCCTTTTAGCCCACCACCCACCAGAAATAGTGGGAAAGAAAGGATATGGGAAGTGGACCTGTTTAGAAAGGTTCTTTTGAGCAACTCCAGTCTGTGTTGTCTGGAAATCGTCAGTTCAGTTCACAGGTCAAGCTGCAGCTTGATGTACTTGCATTCACTTCATGGATACACCAGCAGTCCAGTTCAATAGACTTTGGATAGCAAACAGGAGTCAGCAGTGGGTAGGTAGGTAGTCAGCTAGGTAGTCACCACTACCTAGCAGAGACAGCCAGGCTTCAGCCTATGCTCCAGTCAGCAGGAGGGATCAGGAGGAATATCAGAAGTTCTCCTTGACTGTGCTTTTCTCAGTGAAGCCAAGATCAGCAAAGAGAAATCCCCTAAAGCTGGAGTTCTAGGTTTTTGTTAGCTGCCATGAGGGTACTGGGGATTGAACCTAGGTCCTATGGAAGAACAGCCAGTGCTATCCTTAACTACTGAGCCATCACTCTAGACCCAAACATATGTTTCTGATTGAAGGTTGTATAACATTTGATTTTCTGACTCCGCATGATTTAGCTTTTTGTTTGTTTTTTGTTGGTTATTATATATGTAGTCAATATCTTTTTATGTCGTTGCTCTTCATTTAATTAAAGCTATTTTTGCTAGTTGCCAGCATAACAATCATTTAATAAAAATACATTAAGTAGCCTATTGTGTCAGGAACAAAATAGAAATTGTTTCAGTATATGTGGTTAGAGACAGTAAAGATAATATGTATGTAATGAAGGTCTGTTGAACATCTGGCTGCTAAAGAAGTAGGGCTTCCTTAAATGTTGTGTAATATGGCAAACTATAAAAATAAATACAGTGATTATTTAGGAAACTAGAGGAAAGAAGAGATCACCCGTGAGCTTGAGCTTGAATGATAATGTAGAGCTTCAAAGGGTTGGGAAAGTCGTTTTGGGCAGTGAAAAGATATAAAGAAATGCTTAGAAAGTAAGACCTAACAAATCAGTTTGAACTACTCTGTACTGTATTTTATCTTGAAAAATGTTTATCTCCAAGCATCAGTATACCTTGAAGGGTCAAACATACAGTAGACACTATATAGTTATTTGGAGGGGATATTTGTATGTGCATGTGCTGGTGTATACGTGAATGCATATTTGTGCTTGTGGAGGCTAGAGGATCCTTGACTGCCGTATCTCAGGCACTGTCTACTCTTTTTTCTTTTCTTTTGAGTCTGGAGCTCACCAAGTAGACTGACCAGCAAGCCCCAGGGATAAGCCTATTTCTGTCTCCCTGTACTGAGGTTGCAACCACTATCAGTTCTTTTTTAACTTATGTTCTGGAAGATTTAACTACAGTTATCATTGTGAGGCATTCCTTTTACTGACTGAAATATTGCAATAAACCAACATTAATGTTGCAGGTAATATTTAAAAAACGATGCCCAGTCCAGCTTGTTCCCAGATAGCCGCCATTTTTCCACAGCTCCAGCTATCTAGAAACACTGGTCCTGGCACCCATGAGACCCCAGCATGTTGGCTGGCTCTTGCCAATCCACCATGCTGTCCACAATGTTTGGCTGAGCCCAGACCCTTCCTGCTATGACCATGGTACCCAGTAGAAATGAGACTCTTAATGCTTAAAGATTATCCAATATTTATATATTTGGAAATGCTCAATTAACAAGATGCTCACACAAATAGAATTGTTAACCCAATTAACTAACCTAGATATGAAGACTGCTAAAGACACTCAGCCATCTGCAGCCATCTTATCTCCTCCACTTCCTTCGTCTTTGTCTCCTCCTCTCCTTCTCTCCTCCCAACTCCTCACTCTGCCTACCACTCATACAGCCCAATTGCCGAACTTTATGCAAGTGTAGTGGGAAAATATCCCGCTACATATTGAAAGTTTTTAAATTATACCATGACATAGTTGGATTTGTAGTCCAGTCATATACTGTTCTGGACTTTAATCTAAAGAGACTATTTGGGATCTGGGCTTGGTGTCTCATAAATAGAATTCCAGCACTTTGAAGCAGGAGGATTGTTATGAGTTCCGTGGTAAATGGGTTACATGCTGAGTTCGGGACCAGCCTGTCTTAGCTCCCCTCCCACACAGAATAAATATTTGGAAATTGCAGCATTCCTTTACAGTACTACTTTTGTGATCTGTAGGTACAAATGAAACTGACATAACTGTAGAGTAATATTTATTTCTTTTGGAATATTTAATAACTGCCAATTCTGTATATGTATGTAAACATTATCTAATAAATGACTGATTTTATTGCTACACTCTGACATTATATCTTGAATCTACCACTTACAGTTGTGTGTTTTTATATAAGCCCATTTGAAGTCTAGATTTTTCACTTCTAAAATAGTGGGTATGGTCATTAGGAATAATTAGAATAACCTATTGAAAGAAGTTACCTAGTAGCCTTCACTTCATGATTTTTGTTTGTTTTTATTAATCTCTATAACTTGTGTAATATTATTCACCTTTACCTAATAGATGTGGCAGTAGAAATCAGAGATATCTCGTTTCTTCAGTAGTATATTTGTAAGTGGTAGCAAAGCCAGCATTTTAACCTTGGCTCCTTTCCCCAAGCCCAACACTTGAATATGCATTACAAATTCCACTTTCAGAAGTGAGTGATCAAGTGAGTTGAATGATGAGTAGAAGAAATTAATTAAAAATCAGGAGCAGTCTCAGGCATTTCATGACTTGCTTATGCTTTCAGGTCCAAGAGACTTTTCTGTGGAGTTTTGTCTAAAAGAGCAAGTAGACATAATAGACACGTGTCTACTATGTTTTAGTTTTTAAAATATAGCTATTAAGGTGTAACTGTCATATAAGTATTTTAAAGTGATAATTAGCTAGGTTTAGCATGTGAGACCATAATCACAAACAAGTGTCCATCTGTAGCTCTCACTTCCACAGGCATCTGTGTTCCCATCTCTCTTCATTTCCCTCTTCTAGCTCCCTCACCAATCGGTTCGCAGGTCAGTTTCTGTACTGCACTTTTCTTATGTCAGTGCAGCCGTGCTGTATCTATTCTCTTTTATCTGCTGTCCTTCATTCAACATGATTATTTTTTATATTCTTCTGTTGCTACATTTCAGAATTTATATTTTGCATATCTTTATATCTTTGTGGTATGCTTTTTTATAAACACAGTTTTGTTTGTGGACATTTGAGTTGGTTTTGTAATTCATGTTCCAAAAAATAAGGTGGTTTTGTGTGTATATTTTCATATGAATATGTATTTTTTCCTTGAGTAAACCATCAAAGACATATATGCCAAATAATATGTTAAGTGTATGTTGTTTAACTTTTTTAAAGTTGGAAAATTTTTGTAGAGAATATCTTCACTATTTTACACTTCTGTTCTTATTATGTATGAATTACCTTTTCTCCAAGTGCTCATCAACATTTGGATTGGATTATTTTATTTGAATTGTAAAACTCACTTTTAAATTGTTACGTTATCATAGTTTCAATTTCCCAGTGAAAGCTGAGGTTGTCTGTGTCTGCGTGTAACCCTCTTTTGTGTGTGTGTGCCTATGTTTTTCTTAGTGAAAAGCGTTTTCAAATCTTTTGCTTCTTTTTAAAGTTAACTTCTTGTTTTGTTACTTCATTTACAAAATTCATTATTCTGAATACAAATATTTTATGTTTCCAACATAAATGTCCCTTCTAGTCTGAGGATTTCTCTACATTCTTAACAATTTTTTAAAATTGTAGGTGTTTTGACACTACTTTTTTTTTCTGAGATTATAATTACACCATTTTTTCTTCCCTTTCCTCCATCTAAACTCTACTATATCCTCTTATCTTTAGTTCTTTCTCAAATTCATGCTTCTTCTTTTTTAGTTGATATACACACAAACACACTAGTATGTCAGGAGTCACTTATATTTCTGTTACAATGACTCATGCTCCTTCTTTATTTTAGGTTGGACAGTTGGCTTTTAAAGGAATGAAGAGACTCAATAGAATCCAGTCTATAGTATTTGAGACAGCTTACAACACCAATGAAAACATGCTGATCTGTGCCCCTACTGGAGCTGGGAAGACCAATATTGCCATGCTTACTGTCTTACATGAAATCCGCCAACACTTTCAACAAGGTGTCATTAAAAAGAATGAGTTTAAGGTAAGAATTTACAAATCTGACTTTTTTAAAGTTATAGAAGATAAAATGCAACCTGGGAATTCACAAAGATATTTATTATAGTAGAAGTTGTATAAAGAATGCTGCTTGATTGACCTCATTGGTATAAAGGCAGTCTTTCTGTTCTGGAAATCCCAGTACCCTTGGGGAAAGGCATGAAATTGTGTTCAGCTTGGAAGCAGTGTCTACTTTCTAAATAATGAGGCAGTGTAAGCAAATATCATATTGTCCTTTCACTTAAAGGACAATATTTTATTTATTTAAATAACCATGTGCTTAATCCACCAAAGATAAGTACTTTTCATATATCATTATTAACATTTTTCACAGGAAATAGCTAGAATCATATTTCACAATAAATTGTGACTTCTTTTGGCTACTGTGAAATAAATGGTATTGTAGTTTTTGCTCATTCATCAAACAAATGTTTGTTTGGTATAGATTGTATATGTTGCTCCAATGAAAGCTTTGGCAGCTGAAATGACAAATTACTTCAGCAAACGTCTCGAGCCACTGGGCATTGTTGTGAAAGAATTGACTGGAGATATGCAGTTGTCAAAAAGTGAAATTTTACGAACTCAGGTACGTTGTCCAAGCATGTCAGTTTATGATGTTCATTTTAAGGCTATGAAAATTATTGTCCAACTGAATTTTAAGAAACAATGGAAACAAGAAACTTATTTCTGATCACATCTGCTCTAAAAATAATTTTTCATGTTGCTTTGTCCTTTGATAGCCTTGTTGAGATTCTTGTCATATGAATGTTATTTCATAGCATAGACTTTATGTCTCTGGACAGTTTTTACATTAGGGAATGAGAATGTGTGTAAGATTGTAGCTGAATTTTAAGAGGAATCACTACAGAGATCTTGAAGTAATCATACTAGACTTTTAGCCTATTAACATATAAGAAGAAATTATAAACATTTTATTTTTTCAAGTGTGAATGTGTTAATGTTCTATATGTAGATCTATAAGTAAAATGAATAATAAAGGTATTCAACATTCAGTTTCTACTTTTAAAGATTGTGTATTATGGCTTAGTAGGAAAAGAACATATGGAATTGTAACCAGGTTGATGTTGATAGTTGTAATCCATCAGCATGGAAATATTTCTTTATTTATTTTTTGATTGATATAGTTGATTATTAAGCTGTATAACTTTTCTCCCTTTAGTTTGTTTGCTATTTCTTGTGTTTTAGATGCTTGTGACCACGCCAGAAAAATGGGATGTAGTAACAAGAAAGAGTGTTGGGGATGTTGCTCTTTCCCAAATTGTAAAACTCCTGATTCTTGATGAAGTTCACTTGCTGCATGAAGACAGAGGCCCAGTGCTAGAAAGCATAGTTGCAAGAACCTTACGGCAGGTAAGACACAGTTCCAAACTTCAAAGCTTCGCTGGTCTCTTGTGTGTCTCTTTCCTACTCCAGCTTCCTCCTCCTGACATCCATCACAGCACTTTTCCTGACACCATCACAGCACTTT
>JANHMN010000019.1:26488110-26499051 GCA_030674055.1 Rhabdomys pumilio
ATATATATATATATATATATATATGTATGTATATATATATATATATTCATTCTTGAATTCCTATAATCATTGAAGCTCTTTTTTAAAAATCACAGTTGGAGAACAGCCAGAATGTTCTGCAGCATGAGAAATGATTTGATAAATTGCATTCAGTTTCTTCAACAACATACTACATTGGAGGCTTTAAAAAAAAAGTGAAGCACATGAACTGAAATTCTAAGATACCCACATTACATTCTTTATGGAACAAGAATCTGTCCTGTTTGTAGAGCAAGCTAATTTTATAGGAAGAAAAAGAACATAGTATATATTTACATTCATTCACTGTTTCATTTAATGAACTCTAACCATATGCTTGCTAAATACTCCCAAGCACTATGAATTTAGTGGTAAAGAAAAGTTCTTGGATATATTTGGTTTTAACCAGACATAGAGTGAGGTACGTCTGTGATGGCAGTTGCAGGAAGCTCAGATGGAATGGAGGAAAATTTATGATGTGTCACATTTTAACATGTCAGTATATAAATATACACACAGTAATACACCTACATAAAGTTCAGAGACCTTACAGCTGAATGTACTGTATAAAGTCAAGTATTATCTAATTCAGCTTCAGAATAGCTTCAATGATGCATGTAGTTGTGACACAGAAGACACATAAAAGGTCTGCAACTGCCTCTCTTCTCTCCAGCACCTATTTGTGCCCCAAATTTTGCACCCAAGGGTCTGAATAAAAGTTTGCAGGTCATCTTTTACATCAAAGGTAATGATTTTGATCCTGATTTTATTTTTTATACTTTATGCCTTGATATTAGAAAATTGGTGACATTTTCACAGAGCCATGATGCGTGAACACATGCAGATTTATTTTTTAGTGAACTACTTTATGAGTCCAGTCCATCAAGCTAAAAGCATTTCACGGATGAGGGCTTTCTTGCAATCATAGTGTTTTAGAGGCCGAGCAAATATTATCTGCACATTGTTAGAGGAGTGTGGTCATGTGTTCACATTATAGTAATTTAACTAGCCTGACTTTTAGCTTCCCATAGTGGCAGGAAGTAGCATGAGGTTTGCCTTCAGTCCTCTCTATGACTGTGTACACTGTATTATGTACATGGTTGTACTACATGTAGTTTGTTCTAGAAAACATTTAAATCTACAACATTATCCCACTATCTTCATAATGTTACCAATTTTCAATTGTTTTCTACACTTTTCTTACTTGTAATCCTAAGAAAATCATCCAGATTTCTTTAGGTAGATATTAAAATTTACTAAAGGCTGGTCATCTCATTTTGATGGCTACCAATCTGTCAGCTACTATGTGTTCCGTCCAATTGAAAGTATTTTATTTTTTTTTCTTTCTTTATAGCACATTAACCCTGCATTCTAGTCTTAACTCAACTTTCTAGAGATTTTTTTTTTCTCTCTGTGTTAATTGCTTCTAAATGACATTTTACTCAGTTACTTTATTCTTGGTCACATTGTACAAACATTGACTAAAAATATACTGTTCATTTGAACCTGTCACATACTACTTGTTTAATTAAAATCGTTATTCTGCTTTCTACATACTAAAAGATGCCTGAAATAAATGTATATGTTCCCTCTGTTTATGCTTTGTACATTTTTAGCATTTATCAATGCTTAATAATCATAAAACTAGCTATGCTTCATTCTTTAAATTTCTATATTTCCCACTAGGTTTTAATATCCTTAATGTAAATGTATCTTTGATTCCATATATTTCTGAAGTGCTAATGTAGTTCTCATAACACTTTGTATTAAAAACCATGTTTCTATTTGTTCCTTGTTATTTACCAAATGTTTCCAGTAGATGGTAGTGTTTCACATAATAATGAACCATAACACATGGTAATGTGAGTGGTGCTGGAAGCTATTCAATGTAACTTCTGGTAGAAATTAAATGCTGGATTGTGGACTACGTTCACGGCACACTTGGCATGATGAGATGTTAAGATAAATATATAAGAAATTATAACTTAATTGCCCTTAACAACAATAAACTAATACTGTTCCTTAACTTTTTTCAGCAAGGAGACAGACTGTCCAAATGTAAATTTTATGAGATAGTAATCATAAAAATTTACTATAGAAAGAAAGCCTTATCAGCATTGTTCCCACCCACCACCCTAGAAAGTTAACCTCCTAGTTTCTGGGGTAAAGATAAACAAGAATCTAAGATTTTTTTTAGTGAGACTAAGTCCATGTGTGATATTTCTTTCTCTGTGCTACAGTTTTCAACCAATGCCATCTGTTTTTGATTCTCACATTTACGTTTCAAGTAGTCTCTGTGGGTGTGTGTCTGTGTTGTACTCAGTGCTGCATCATCTGATTACTGTGGACTATGCAGTCAAGGAGTGTAGGTGGCTGGATGGTGCTGGAATTATGAAGGTATCCATAAGGGTCTGCTTTGCTTATTTCATTGTATCTCCAAAACTGAGCAATCTTATCAACAATGACTTTGATAACAATATTGTAACAACATAGTGATCTATGTTTATTACCAAATAGATGGATTATTCTGACCATCCTTTGATTTTATTCCTTTATACATAATATAATCAGAATTTGATATTTGTTTGTTTGCTTGCTTGTTTGTTTTGAGGAATTTTAGTAATTTATTTTTAGACAATTGTGAGAACCAAACTTATGGCTGGTGCATATCAGGCCAACTCTCTACCAGAGATCTAAGTTTCCAGCTCTAGCTTTTGAAATTTATTAAATTAATTTCATTGTTATAAAGCTCGTATAGCTATTTAATGTCAATTCCACAAGTTCTAATGATAATAAATAATAAATATAGTGTGTGTTGGGGGGGATAATACATGGTCTTACACATGCAAAGCAAGTAATCCACTTCTGAGTCTTCTCTTGGGCCTATATCTCTTATGCCTGCACTTTTAGACGATAAGACCTCTGTTGACCTCTGACCTTATATCCATTTCCTGCACTATAATTTTTAGTAGCTCATATTGATAGAACACATGATAGTTTATTCTGAGTTTTTTTATTTTTGCTTCAGTTAATTTACTTAAATTTTATTTAATTAAATAAATTCCTTTTAAAATTACCCATACAGGTTGAATCCACACAGAGTATGATAAGAATTCTTGGATTATCTGCAACTTTACCCAACTACCTTGATGTCGCTACATTTTTGCATGTTAACCCCTACATTGGACTTTTCTACTTTGATGGCCGTTTTCGACCTGTACCTCTTGGACAGACATTTTTAGGGATTAAAAGTACAAATAAGGTAAGAGTTCATTTTGATAGTTGTATTTCTAAAAAAAATATTTTTATTGGCTTATTGTTGAATACATAATTGGGATTAAATAATATCCAGCATCACTTCCATAACAGACAAGTATGGCTTAAAATGAAATCAGGCACACGCCTCAGTGTTGGTAGTAAAAAGTCTTCCTACAGAAGTTCTAGTGGTAGGTAACAGTATTTCAACATGTATTTTGTAATTTTAGCTGTTGAAAACTTCACAAAGTTATTTTAGTTTAATTGAAGGCCATTATAAAATAATAAAATCTGTTATTAAGTCAGTAATATATATTTTGATACAATCTTCATTTAAAATAAGGAATAATTGCAGTTGAAAAGTAATCTCATACTAGCAGCCAATAGAGGAGAATTATGCTTAAGAAAATATATTTTATTATATTAATTATGTATATAAACAATATTTTTAATATTCTGTATAATGCCTTAAAATAGTCAGTCTTTTAATGGTACCACCATTATGCCATTTGTAGTATTGGTGTTCTTATTACAGTTTTCTAATAACATAAGTAGTAAAATTTATTCTTTTCAACTCATACTGTTCCTTAGATGAAATGCTTTAGGATAATATTCAAGGTTCTTTTGACTTCTTTTCTAAAAGAGAACAAATTAAAATTTTATAACATTAGGCTAAACTTGGCTTTTCATTAATTACGTTAGATTTTCTAAAGTTGTTTTATTAGTAAAACAACCATTTTTTCCCCATACCATTAAAATATTGGATGAATACTCAGTAAATGAATATTTAGTGTATGAATATGAATGCTGGTGCCTGAGGGCGCTAGGGTTTTTGGATCAGACTGTAGTTGCAGCTGACATAAGTGCAGAGAACCAAGTCCTCAACGAAAATTGTCAATGATCTCAAACACTAAGCCATCTCGCTGGTTCTAACAGTCAGTCATTGTTATTGCAACAAATAATGTACAGAGGCTGCATGGTATAAAAGTAAGTATTAGTTGTGGACAAATGGCTCAGTGGCTAATGGACTTGCAGCAGCCACAGAAATGCCAAGTAAACCTGGTCTCCTGCCTGCAATCCCATCATATAGTCAAACACGCTGGCTAGCTATACTAGCCACACTGTGAGCTCTAGATTCAAGTAAGAGACCCTGCCTTAGTATCTACAGTGAAGAGTAATCTAGGAAGACACCTGATGTTAACTTCTACTTCTACATGCACATGCATACAAATATACATGCACAAACATGCTAATTTACCTCCTATGACCATATACACATGACAAAGAGAATCACAGTGAACTACCTTTCTAATTTTAAAGTTTCTTTGTAGATTTAGAGAAGAAAAAGTATCATCTATGTTATGGTAATTAATAATCGTGACATACATATTTAGCTTTCTGATTTGGGGTCTGATTAATACTTGCTATTTGTTTTTCTAACATTTCTTAATGTATAGTTTATTATTTAATTCATTTCAGTGTGTCATTAAGATTATAGTTTTTTTTAGAGTTTTCTAGATTTCTAACAAATTATAGAATATGGTTATTACAGAGATGTTTTTAAAATATTTCAATGCATTTAAGCCATCTTAAATCTTATTTTTTTTCAATTACATCATGTAGATTGGCAAATCACTTACAGGTAATTAAATTCAAAGTGTTTATCATAGCATTATAGTAGTAGCATGCTCACCAAATGTTGACTGAAGAAATGATATGATACTTTTGAAGATTTAGAAATTTGGCAATTCAAGGAATTAACATACCATAGTGTGGATAGTAAATTATGTTTCTTATAGTGACAGATTTTTTTTTAAAGATTTATTTATTTAATATATGTGAGTACACGATTACTGTCTTCAGACACACCAGGAGAGTACATCAGATGCCATTACAGATGGTTGTGAGCCACCATGTGGTTGCTGGGAATTGAACTCAGGACCTCTGGAAGAGCAGCCAGTGCTCTTAACCACTGAGCCATCTCTCCAGCCCCATAGTTACAGTTTTTTATATTATTAGAACTTACACTAATTTTATATTAATTCGAAATACATTGTTGGTACGTATGAAGATCTCACCAGGGTGTTGTTAAGGTTGTTTATAATCAGTTACTGGAAATTTCAGTTAAAATTCAAGATATGATCCAGTTGTTACTTAAAACGATGAGAAATGGTAAGATGGTATTTCCAATTTGAAATGAACCATACCCAAAGTACACTGAAAATGTTGATATTTAGAATGGGGATAGGATTTGCTTTTCAAATCCTGTGATCATCTCATCCTACTTAGCAACAGATTATCAATTACAAGTCTTGGAAGCTCTAAAGTGTTCGATATTGAATTAATATACACAATGTATTAGTTTCTTTCTGTAGATTATTCTTTGCCATTCAACCTGTGTTGTCTAGGTTTTCAGACTTGAAAATTGTGTGACTCCTGAAATGAGATAGGAAATAAATAGCCTGGAGAACGAGGCTTCTTATGAAAGTTGATTGCTTTAAAATGTATTCTAACACAGCTCTAGCTTTTAAAGCTAGACACAAACTCTTTAGTCTTTGTACTATGGTTGAAGTACTTTGTGTTTTTTTTTTTTTTTAATTTTATTTGTATTTTTTATGTTAGATACTTGAATTTGTTGCTTCTGTTCTAATTAGTCTGAACGGTTTTGTACTATAATTGACAAAGTTTCATTTGACGTTTTATTGTCTAATTTTATAATTATCATGTATTCAAATCTTTAAGATGCAGCAGTTAAATAACATGGACGATGTATGCTACGAAAGTGTTTTGAAACAAGTAAAGGCTGGACACCAGGTACACTGAGCTTATATTGTTTCTAAGAAATGCTTAATGAAAAACTGTAGATTTTTCAATCTTTACTTTTTCTGAATTCTGAATTTTTTATTTCTTAATTGTTTTAGTGTAATAGATAGCTGTATAAATCATGTAAATATTCCTAAGTGATATTGATATTCTGATACTAATATGTCAGGTATTTTGTTTGCCATTTTATTAAGTATTGAAGAAAAAGGTTGGCCTTTACATTTCTGTTTCTTTTAATCTTTGTAAACAGAACAACCTCAAAACTCAATTCTATTCATATTTTTAAATATTGTTAAGGTTTTCATAATGTTACTTTTACTGTTATCATTAAGTATATTTGAAATGTATTTAATAAACTTAGTATGGTTTAATCGTGTTTGGTAGTTGAGCAGTTCAGATCTGGGATGTAGCTCAATGCGTTTGTAGGTCAGTGCGTTTGAGACACTGAGTTCCATCCCTGGCCAGTGGTGGTGAGGAAAAAAGAAGTAGTCTTGTTTTTTATTAACATCCCAATAGTACCAAAATTCTTCAAGGAAAAATTGGAATGATAAAACACTTATAAAAATTTTGTTTTTCTATTTTGGTTGTTGTTGGGGCTGGTCTTTGGGTAAGATTGGTTGATTTAATTTGGCTGATTGTTTTTAGAGGCATGTTTCTCTATTTAGTCCTGCTGACCTCATACTCAACTTCCTGTGTGTTAGGATTTCAGGTTTGTCCACCTATAACCAGCTGTGTGATTTTACTAGAAGAGTGCAATTTATTTATTTAGATAGTACTTGTCTTTTGTGATTTGTGAGCTGTTTTTTTCTGATTCTTTGCAATTTTTATTTTTTTAAGAGTTTTACCATATCTAGTCAATGACTGTTAATTTCATTAGACAGCTCAAAATCATTGGTAAAAATCTGCAATGAAGAAATACTTTACTAAGTTTTCAAAATACCTTAATAGCTCTATTCTTCGTTTTTCATGATTTTAAAACTTGCAGAAAAATTTATGGTTTTTAAGACTATAATGTAATTTCAACATATCTGTCTTTTCTTTCTTCTCTCCAACCCTTCCCATTAATCCTCCCTTGCTTGTTTTCATAGCTGGCTTTTACATTAGTTATTATTACATGCATTTATGTATATGTACATACATAAGTTCTCCCAAGTCTGTGTAATGTTACTTTTGTGTATATTTTCAGATAATCAGTTGGTATGCTCTTTTCTGGGGGAGACTTTTTCTCTCACTCTCAGCTTTTATTTGTCAGTAGTTCCTATGTAGTGTTGATGCCTTGTAAGCTTTTCCCTGTTCACTTTTGTGTGTCTATTGGTGGTATATTTGTTCAGCTCATGTGTAGGCAGTCATGTTGATGAGTTTATGGTTATGGTTTTTGATGTTGCCAGGAGACAACCTCATAGCAAAATCCCTGGTTCCTCTGGCTCTTAGAATCTCTCTCCCCTGTCTTCTGCAATGTTTCCTGAGCCATAGGTGCTGGGATGTTTTGTAAATGTGTAGATGTATCCATTGGTGTTAGGCTCTACAACTCTGCTATTTTGATTGACTGTGGTTTTCTGCAAATTTTTTGGTCTGTTTCAAAAAGAAAAACATAGTTTTGTGTACAGAAGAATCCTTTTCCCAGAGGCTGAATCATAACACAGCTGCTGTATATATATGAGATAAGTCAAAACTAATCTGGACCTGAGATTGACACCAGCCAGTGAACATGTTAGAGCATGTTGTCTTTCTTTAAAAAGGAGTGTCAAAATTTGTTTTTCTATTCAACTTAATAGAATGAAGTATTGAGAACTTTTGTTTGATTGTTTAAGCTTACCTCATATATTTTATTTGGGGGTCTTCATTTCCTTATTCATTGCTTCTTTTTTTTTTTTTTTTTTTTTTTTTTTTTTTTTTTTTTTTTTTTTTTTGCTTTGTATTATTTTGAGACAAGATCTCATGTGTATCTTAGGATGCCCTTGTATTTCTGATTCTCCTTGCCATTATCTCTCAAGTGCTGAATCACAGGTATCGCCTCACCATTCCTAGGGATCTCACCCAGTGTTCCCTGCATGTGAGACAAATCACTCCATGGACTGAACTGCATCCTCACTTCTCTACTTTTAACTATTAAAGTGTATTTTTATCACTGCTACTTTTAATTGGAAAATCGAGAAGCCCTGATTATTTTAAATTAGTACTTTTTATATTTTTTTTATTAAAACCTGAAAATGATAAAACATTATCTTACATTTATTAAATTCTCAGTATGTAATGAGATATGTACTGTTACATATAGTTGACACATGAAAATGAGGTCCTGCCTGGGCAAAAAAGTAATACATTGGGGTACTCTATTTAGAGCTGTGGATTAGCAAAATTTTTACATGGGAGCTTTTAATTGTGTTTGGCTGTTATTCCAACACAAGCTAACCTTTATCAATATATGGTAGACTTCAGTATAAATAAAATGTTCAAATGTTTTTAAATAATAGAAATAGAAATAGAAATATATTACTGTGAAATATACAATATACATGTGCTAAGGAGCAAGCCAGCGAAGAGGTAATCTTCCACTTCGATTTCAGCCTTAGTTTCTATGTTGACTTTCCTCAGTGATGGACTGTGGCTTGAAAGCATAAGCCAGAGAAACCCATCCTTCCTCACATTGCTGTTGTTCATAGTCTTGTGTCAACAGCAACCGAAAGAAAACTAGAAAATGCTTCTACCCTAGAATTAAAGAAATGAAAGTAATCTTTTTTAAGTGTATGTATGTATGTGTACTTACATATATTTAGCAGTTACTGGCCAGATTATTGGTACAGTCTTTCCTTTGCATCTTTGAAGGTTCTAGATGCCAATTCCAACAGATAGCAGAATCCGAAGGTTTTCAAGGCTTTAATTTAAAATAACATTGCTATTTGCATATAACCTATGGGCATCTTCCCACACACTTAAATTTTTTCTAGATTTCTTACTATATCTATTGCATAATGATCTCTGTAAATAATCGTTCTATATTGCTTATAGAATAAAGCTAAGGTAGAAAGACTATATATTCACTGCAGCTAGAAGGTTTTTTGGGGGGTTGCAATTGTTAAAAATATCTCTTATAAGCAGTTTGTTAAATATGTGATACAGAACTCTTGAATAATGAATCACAGATCATTTTTCAATGAGGATAATTGTATTTTATACACTATTATGGAACACAGGAGAGCTTCTCATTAGAACATATCATTTTGTACAGTTCAAAGAGTACAATGTTTGGACGTTTTGTTTTACGGAGGTGAGTAGATGTTGATTGGAGATGTATATATAGTACAGATGAAATCTTACTACCAACTACATTTTTTCACTGTAAATTCACTTATTACTTTACTTCTCAAAACAAAAGTTCCTGAGCACAGGCTCATATTGTAGTAATGGTGCCTAGTTAGGAGGAAAAGACTTGGCTAGGATACCCAAGGCAGCCACCAGGTTATCAGGTGCTGTTGATTCTAAAACACAAGGAACCTAGGAATTGAGGCTGTACACTGTGAAGAGAGACATGGGACACAAGGATTACCTATTCACCTTTGGTTTTCATGTCATGACATTCATGACTGCCAGTTCTTCATGAATATGTGAAATCTAAGTTGGTTTCTACACTGGTATCTAAGTGAAATTGTTGTGTCTATGGTGATTGTGTTAAAGTGCAGTTGCTGTTTGAAGACAAATGTTGATATCTGCAATTATATCTAGCTCTGTGCTGCCTCCCCTCCAACAAGAATTAGAATGGGATAGCTATGACCCTGTACACAGCTGGCCTCTAAGAGCAAGTTTAGGATGTATGCTCATAGTACCTGGTTTTGAATAATTAGCAATGACTCATTTATTAAGATTTTTTTGAGTTTTATTTTTAATATGAATATATTTTGTGTATTTCTTCATTTCATAATATTGGCATAGTTTGCTACTATTTTACCATCTTAATATAGTGATAATCATAAATGTTTATCACTCATAATGCTTACTTTTCATATCTTTGTGAGAGTCTATATTCATGTATGCATATGTGTTCACATGAGTATGGGCAGGTGCATATATGAGTGTGCACACGTGAGGAATTCTAAGGCTGATGTTGAAATTTTTCCTCATCCTCTCTTTTACCTTACTCTTTGAGGCAAGGTCTCTAAATCAGTCAAAAACTCTCAGAAGAGGCTGCTGTCAGCTTGATTGGTGGATTCCATCTCATCTTTCTGAGGCTAGAATTACAGGTGGGCTATCATACTTAGCTCAGTATTTATCCAGGTTCTAGGAATTTAAACTCTTGATCCTCTTCCTTACCAAATAACGGACTTAATCACCAAACCATCTCCCTAGCTTCTACTAGTCTTTTCTTGCTACTTTTCTACTTAAATTTTTATTAATTCATTCCCTAAAATGGAATCAGAAGAAACGCTACAATTTATCAACTTGTATAAAATAAATAGAAACATTTTGTGGTAATGTCAGACCTGAGAACCTTAAAAACTAACGAATGAGACAGAACCTTCTTTTAAGTAATGCTGATAATATAGTTTGATGTAAGGTTGTGACCTAACTTTTTTGCCACTTAATTCTTTTCAGTTTATGGTATATAAGACAAAGTGGTATTATAAGTAAGAATGATTTGTTTTTCTTTTGTTTAGCAAGTATTTTTTTCTCATGCATTTGCTTACTGTAATTTTAGGCTTTGGTTTGGACATGCACTCACTTTTACTAGAAAAATACTTCCTCTCCAATTTTTTTTTTGTTTCAACCTGAGACTTTGCGGTCCTTTGGCATGTATACATGCGTGTGTGTGTGTGTGTGTGTGTGTGTGTGTGTGTGTGTGTGTGTGTG
>JANHMN010000019.1:26499061-26533577 GCA_030674055.1 Rhabdomys pumilio
GTGTGTGTGTGTGTGTGTGTGTGTGTGTGTGTGTGTGTGTGTGTGTGCGCGCGCGCACGCGCACGCACGCATATATGATGTAGATATAGGTATACAGATATGAATATATCCAGATATATGTGTGCACGTATATCTGTATATGAGGACTTAAAATAATCACTACTTATTCACTACAGAGTCGCTTGTATTTGTATGTATTCTTACACGTTTAGTTCATCTTATGGCCTTAAATTCCCTATAATTTTTCCTGATCATTTTACTATATTGTATTTTAATTGTTGAAAAACATGACAGGCCCATAAATAGAAATAATAACATTAAATGTCTGTTCTCCCTAAAAGTCTGTAATCTAAATATTTTTTAGTATGTTTTGTGCAGTGTGCTTACAGATTTTTGTTCAGTAGGGTAGATCATACTGAGAAAGATTAGCTGTGACATGTATTGTCATTTTCATAATCATTGTCATAAATGCAGTTTTATTGTGATTTTCTTGTTCTTGTAGACAGTATGTTGTTAGTGGCGTGAGGAAGACCAGAAATAGGAATGCACTGGAACTTTTCCCATTGGTTGACATTTGCCATTGAGCCAGTGCTTTCATATTATAAACATTCTCCTGGGAAGATTATAGGTTCTTACACTAAACCAGTCATAATACAGCTGAGAGTTCTTTTGTAACATAACTGGAATGCTCCATTCTTCTCTCTTCTTATGTCTTCTATACTATGTGAATTCCAATGAGGAGGTGCCTGAAAGAAATCTTTCATTGTATTTGTCTTCTAAAAGGATTTGTCCATTTAATTTTTGTGTTTATAAGTTAATCTGTGATAATTTAACTTGAGAAGTGGCAGCATTCTGCTGAATGCCACTGCAGTGTGGCTACCCTGACAGTTGCACTGTGGGTATTTAGAAAGCAAGGTTTTTATTTTTGAAGCTGGAGTTGGCAGTTTCAGTAAGTTCATCAATACTTGATTCCATTACAATGCTTGGCTTGTCATTTTACTCTCTCATACTGCAACTTGTGTAGGTACTTATTTCCAAGGGCTTTCAGTCCTCAAAGGTTCTTTATTTCCTTACGAGATGCCTTGAACTATGCACTGTTAGATCTGTACTTTTAGAAGGTCAGCAAAGAGCAGTACAGTACGGTTGGTGTTCGGTAGAGTTCCTAAATTCTGTTTTTTGTTCATGGTTAATGTTAAAGTTAGTTTTTCTGTTGTCTCCAACTGCCTTTGTATGAAGTTACAAATGATAGTTTTAAATACATGAGTTTGTATACATCTGTCTGTGAAAAAATGAAGAATATGTAGTTAAACCTTTTCTAAAAAGTGGACAGACACATTAATTCTGCCCACTTCTGCTGATTGGAAAGTATAACTGTATGTGCTTTCTTTTCTGAGAGACTTTCTACCTAAAACTTTTATTGTGCATATAAGCATAATAAGTTATACAGTTATGGATTTATTTATGGACCAGTACTACATAGCTAGTTATATTGTGAGATTTGTTCCTGGAACTCTGACAGATCTAACTACATATGAGCACATTATTATTGAACAGCCAGCTACTTATTCAATGGATATGCCATTCTTTGTTAGTGGGGAAGGATGGATTTAAATTTTAAATTAAAAAGATCTATTTTCCCTTTAAATATAAGTCATCAGTTATTATACAGTTTTAATAAATATGTAAGCCAGCCTTTTCTAGTTGAAGATAACTGATTGAAGTTCCCAGTGTCTACCTCATGCCTCCAGCATTTCCTAGTTTAAGGCAATAGTGAGAAACAAAGCACACATCACTGAATACGTCTAACTTGATTTGTTTCTTTCCTTTGAGATTGTTTGGTGGTTTGGTTTCTTAGTACTTTGATTTTATTAGAGCAGGTACTTTTCAAATCAGTATTAAGATTGAAGCTGAGGCAATTTTTTTATTTTTTTAAGGTTGATGATTCTTAGGCAACAAAAAGGTGTTCCTGCTAAATAATTAACATTTTCTTCTTAAATTTTTTTTGTTTGAGTAAATTAGAAAAGAGAAGTCCCCTGTTCAGAAGCCGTGCTGATACTCTCTGTCCATGCTTTATTCTATGGGTTTCAGTACCCCAGTCATCTAAATATGTGCCTTCGTGTACTTAATAGACTTTATGTGTAGCTGTGCCTTAAAAGCATTGACAACGGTAGGAGGCAGTTGTGTTCCACTCAGGCATGTGTGCTGACAGATGGAGAAAACCTTTTCCTGTTGATTTTCAACATTCCTACTCTGCAGGACTTCAAGCTCTTCGTGGCTACTGGGAAATTAAAAGTTGGCGATTCAGCCTTTAATTTTGATCCATCTGCTCAAACTAATGAGACGTCTCATTTGTAAGCTTTTCTTTGTGTTACCAAATGCAAGTACAGCTTTATCATTCCTCTTAATAATTCACCTCCTCCTGTGTAACTTGCAGAATGGGAAAATAATTCATGCCTTAATTCTTTTGAAATTTTCTTTTTGTACAAACTTTGTTACAATGATAGAAAGACAAATTAGGAACTTTCCCCAATTATATTTGATACGTGACATTTTCTCATCAAACTCCGAAAATAAAATCATATCTTTATTTAGTAGCTTTTTATCCAAAAATCTACCTCCTATTTGACAGAAGAAAAGACTTGGTTAAGTAGGACCCAAGAACTTTAGCCCTGGGTTAAAACTAAACATCAGTCTTTATTTATTGTATATGTGCATCTTATTTTCTTTTCCTTCATTGTTTACAACTGCTTTTACTTGGTTATTTAAAAAAATGTCTTAAAATTAAAATTGATGAATAACTAGATGAGCTTTTTGTATGAAGGGAATGATTGGTGTGTGTGTGTGTGTGTGTGTGTGTGTGTGTGTGTGTGTGTATGTGTGTACACACCTGTGACTACAGAGGTTGGCATCATCAGGTGTCTTTCTTAGTTGTTCTTACTATATTTTTTGAGACCTTGGAGTTACAGATTTAGCTAGGTTTGCTGTCCAGACCAGTCCCCCACCTGTGTAACTTTCAGAGTGGGAAAATAATTGATAATTTCACATCAATCCACCACTGCTTAACCCGAGCTGGGATTATAGGAGTATTCAGCTGTGCCTTGCCTGGCTTTTTACATGGGTCTGAAGAGCAGAACTTAGGCTCTCCTACTACACAATTGATTGAGCTACCTTTTTAGTCCTTATTGCTTAACAATGTTTCTCAGGTTTATTCATACACAGTCAAAACAAATTCCAAGTACTTACTTTCATGGTGGAAATTAGCAATGACTGACTTCTTTTGCCTGTGAAATCATTTATTCTCCATATGCAAGCATCTCTGATTCCTTTTGATTTTCTGTCATGTTAAATCATTTAAGATGTTTTACTTGTGTGTGACTTTGGATGCTGCTTTCTTTGTTCACCCTGACCTCATGAGGTGTTATTTTGAAGGCATATATAGGTAATCCTCTTAAAGATACTTTTTCATTATATGAATATTAAAGATATTTCTCCTTAATCTTTACTACAAAAGATGATAGTTGGGGGGAAAAAAAGTCTAGTTTTGAACTGTAAGAAAATCTAAATGAAGCGTTTCCTAGACCTCTACTTTTGACCTCTACCCCATCTCCAGTTCTGTTGAGTCTTACATAAAATTTAAATTTACTTATTTTTCAGTTTGTAAATAAGTTTGTAGGACTTATAGAGTCTGTATTTTGGTTTCTAATTAGCATTACAATAATTTTCTTAGAACTTTTCCTTTTCTGTCGATAAGCTAAGTATTTCTTAACATTTCCATATGTTAACACTATATAAAATAGTTTATAACTTACCACATATACTTCTTAAATAAATGGTACTCTTGTCTAAAATTAAGGAGAACCAATTATTAAGATTAATTTCCCTATTATATCATTAATTTTACGATCCTTACATAGACTTTATAGTGAAGATCTTGGAATTAAAAGTTACAAACACATTAGCTTTCCATTTGGATCAAATGCTAGATGATTTAGCATTGAGGTGAATATTTAGATAATATGAAGGCCAACAGAATATCAACACTATAAAAAAATTCTAGTGTATAATTGTGAAAATTTACTGGTTATACTTTAATCTATTAGTTACATTTTAAACCTTGCATTTTATTCTTGAAGAGCAGTGATTTTTTTTTCCTAGTACAGTCCTTACCAAACAAACCCTGTCAGCACTTAAGGGATTCTTTTTAATACTGAAAAATGCTTGTGATTAGCCAAGATAAATGGAAGAATAAGACCAATTTTACTAATTTTCTCTAGGTACAGTGCTGTGCATTCACCAGTCTTGGTGTATTACTTCCTCTGTGGTAGTGAAAAAATGTCTTGTGACTCGCATCCTAGAAAATATATAAAAATTCTGTTTTATTAACATAAACTTCCAAACTGAAGTCTTCAAAGGAGATTGTTTGTGAATGTCCTCTCTTATTTTTTATCATGAATATTTTTACAGTTGCATTTTGCTTTGAACAATTATTTGAAGAGCAGTTGCTCTTAGCCCCCAATAATCAAAACAGTGTTGGACAGTAGTTCTTGAGATGAAAACATTATCTGGATAGTGATGCTTAGTGTCTGTTTTTATCCTATGAACCTGATGATTAAAAAAAAAAAAAAGCAAAACAACAACAAAACAGAAAACCTGGTAACAAACATTGTCACATGTTCTTATCAACATGATTTTATGTTGGTTAAGGTATTCTGCTTTTCACCCTTCCAAACACCATTGCTGAACGTGATTACCAGAGTTTTATTATAAGTCCTACTTGGGTTTTTTTTTTTTTTTTTTTTTTTTTTTTTTGGAGGGAAGGGTGTTGTTGCTTTGTTGTTGTTGATTTAGTTTGTTTTGTTTCATTGTTTTTGTATAGACAAAGTTTTCTGGTGACCACTAAAGTAAGAGATTATATGTAAAGATTTTGTTTGTCGGTTTTGATAAAGGTTTTCTTGTAGTTCAGACTGTCTTTGAATGCTCTGTTAATCAGAGTTCTCTAGAGTCACTTATAGAATGAATTTCAAACATGTATACAAAGAGAGATTCATTCTATAAGTTTTGTAACTTGGATGGACAGACAGACGGATGGATGGACGGATGGACAGACAGACGGATGGACGGATGGATGGGTAACTTGAATGGATGGACGGACAGACTGATGGATGGATGGATAGATAGATAGATAGATAGATAGATAGATAGATAGATAGATAGATAGATAGATAGATAGATGAATGTTAGATAGATAGATAAAGGTGTTTGTTAAAAGGACTTACAGGCTGCAGTTCAACTAACTTAACAATGGGTAGCTATGAATGGAAAGTCTAAGAATCTAGTCCCACAAGGCTGGGTATCTCAGCTGTTTTTCTGTATATTCTAGAATCCCAAAGAAGGAGGCTCGAATGTCAGGTAAGGAATGGATGTGCTAACAAAGATGAGGGCAAGTAAACGAATAGTAAAAGCTTCCTTTTATATCCTTATATAGACCTCTAGACAAAGGCCTGACTTCAGGATTTGGATTATAGGTGCGTGTCTTCTCACCTTGAGATCCCAATTAAAATGCCTGTGTCTTCTTTGCTTAAGATCTGGGTCAAAGGTATGTGTCTTCCTACCTCAAAGATGCTGACTAGAAGTGGATTTAACCACTTCAAACTAAACAGCAATTTCTCACATGTGTGCCTTCCATTTCTGGATAATTAGTTCTTTCCAGATACAGTAAAGTTGACATGCAAGAATAGCTTTCAAAAATACCCAGTATAGGCAGCCTTATTCTCTGCTTTTGTTTCCTCAATTCTAGGATTGCAGGTGTGCACCACCACACTGTTTGTGTGGTGTTAAGCATCAAACCCAGGGCTCCATGCTTGCTATGGAAGCACTGTATCAACTGAGCTACATTCATAGAACAACATAAAGATTTCAGAAGTGGAGCTACCTACAGATGTGTTTTGTTTCTTCTGATGTCTGTAGGAAAGAGCATGTGGGTGTGGGAGGATTTTGTATGTACCTGAATGTGCATGTGAAGCCTGAAGTTGGCATCATGAATCATCCTCACTTTCCCTCCACTCCTTTCCCATTTCTTGAAGCAGAATCTCTTAGTTGAACCCAGATCTGGCTAATCTGGCATTAAAGCTTATTCTGGTAATGTGTTGTTTTGACTTCCAACCGTAGGAGTTTAGAAACAGTGTCCACGCCTACTTGATATTTGGGTTCTAGGAAGCCAAGCTAGGGTCTTCACACTTGCTCAGCAGAGTTTTTGACCATTAATCTCTCTAGCTTAGAATTTTGATTTTATGTTTTGTTTTGTCTTTGTTTCCAAGAAAGTTTTACTTTGTGTAGCCCTGACTGTCCTGGAATTAGCTCTGGAGACTAGGCTGGCCTTGAACTCTCAGATATCTTGCCTGAGATGTCTCTTGAGTGATGGAATTAAAGACATGTGCCAGCACTCCCCAGCTCTGATGTTATATTTTTGAAACTCTAATTACATTGCTCATATTAGTCTTAATATCCTGATCTTCAACGCTGCCCTGCTGATTTTATATTTTAGAAACTCTTATTACACTGCTCATATTAGTCTTAATATCCTGGTATTCAAGTGATCCTGTGCCAGCCCCATGAGAAGCTGAAAATGCAGAAATGCGCCACTATGCTTAGCTGACTTTTTTTTTTCTGGCCCTTATGATCCAGATTGCTTTTCTCCTTCTGAACTGTCTTCGGTCATTTTGTTTGTTTCTCTTTCATTGTCTTTTCTAATGGGCTTACTCCTAGACCCTTTGGACTCAGCATTTTCTTGTGCTTTCATCATATCTCAGTTCTGACCATTCTAAAAGTAACTCAGTTTATTTATATTTTCCACACAGACCTTTTTTCTGAGCTCTAGGCTCATGTGACCTTGTATTGCGTCTCCCTGTTGATTATCTCAATGGAATTTATTTGAACCAAATTTATGATCTCTCCTGTAAACCCAAGGTATTTTTATTCCTTAGGTCATTGAAAGACAGGATTATAAATTTAATTCTATAGGTTAAAATATAAAAATCATCCATATCTCTACCTTAGTATCTCACCAATGCCTATCTGTTTATCTTCTAAGGATCTCTAAGATCCGCCCATTTCTCTCCATCCCCTTTCCTCTTGCACATTTGCACACAATTCTAGCAATCATTAGTGATTCCAGGACTGCATAGACAATTTTACAGTTATTCTTCGTATGCCTGTTCTGGCCCTTTTCTAGTTTTTCTGCATTCTGTAATTATATTTACGTACAGAAAACTTAGTGTATATTTTTTAACTTAGTTTAGTGGTGAGTTCTTTAGCCTTTTCCAGCTTGGCAATGCAAACCACAGACTTAGGACCCAGGACGTTGCCTCCCCAGTGGCGACGGATCTCGTCATATATGTCAGTATAATTGGTCCTAATAGCTTCCACCAGCTTAGCCAGAGCACCCTTGTCTTCCAAGTTAACCTGTGTGAAGGCAACAGTGGTACATGTCTTCCTGTGGACCAGGGGACCCAACCAGGCCTTTCCCTTGATGATGCAGTTGGGCACCCCCATCTTTCGACACAGGGCAGGCAGAAAAACCACCAGCTCAATGGGATCTACATTATGGGCAATCACCACCAGCTGAGCCTTCTTGTTCTCCACCAAGGTGGTGACTGTATTGACTCCTGCTGGCAGGACGGATGGTCTCTTAGTTGGGATGTCCCCTTTGCCAGCAGCTTTTTTCTCAGCACGGGCCAGTAGCCTTTGCTTCTTCTCTTGCTTTGTCTCTGGCCTGTACTTGTGGGCAAGCTTAAGCAGCTGAGTAGCTGTTTGCCTTTCCAGGGCCTGAGTGAACTGGTTAATGGCAGGAGGTACTTTGATGTATTGGGGCCATTTAACGAAGCGGGTTAGATGTCTTTTGGGCTGGATGTCCTGCCCAGTGCCTTGGGCCTTTTATAGAACAAAGGATTGACCACCTTTTTGGCTTTCTGTTTCTTGATGAAGGTGTGGGGCCGGAGCCACCTTCTTCCCCCTTGCCTTCCTTACTTTGAGCATCTTGCTCGGCTGGAGGAGAGAGTTTTTCTGAATTCTGAAGCTCTCTCAGAACTTGTGAGATAATAAAATATCAGCATGTCCTGCTTGAAATGCTTTATTATGTATACATTTACTGTCAATTTCACCTAGTCCTTTCTGTCAGAAATATTAACTCATACTATTTCTCTGAATTTAAGATATCATCTGACATAGCTTCTTTATAATAATTAACAGTTGTACCATAGGTAAGTTTATGCTATTATCTCGTTCTTTTATTTCTGTTACTTAAGCTCTTGAGTAATTTTTGAATGCTTTTAGCAGTTTACATTTTAGAAAGAGGTTTTCACTTTTCCAAAATACAGCTTACAAGAATACTCTATTATTTCTTGAAATTTTATATATAGCAATTTCTTTTTGTTTTTTTTTTGTTTGTTTGTTTGTTTGTTTGTTTTTTGTTTTTGTTTTTCGAGACAGGGTTTCTCTGTGTAGCCCTGGCTGTCCTGGAACTCACTCTGTAGACTAGACTGGCCTCGAACTCAGAAATCCGCCTTATATAGCAATTTCTTAATAGACTGTAGTTACCGTTTTTGCACAAAGAGTACTTCTTATAAGGAGTAATAGTATTAGCTTTTCTTCAGTGCTAGTAATATCATTGTCTGATGATTAATACCTTGCTATAACAGGCAAGTAAGTGTACTGATATGAAAAGATAGACTAGCAAGTCCTGCTCCCTCTGACTCATCCAGCACTCTTCACAGGAGGTGCACTCAATTGTCTTCAAAGATACACAAGTATATGCATGTGGAAGGGATTTATTCATTGGGAGGCTTCTTGTCCTTTTTCCTTCTCATGTGTATGTGTGTGTGGTATGCTTGAATGCATGTATACATGTTGGTATATGTGTGTATGCTGCTATCCTCACTTTTGCAGTTTCACACTACAAGTTCTTTGCATTGAGACAATATTTACCACTGTCCTTTTGATGTGTACTTTCTGTGTGTCTTGACAATGCTTAAATGTGTGTTTGCTTTGTAATACAAAGAAGGAAAAGTAGCTTATTTGTATTTGTTTTAAATTTTAGGGTTTCAATGATTTAATTGATTTGGATAAAATATTTCTGCCTCAGGAATTAAATATATTAGTTTATAGAAGCCTCAAATAATTAATTCAATAAAGCTGGCTAAGAGTGTATATGTATATCTTCTCACCTAATTAGAAATACAAGTTCTGGGGGCAGGATAGGTGGCTCAGTGATTAGAAACACTGACTTCTCTTCTGGAGGTCTCAGGTTCAAATCTCTGCAAACATATGGTAGTTCACAACCATCTGTAATGGGATCTGATGCCTTCTTCTTCTGTGTCTGAGGACAGCGACAGTGTAATCACATACATAAAATGAATAAATAAATCTTAAAACAAGAAGACAGACATACATACATACAGACAAGGTTACCTTTAAGTAAAGATCCACTATAAATTTATTCATAATTTATTGAGAAAATTATGTTTGAGTGTTTAAGAATCATGGTGACATGTTTTTGTAAAGATGAAAAGAAACAAATTCAAAGAGGTCTTAGAAATTCATTTTGTTTCATTATTTTCTTGAAATCAGAACAGCTTTTATAGTGTTCCAATATAATGGGCTTCTAAATCTAGTGTAGAAAAGAAATTGTTATCAAATAGCTCTCTAATGAATTATATTTACATAAGTAAACATATTTACATAAGTAATAGTTGGTTTTGCTTAATTTGTTGTACACAATAGATATTGCTGTCAGCAACATTTAGATGAAATTTGGCTGTTTTGGAGATTAGTAAATAGTTTTTTCTTCATGATGCTACTTTATAACAACAGAAGCTTCACTGTTGTGTTTGTTATCCTCTACTGCATTGACCTAGGTTGAGCAATGAGTTAAATATGTTGAAGCTTATGCTATGGAAACGAATTAGAAGGTATTTTAGATCAGATCTTACTTTTCAAATATTAGTTATATTTGGTGTCTTTTATAAAGCCAGAGCAAGGTTTTCTTTGTGTTGTTGTTGTTTTTCTTCATTAAATTAGCCATTATAAGTAGATTAGATTCACTATATATCCTTTGAGACCCCCCCCCCCCCGTGTTTGTCTCTAGGAGCTATGATAATGAAATATATGAAAACTGAAATTCTTAAAGGAGATTGATTTCAAATTTGCATTTTTTGAAGTGGTGAGAACCTTTTGCTTTCTATCTTGATGAATTCCAGACTTTTTGACATAGATCGAGTAATATAATACTTATCTTTTCATGTCTGATTAATTTTAGTTTCTCCTGTTGTCGCATATATAATAACTTGTGGCATGTAGATGCTGTTCTGTTTATATGTTTATGTGTTGATGGACACTAGTATTATACCTCTGGGCCATTCTCGAGGAAGCTTTGAAAACATTTGCATCTAAATATTTATTGGGATATTCAGTTTTACTTCTTTTGCATATTTACCTAGGAAGAAAATACAGTTCGTGGTAATTATGTTTAATGTATTAACAAATGCATAGGCTTTTGACAAAAACTGTACCTGTTTATATTTTCTATAGCAGTATGAGAGCTTTCGTGACACACATGGTTAAACAGAATATAGTGCAGTTCAAATCAGACTTGGAAATTTTTCCATGTTTCTTTGTAAAAGTACAGCTATTCCAGTTTCTATGAAATAGCTTTTGATCTTGTCTCCAAACCCAAGAAATGATTCAAAACATCTTTTCATTGCTTATTGGCCATTTATACAGTATGCCATCTTCCAGAAATGCTTTTTCAGTACCTTTAAGCCCAATTGAGTTTTCATTGTTATGTCTTTTAACTGTTACCACACACATGACTTGCAAATATGTCTGTCATTCTATGGGCTCTCCTTTCACTCATTTGATTGTGGTTTTGATGCACAGAGTTAATAAATTGCTGTCCCAATTTTTTATTTCTGTTGTATTGTTTGCTTTTATTATATTTAGGAAAGTAGTGCTAAATTTGAGAACATGGAGGATTGCTTCTGTTTTTCTGTTTTCCTTATGAGTTGTAAGGTTTAGCTTTTAAATTAGGTCTTTTTTTCATCTCAGATATTTTGTAAATGGTACAAGGTAAGAATCCAGTTTTGCATGTAGCCCTTGTTTTCCTCGCAGTATTGAAGAGAATGTTGTTTTTTCTTCATGGAAACATCCAAGTGAATGGCAACTACTGTCTGTCATCATCATCAGAAGTAATATTATGGGCATTGAGTACATCAGGATAACACAACACGTTCAAGCTATAGATGGACTAATGCTTCACACATACAGAGAATAAGCAGAGGAAATTAACTTTAGTAGTGGTTCCATTGCCAGTCTTCCATTGCTAGTGAATCTGTCACCATTGTTGATGTTGGACATTTAATGGTCTTTATTCATCTCTTTTGTGCTGTATGAAAAGGATGTCTTCCAATGAAGGAATGGATAAAGTAGTAGGTATGGCTAGGTATCTTGACAGACATGGTTAAACAAAACAAGGCAGTTCAAGTTGGGATAGAAAAAAGAAAAAGATTCCTAGACAAAATTAAAAACCCAGCATAGACTTTGTAAACTCTTTTGGTAAGAAGTGCACCATAATGAAAGCCCATTCTTATGTTGCTATCTGGAGGCCAAAAGACTATATATACAAAGTTGTCTTTCTCAAGAAAATGCTAATCTGTCACAAAATAACTATCTGGGAGCCTGAGGAATGCCTTGCCTTGATGGTTAAAGTACTTGCTGTATATGCATTTGCACCTGAACTTGGATTTTCGGAATCCATTAAAAAGCCGCCGGAAGAACTGTATGTCACACTCCTGGAGTGGGAGTGCAGAGACAGGCAGACCCATGAGACTAGCCAGAACAGCGAGCTATAGGTTGTTAGAGACCTGTCTCATTCATAAATAAATAAATAAATAAATAAATAAGAGAAACAGTTGAGGCTGACATCAAATGTTGACCTTTGGCCTCCATCTGTGAATACAGAGGCACACAAATACATACATAAACATTCATGCACAAGGATGTGCCTTTACTCGTTGGCTTTCATTCCTATCCTATTTATCTATATTTCTATCTTTATGCCCAATAACCATGTCTACTATTATGTAGTAAGTTTCAAGGTCAGGAAAGGGGACTCTCCCTACTTTGTATTTTGGGCTTTTTTGTTTGTTTTGATTAGGTTTATTTTGTTTTTGCCAAAATGAAAGTTCTTGTGAATTTAGAGAGAGTTTTTCTTTTTCTACAAAAGAAAAATACTATTGGAATTTTGATAGCAATTATATTGGATTTATGTTGCTTTAGGTATTATTGTCTTAAAATTTTTGTTTGAAAATCTTTGGACATAGGATGTCATCTTCGTTTAAGTATTTTTCAATTTTAGCAGGATTTTTTTGAAAATAATTTTAAATGTGCAAATCTTTTGGGGTTAAATTTTATATAAAATGTAAAAATATGTTCCTAGAAATTTTATTCTTTTATTATTCTTTTATTTGTTTGAGATGCTATGGAATTAGCTGTTTAATTTCTGCTTATCTTGTTCTTTTTGTAGAACTACAATTAATTTTATATGCAGGGTGTTTGTTTGTGCATGCATGTGCATAATATGTCTATGTTGCTAAATAAAGCATTTTTCCTGAGGTGAAAAGTCACTTTTTTCCCCCTAAATATAAGACTATTTTCGCTATAGGTAAATTTCTGTCTTCTCTTTCTAAATTTTGAATGATATTTACATACTTTTCTTGTATTTTGTTTTAACCAGAATGTCCAGGTAATGTGTTGGCTTCATTTAATGGAAGTGTACACCGTTGTCTTTTTCGCAGTCTTAGAGGAAAATTTTCAGCATTCACCATTGACATAATGCTAAACATTTTTTCATGTTTTGCTTTTACTGTGTTTTGCCAGTAAGTTGAGGAAATTGTTCATGAAACAGTGTTAAGTTTTATCAAGTGCTTTTTATTGTTTTGTTTTTAACATCAACTTAGATAATCATGTGGTTTTTTTTTTCTTTTACTTATGTTGTCTATTGGACTGGTAGACTTTCATGTGTTTGTCATCTTTATATTCTGAAACAAATTCTACTTGGTCTAGATAAACCTAATTTTTCTTAATTTAGCCTGTTAGTATTCTGTGCACAGATTTTTGCCTGTAAATTAAAAATAGGCAGTAATAGTATCTGTGGATGAGAGCATCTTTCCACTTCAAGTTTACGTATTATATTTGTAGCGTCTCTTTAGTTTGTTTTTTTTTTTTTTTTTAAATTTAGAGCAATTCTTCAACATTATGTTTTTTATTTGACCTTACTGTTAGAAGAGATGTGTCATAAGAATGGGACTTTATACTTCAGAAGACTCCTGCCATGCCCTGTTCACTCTTTGCTTTCTGTTTGTGGATCAGTATGGAGCTATCAGATTCTGCTGCATTGCCATTCCCACCTGCCTGCTGCCATGCTCCCTGCCATATGGTGACGGACTCTGAGATCCCCGTAGAATTGTTAAGCCCAAATAAACCCCTCTTTTATAAGTTGCTTTTTTTATAGCAATACAAAAGTAACTAAACAAAATCTCACCCACCTTATTTTAAGACGTCTTAACTAGCCTGTAGCTCACCAAGTAACTAGCATAGATGGCCAGTGAGACCTAGGATCTGCCTATGGCTTTGAAAGTACTAAAACTTTTATAATGATTATTTAACCATTTTATATGTAAATATACCATTAAAACATGGAAAGGCATGAGATTGTTGAATTTTTAATATTTTGTTCAAAAACAAATACAGTTTTGAATAGTTCATTCTTACCAGAAGTGTCCCTTTTATAATTTATTTTTAGAATTTTCCAAGGTTCTCAAAAATGCCAACACTAGCGTTGTTGCCTCTTGTCTGCTGAAGGGGAAAGTGGGAAACCTACAACATATTTTCAAGGGGAGAAGACAAATTTGTATTTATCCAGTCCATTTCAGTTGCTTTGTTTTATGGTTTTTTTTTTTTTTTCTTGCTTTGCTTTTATTTTGTGGTTTGTTATTTTGTTTTCTCTTTGTGTATTGGGCTCTCGCAAAAGACTTTGTGGGATGGATGAATTTCACAAGCAAAAACGTTTTAAAACTTTCTAGACTCAATAGGACGATTGCTTATAGGACCTTGGAGATATTATAACATTATTTAGAAGACCCATGCAAACTCAAGACACACTAAACTTCTACATGGGGTGTGGAGGTGGACATGAAAGCCCAGCTGTAAGTTGGGATCTGTTGTCAATCGGTAGCTTCTAGAAGAAGACCCTTGATAGGTCAACCAGATTTCAGGGAAGGCCCTACTCCCAAGAGTATGGTTAAAGCACAGATTGGGTTTTAAAGAAAGAACATGATATCAGAACATGTGAGAGATGAGGAGGGAAGTGTGAATCTGAGAAGTGTTGTGAGAGATAGGAATATGATCAAAGTATATTGTATGAAATTTCACATAATGATATCTAAAAGAATGTTTTAATACTATTGTCTTGTAGTTTTAACTGGTATAGAGTTAGTAGTTTCTGTCCTGTGGTGGTACTACCTGAACGGTGGACTAAACTTTTCATATAAAATTAGGATTTGATCTATTTCTTTTATATTTTTTCTCTCTCTGAAAAACCAACCAAACTGAAAAAAATGAAGGGGAAACAAACAAACAAACAAACAAACACAAAGTATTAATAGAACATCATACTATTTTGTTGTTATGGAAGTTTTAGAGCACATTTGTCAAACAGTATTTGCAGACTGGAATGCAAAGTCAGCTCACACTTTGGTAACCATTATAACTGAGACCAAAACTTTATTCTTCTCACTTTATTGCTTTGTGGAATTTTTCCCACTACACAACTCAGCCTTTTGTCTAGCTGACTATTACCTTGAAACAAGGAGAGAGTCCAATGATATGCTTATAAAACACAAACTGAAAAATCTGTGGCCCTTGGAAAGATCCATAGCATTGCTATAATGTTAAGTCATAGATTTTTTTAATGCTATTATTTATAAAAGTACATGATCTTTCATATCTTAATTTTTAAAAATGGATACCATTGAAACTCTTTTATTTTTGAAGGTATGTGCATGTATGCATGCATGTGTGAGTGTCTCCAAGTCGTCCAGAGAAGGGCATCAGATCCCCTGGAACTAGAGTTACAGACAATTGTGAGCTGCCCAAAGTGGGTACTAGGAAGAGAATCTGATCTTGGGAAGAGAAGCAAGATTTTTTAACAATTGAGCTATCTCTCTATTCCTATTTATATATTTTCTGAATTTTCGAATTATTTTTTTGCTTGAATTTAAGAAGAGTGTCTTCCTTGAATGTATATGTTTGTATTTAAGGAATAAAACTCACCTAGAGACAGGCCATGGAAACTCTGAATAGAACACCTTGGATAGCTGAATTCAGGAGGCTACTCAGTGGAAAGCTGATAGTGTTCAAACATTGAAAGTGAGATTCATTTCTTGTTATCTCCAAGAACTGTATTAGCATTGGTACCAATGAGTAGAACCTATAGGGGTGAATGTAATGAGAACCTATGTGCAGTACTAAGCCTTTTCCTACAAACGTAATACTACATTTTAAGTTCAAGCCTCTTCCTAGTATTTAGAAATACGTATCACTTAATATTTATTATATTCCTACAGCATCTTTGCAAATAACTACACCTAGCCATATTACAAATACACATTGATGTAGCATAAAAGTGGTGTCATACTTCAAATACAATATGCCTCTTCATCAGTTAATAGAAAAAGCAAGTGCTTATGTTGTTTAGATTAATCTCACATTAAATGAAGGGTTGACAGGTCTATCTATTGCCATGTATTTTCAAAAATGTTTCTTCATTAAAGCTGTGAAATAATTATGAGTAGTGAAAATTTACCTTCTTGATTATAACATTTATGTATGTTGTAAAGCACCTAAAAATACTGGGATATTGCTTAGTAGTTAAAATGCTACCTGCACAAGCAAGCATTAAGATAAGAG
This sequence comes from Rhabdomys pumilio, assembly GCA_030674055.1. NCBI lineage: Eukaryota > Metazoa > Chordata > Mammalia > Rodentia > Muridae > Rhabdomys > Rhabdomys pumilio. The sequence continues at coordinate 26,515,082 of JANHMN010000019.1, forward strand.
TTTCAATGCCCTGAACCCACATAATGGTAAGTGGGCATAGAAATCTGTATGTTATGCTTACCTCAAAGGGTAGACATAGTAGGTTTCCAAAGCAAGCTGCTAAGCAAGACTACCTGTGTCAATGAGTTCTGGGTTTAGCTGAGGACCCTGCCTCAACAAATAATATAAAAAAGTGATCACTTCCTGACATCAACCTCAAACCTTCACATGGTTGTATGCACACACACACACACACACACACACACACACACACAAATTAAAAAATAATATACTAATAATAAGTCTTAGTATATTATTCTAAGTATATTAATATGATCCTTCTTTAAGTCACTTTTAATTTCTAAAATATATTTTAATATATCACATATACAACATGAAAAAAGGAATAAAAAGAACATGGAGTATGTTTTCTGTTAGCCAAGTACTCTTGGATATAGGACCTACTCCGGAGTATGGTTGATACACCCAATGTTATTCAATTGCAGAAAACTGATTTTCTCTTTCCCAATAGGTATCAGGTGCAAATCGCTTCTTGACTAGTGGTTGTATTTTGTTCCCACTTATTCTTCTCTTTGTTGGAATTTTGTCTGATTTGAATTTGTGAATGCTGTTACAGTCTCTGTAAGTACATCAGTCCTGTTGTCTCTGGAAGAAGCTGTTTTCTTGGAGTCTTCCACCACTTCGTCTGTTACAATCTTTCTGCCTCATCTTTTGTGTATATAGCTGAGCCTTGAGGGAAAGGGTATCATACAGACATCCCACTTTGGGTCTAGTTCTTCAAAGTCTCTCACTCTCTGCTTGTTCTTCCTTTGTGGGTCTTTTAGTAAGCCTTGACTATAGGAAGAAGCTACTGTGATGAGGATTGAATGGTTGAGTGAGTGATTGGTATAACTATATATCCTTACGGATCACTTTTGTTGTGTGTTTACTTAGAATAATAGTAACTTTTCCCCTGGGTCCTTGACATATTGTCTCAGGTTCTTGTCCCCATTAACGCATTCTGTATGGATTCTATATCATAGTACAGGCCTTAAATCAAGTAAAAGGTAACTGATTACTCTCATAACATGTATGCCATCATTGCACTAGTGGGTATATCTTCTAGGCAGGTTGTTTTTATACCTTGCAAGGTTTGTAGTGTACATAGTACCTTTCAGCTGCATGAACACTTAGTCAATAAGGATGAAGCTGCTAGTTGGGTATCAACTCAGTTTCTTCAATTTTGAAGATAAAAGTAAGTGGTGTCTTCAGCAATAGGTTCTTTCCATCAGGTGCAGAGGGTAACTGATAGCATTGGCAATAGCCTGTAATGTTTTGTTGGGGGAGGAGTCTATGGGATGCCTTCAACCAATGACTTAACGGGATGCAACCTATTGCTGACTCTGGAGGTTTTACTAATAGTGTACGTATACAGTTGGAGCATTGTCTTCTTCATTATATAGTAATTACACTTAATACCTTTGATAGATGTATATTTTATATTTGTATATGAAAAAGGTTCTATATTAGGTTTCCATATGGTTTTTCAAAAGACATGTAGTGTTAGTTGTTTTTCCCCATAGACCCTGCCTCCTCATTCCTTTCCCCATTTAATCCTTCTATTTTTTGTTTTCCCTTTTCCCTTTGTGTACTATATTCTATTTCTCCTTCCTTGGAAGATCCTCTCATTCTTCCTGGTCCATTACTAGCAACTCAATAAAACACAAATCTAAAGCTAAAGGCTGCCATCCACATAAAAACATAAAATGTTTGCCTTTCTATGTCTGGGTTATCGTACTTAGGATGAATTTTTCTAGCTTTTCATTCACCTGTAAATTTTATAATTTTATTTTTCTTAATAATTGAATAATATTCTGTTGTGTAGATAGACCACATTTTTACTATTATGAGTTGGTAGACATCTAGGCTGTTTTTTTACTGCTAGGATTCCAAGTGTGAGTTGCTAGACACAGCTTAATAATAGGTGATAGGCACATCTTTCCTCTTCTCTATTGATTGCCATTACTGCCAAAAGTGTGCAGATGTCTGTTTTCATCCAGCTTTATTACCAGAGTTTGTTGGTTTGTTGTTGTTGTTTCAAGAGCAGTCAACCTCAGTGGGTAGGGTGATACTTCGGTGTAATTTATTTTGTTATTTCCTCGGTGACTAATGATAGTTGAATCGTTTTATCGTGTTCGTTCTATTTCTTCATTTAGAACTGTCTATTTCATTTACTTAGTGGCAGAGTATTATATAATCTTATGGTCTTCACTCGGGAAATAACCATTTAATATTTTTTTCCATTCTACATTAGATCTTTGTTCTCTATTTGTTGTCTCCTTCACTGCGTATGCTTTTATCTAATGTCACACAACATCCTGTTTCTCTTTGTTTTTGAAAGCTTACATAGTTATTTAGTATCTCTTAAATTGCTAGTATAATGCTTCCAGTTTTGCCAATTTTTTGTTGCAAGTTTGCTTTGGCAGTTTGATGTCTTTTATATTTCAGTATAAAGTTTAGAATATTTTTTATGGTTCTAGAAAAAAAAAACCTTGTTATCTTACTAAGGATTGTATTGAACTCTTAGTTATTTTGAGTAATGTAGACATTTTAATAATGAAAATTTTAACTGTAACATATCTGAGGGGAAAAAAAACATTGAAGAACAAAGAATTATCCTTTGCACAGTTTTGAGATTATGTAGGCATGGGTATTTCTGTCTTTGGACTATGTTTAGTAGGAATTGTAATTTCTGATGCTGTGATATGGCAGAAGTGGTAGTACGTGGATGGTAAATCAAGTGTTTACTTCATGTAGGCTGGGAAGCAAAAAGAAAAGAGACAAGACCAGAGTTCTGCTTTTTCCTGTGAGAGTCTACCTATGTCCTAACAATTCCACTAGTCCCACCTCTCACATGTTAGTCAGCATGCAGCAGTACCAAGCTGTAGGCTGATCCCTAAATCTTAGGCCTTTGGGGAAATGTTTAAGGTCAGAACTATAGCATTTTACTCCAGGCTTAAGTCTTTTGCCTCCATCACCATGGAAAAGTGTTCCATCTGTCTACAATATAATATGTAATGTTTAACCATTCCAGCATCGTTCGAAAGTCCATGTCCAAATTCTTTTTCTACTTCCAGGCAAAATTCAATTGTCCATACTTGAAAAAATAAGAACAGTAAGTTATAACCCCAGAATATAATCATAAGTATTCCCATATAAAAGGCAAGGAACAGAAAAATATGGAGGGCTGAGACTATGATACAGATCATATCAGTTTTTCATATAGACAGATGAACTTTCTTAAATTTGGATGTGAGTGAAAAGCATAATGAATGATGCTTTCGAAAGAGAAATATACAAGCTGCACTCTAGGTTACTGAAGACATCCATTAGCATGTAAATCACTTCATGGATCTATAATGAATAAGGCATGTTGCTGAATTTTAACTTGCCCTTATTCTATTTTTTTTAATTAAATGTTGATTAATTCAGAAATTGGAGATTTTCTTTTGAAACTTTAATAATAATTTTTATTTGATGGTTTCCAGGCTACTATTAAGTTTCATTGTAAAAAAAAAATTGAAATTTTAAATAACTTTCTTTTCATCATTTTAGGTGATGGTATTTGTACATGCTCGCAATGCTACTGTAAGGACAGCTATGTCTCTAATAGAGAGAGCAAAAAATAGTGGCCAGATTTCCTGCTTTCTACCTACCGAAGGACCAGAGTATGGACATGCATTAAAACAGGTGAGCGCCAGGAGACATAGGAACCAGTACACATGATGTTTCTGATACATAGGTCTCAATGGAAAATGTATAATCCGAGTAGTTAGTGTTACAGAGTCACTAACTTCTGAGACTTAATCTTTTACACATTTTTAAGTTAACATATTTCCCTAGTTAGGGTTTCACTTGCTGTGACTGAAACACTGTGATCAAAGAGCAATTTAGAGAGAAAAGAGTTTGTTCAGCTTACACTTCTATATTGCTGTTTGGCACCAAAAGAAGTCAGGACAGGAACTCGGCAGGAGCTGATGAAGAATCCAAGGAGTGGAGCTGCTTACTGGATTGCTTCCCCTCACTTGCTCAGATTGCTTTCTTATAGAACCCAGGGATAGAATCAGCCACCAATGGACTGGGCCCTTCCTCATCAACCACTAATTAAGAAAATGCCTTATAGTCTCTTGTGGAGGCATTTTCTCAATTAAGATTCCCTCCTTTCAGATAACTCTAGAATGTGTGTCAGGTTGACAAAACACTAGCTATTACTCATATAAAGTAAAGGGTTTCGTTGGGATATTTTTCTACACATTAATACCTTGTTCTTATTTATCTTCTTATAACTAATGTTTTTTGGTTTTGACTTTGGTTTTTCTGCTGGTTGGATTTTGGTTTGATTTGTTCATTTTTTTGTTTTCTTTGTTTTGTTTTTTGGATTTTTTGTTTTGTTTTTGAGGAAGTGCCTCAATTAATCTTTTAAAGGGTCTGAATGAATAATCTATCCGTTTATCATTTCTATACTGAAGTGTTTATTTCTACCTTTTAAAATATTGTTTGGTTATAAAATGAGTTTGCATTTATAAAATATTTTAACATCTAATCGGTTTATTATTATTTTAAAATTTGATAAATTACAATTTGACTTTCTCTCTTTTAGTTTCTAAAGTTAACATTGCCAAATATAGCCTACATATTTTTCAGACCATTAGGAAAGTAAAGGGGTCCTGAGAATAATTTCTTACTGCTCCTTTTATTTGCAAAGGACTTTCAAATAGTGGGATCATTTGCATCCTTGTTAGCAAAACAAAGCCTCTGACTGCCAGATCAAAATCTGCATGCAATCCAAATTCCTGTGTCTCCATTACAATTTAAAAGGTACTTCTCTAAGTGATTTGGGTAACAACAGTATCTTAAGACATTTTTTAGCAGGTTTTTCTTAAATACGTCAATTTACTGACAATTTTGATTGAGATTAGGCAAACCATAGTCTTGTGGTCAGGCACATCCATGAATTTTTTTTTAAAGCACCGCCAGTATTGTCCCTTTATTATTTATGGTTGTTTTCTTTTGCTACTGTAGACTGGATAGGTATAATAGAGACTGCAAAATACTTTTGTTCCTTACATTGGCACAGAGTAATTATGTCCAAATGTATTTGTGACAAGGCTTAACAGACTGTTTGCTTAATGGTTACAAGCTCACAAACCTAATGCAATTCCTTAGTATATCCCTGAGTCAGGAGTATCTAGAGGACCAGAACTGATAGATTGAATATACATATATAGAGAAAGAGTGGGAGAGAGAGAGAAATAGAATTTATTAGAGTGACTTGTTGAATTGATAGAATGTCTCTGTTTATATATATTTATTACAGTGGTTTATAGGCTGTGGTCTAACTAATTTACCAATAGCTATCTAACAAATTAAAAACAAAAATAAAAACCTTAAACATTCTGAAGGTAATTTGAGGATTGGACATGCTCATAGATTTTCAGAAGCACTGGTTCATTCAGAGTTATAAAATAAGGTAGCAGTTTAAAGTCTCTTTTTATATATAACCTTTATGTCTAATATCTTAAACCTGGGAATGATCCAGAGTAAAAGGAAAACATACTACAGCTTTGGAGGGATTTTAATGGAAAGTATGGGCAACTGTTCACTATTACTTTATTAGAAGTAATGACTCTATGAGCTAAGGAGATGATTCAGGGGCTAAGAGTAGTTCTAGCACCTACATGGTGATTTACAACCATCCGTAACTCCTGTTCCAGAAGACTGATACGCTCTGCTGACTTACTAGGGCACTAGGAATGAAAATGGCACACATACATATTTGCAGTCAAAACATCCAAACATATAACATAAATAAATATTAGAAGATTAATAACTTTTAGAGTGTATTAGAATTAATTAACACCCACTAATCCTGTTGATCACTTGTCAACATATCTCTGTAAGTATCACTCTTACCGAAAGACTGGCAAGGCTGGGGCTTCTGCCCTGTGACACTGGTAATTTCACATATAATTTAGAAATAAATAAGTAAATACTTAGCTATCGAACAAAATATGGTAAATTACATTTTAAGAAAACAGTAAGCAGTTCATTGCACACAAGAGAAGTAGATTAAGATAGTAGTCTTGAATTTCATTAGGCAGTCAGTAAGAGTAAGACATTCCAAGGAGAAGAGACTACAGATAAAGGAAAATAAGAGACATTTGAAGAAAAACATAGAGTCTCATTTATTTTTCAAGACAGAACTGATATATTAATATTCTGTGGTAACTCTTCCGGAGATGCTGAGCAGAATCTGAAGTTGCCTAATTATGCATGTGAGAAAGAGAAGAGAGCATGAATGATATAAATATCTAGACAAGTCAAGAGGCTGTAGGGCCCAAAGAAGAAGTGCATTTTCCTTCAGCACAAGAATTCATTTAGAAGTTTGGTGAATCATCTCATATTACCCACTCTTGAGTATGGTTCTCAAAAAGCTACTTCCTTTAACTTCACCTTACTAGCACTAGACAGTGTCAAGCTCTCAGGTCAATAATAGATTAATAGAGAAAAATGTTATGTTTTTTTGCATTTATTTAGCATAGATATCTGAGGATAATTTGCTAGACTCTGTTCTCTCCTTCCACCATGTGGATCCAGGAATGAAAGTGAAGTAATCAGGCTTGTTGGCGAGAGCCCATATCTGCTGAGTTGACTCTTCTTGCCAGACCTTCATGCTACATTTTTGGGACAGGGACTCAGGCTGATCTCTGCCTCCCTTTGTAACCAAAAATGACCTTGAATTTTTTATTCCCCTGCTTCTACTTAGGGAGTACTGGAATTAGAGAAGGTGCCACCACACCTAGTTGGGAGATAGAAAAAGTGTTTCTTCATGCTAGGGGAGCATTCAATCAACTAAGCTATATCTCTGTCTCTGCTACTTTATTATTCTATTACTATTATTTTTGATGCCTTGCTATATATGTGAGAAACTGAGCATTTTCTAACCTAGCCATTTATATTTTATTTTCTTTTAATAGTTTATGTTCTTGGCATATTAAATTGCATATAAAATCAGATGCCTGTTTCCTTGATTTCCTCCGTGATGTCTCAAGCCTTTTAAAAGTTTGTTTCACTATTTATTGTCTCTGAAAATAACTCTAATAATCTCATGATTCTTCCTATATAATCCTCAAGTTATTCCCTGTTGCTCTAAGATTTAATATAGACATGCTCATTTTTATTTGACTCAGTTTCTGAGCCTTCTGCCTCATATTGGCTACAATACAAAGACAGAGCTTTGCACACATGCCTTGTCATAGTTTTTTTAGATCATGAGTAGTTTTCTTTTTCATTGGCCTGCAAATTCTGTAATACTTATTGTTTTACTTATTTGTTCTCCTTTTTTGATTCTAATATAAATGCCCTTCCCTTTTTCAAATTTTCTACTGTTTCAGTCATTTCTTACTATGTTTTTTCTTTTTTTTTTAAAATTAATCATTCTATTTGTTTCCATCTCAAATGATACCCCACTTCACAGTTATTACTACACAACCCTCCCAACCCACATCACCCCTCTCCTCCCTCACATGTAGAAATTCCTCACATAGCAGTGGCCTGAACTAGAGGACCAAACTAATGCCCTTAAAAGGCCCAACCACACTGATCAGCTCCCACCAGGCAGAAAGCTCTACCTCCCAAAGACTCCTTTACCTTCCAATAGTTTCACAAATAAGGTCCATGTACTCTGAACATGGCCTGTGGTAGACATTGCAAATTCAAACCGTAAATATTTAGTTACTCATAAAGTTTGCTTCGTTTTCTACGGGCTGATTGTACTACACAAATACAGAGTACATTTACATTTTTTAAGTGTATTTTAGGTGTATTTTTTTTTAAATGCACTTTTTAAAGTTTATAGTTGTCATTTATTTTGTTGGCCACTAGATGGTGCAGTTTACTAGTTTATTATACCCAACTATAAGTAGAATTTATGAAGTGATCTTTGATTGATTGCTTAGAAATTAAAAAAGTGTAAGTGAACCACGGATGCAGTCATTTTGGCAAGGCCTGGATTAGAACCCCAGCTCCCTGAACTCTCATTCCCTGCCATATTCATATATGGAAAAAATTTAATCAAAATAAGCTCTTATTGATAATGAGATTTTTTTTCCCCAAAACAATAAATAAATAAATAAATACCCAATATAAGATCCCCCCAAACTGTTTTATTATTGAACATCTGTTCAATGTTATAAAAACATCTTCAATGTTATAAAAATACTACTTTAGTGAGTTTCATCAGTTAGTTTATATAGTCTTTGGTGTAAAACTTATGCCCAGCCCACAAGTTCAAACCAACCCAAAGAACGAATACTAACAAGAAAATAGTATATTTAAAGTAGATGTATAGTTGTAGGTGAAATGTGGTCAATATCTTCCTACCAAAGAGCAACAGGAACCCAGCTGTCGGTGAACACTGTTGGCTTTCTGCAAAATCTTAAGACACAACCAGATGATATTTGTATAAAATACTGTTACCAAATTATATGTTAGAAAACATTAAAATAATTTTGCTTTCTTTGATAAACTCATTCAACATGTATGAGATATAGCAATTGCTATTAAATGCTAATTAACTGCCTTTTTATGTTTTTTATGTCTAGGTACAAAAGTCAAGAAATAAACAAGTGCGAGAATTATTCTCAGATGGCTTTAGCATTCATCATGCTGGGATGCTTCGGCAAGACAGAAATTTGGTTGAAACTTTGTTTTCAAATGGGCATATCAAAGTCCTAGTCTGTACAGCCACATTAGCCTGGGGTGTCAATCTTCCTGCACATGCGGTTATTATTAAGGTAAGAGCTTATCTCCCTTTACACATGGATTTGTGTGTCTGTTAAAGCAAGCTCCTGAATTGATTTATTAGAAAAATTTTGTGATTTGTCTGTTTCAATTGACTGAATGTTGTTTTAGCCAGAATTATTTTCTCCAGTAAAAGTCTAGTTTATATTATAGAATTTAACTCTATCCTACCTGATGAAGGGATTATTTAAAGTACACTTTTGAAATCTTACCGTATTTGCCCAATTTCAGGTTTCAGCTCTTCAGGATTATATGTGTGTGCTTATGTAAATTTTATTAACTTTTCGTTATCTAGGGAACACAAATATATGCTGCCAAAAGAGGCTCCTTTGTTGACCTTGGAATTTTAGATGTCATGCAGATATTTGGCCGAGCTGGACGACCACAATTTGACAAATTTGGGGAAGGAATCATTATAACAACACATGATAAACTCAGCCATTACCTTAGTTTGCTCACTCAACAAAACCCAATTGAGAGTCAGTTTCTGGAAAGTCTCGCAGATAACCTAAATGCAGAGGTAAGAACCTGGAAGTAAAATGTTGACAAAGATTGATTTAGTTGTTTATTTGTAATATTAGGACTGTAGTGATTGTCAAGAGACAAAATAGAGGCTGCTGAGATGGCTCAGTTAAGGGTGTTACTGCTCATGCAAAAGTTCTGGGTTTGCTTCCCACCCAGCTGCCCTGAAAGGCCAGCCCCAAGGAATCTTAAACCTGCTTGTGGCCTTTTCTGGCATCTTGTTTGCACCTAGACACCCACACACGCACATGCACACACACACGCGCGCACACACACTAAGAAGACCTATCTCTATCTCTATCTCTATCTCTCACTCTCTCAAAATTACATCTTTAAAAATTGAAAAAATAATAGGATAAATGCAGAATGTTGCTTAATTCATAGCAGTGTAAAATATTCTCAAGGCTGACAGGAACTTGTTGCTAACTATAAGATTTGCTCTATGTCAGAAATCTAAGCTAATTTATAGAGGTTAGGGAAATCAATAGCAATAGTAGCAGTGTGTATTTGTATTTTACTTTTCTAATAAAATTTTATTAGATTTAGAAGTTACGTTATTTTATTATATCATTTGATAGCTTCATTATAAACATTTATACAAATTATATAAAACTGAAGTTTGATCTTGAGTATCAAACCTAACTGATCTCAGCAACCTGAATATCTTAACATCTTAACTGGCAAATAATATAAACATTTTTAACAATTTGAATATATATGTCAATCGTTAACTGCTTTCAGTTTTCATGGCATTCTTAATCATTGCTGCGGTATTCTGTACTTTAATATGCCAGTTTCCTTTCTTAGCCTGAAGTTGTTTTAATTATTTCAGTAGCTTCTATGCGAGCATGAGTTAAATGAAGGACATACTCACAGTCACAATGTATGCTAGTCTTATACCATGTTTATCTTAATGGATTATAGAAGTGTCTGTGACATCCTGCTTGTGTTTTCCTCTGTAGAGTTTGAAAATCACACTGCCACAGTTCTCTGTTAAGAATAGTGGCCAAAGGAGGATCAGAACTCCAGAAAACACAGTGCAGTGGCATCCAGAGTTGCGTATGTTGCCAAAGGGTTCAGAGGGAGAGAATACATTGGGTGCCAGGCTACTGTACAAGAAAAGCTTTGTGAAAGCTCCGTATGAGGTCAGAAAGATAGCTAAGTTTGGGAGGTATGATTGGAGATTAGAAAAAAAAGGCATAAGGGGCAGGTGGAAAGTATTTTTCTAGTGGGAAAAGGCACTTGTGCCAAAGCCTACGACTTGAGTTTGTTTCTTTGTTCCTCAGGACCCACATGGTAGAGGGGAATAACCAACTATGGCACATATCTTCTGAACTCCACATGTATGCCATGGCACACATGATACATGCAGATACACACTAAAAAAATATTTTTTAAATGAAAAGGGGGAGGGTAATAAAAGACTCTTATTTTCTAGTAAGAAAATTACAGGATAGTTAAAGAAGACCAGTAGATAAATTTGACTCCAAAGACAATCTATAATAGCACAGTTTCACTCCTTGATGTTGACTATGATTGAATAATTTAAATAACTAGGTATCAATAACTTGCATGTCTTATGAGCATTCTTTTATTTTTTTCAGCCATATGGCTCAGTGATACTCTTAGATATCTCTAGCATCTCAAGATTACTTGAAGTTGAGTTTTGAAAATAGTATTCAAACACACAGATCCATTAAATCTAGTTTATTTTATAAATGAAACGTAGTAAGTTAAACTGAATATTTTTTTTTAGAGAAAATGTAGTAGGTTAAGCTGAATATATTTCCTTGTATTGATACTTTACTTTTTCACATGATCTAGACTAAATTTTTTTTAAGAAATATCAGCAATAGTTTCTCTGACTTTTACAGTGCAAACAAGGTTGTGCTAGATGGTTTTTATGTCCCCTTGACAAGGCTATAGACTAGAGACTCAGTTTGAAAGAGGGAACCTCAGTTGAGGAAATGACATAACCAAAAGAACTTATGTGTAATCAGGAGACCCAATTCACTGTGGGTGGTGCCACCCCTGGGTTGGTGGTCTTGAGTGCTATAATAAAGCCAATAAGCCATCAAGAACAAGCCAGTAAATGGCACTCCTCCGTGGCCTCTGCATCAACTCCTGCCCCAGATTCTTTTTTTCCTTGACTTACTTGGATGATGGACCATAAACTTAAGATAGCTTTGGTTATGGAATTTTATCACAACCGTAGCCATCCCAATGAAAACAGATTTCTGTGTAACTTTATTTTAAAAGTTGTGGAGTCTTTGAGTTTTAGTCAACTTAGAACTAATATCTTTGACCACTTTTTAAGTAGTAAACCCAAGTGCTTTTATAAGTGTACAGGAAATACAAACTGAATCAAATACCATTTTTATCATTTTGAACAAAATAGAATATTATCAGTGAAACTAGCCATACTCTGAGAATCAAAGTCAATAATGGTTACTAACTACTTAATAGATATGCCATTTTCAGAAATGTCTTCTCACTATGTGCATTATTCCATTCAGGTACGAAAAAGACATCTATACTTTGAAATTTCTAGCCTTTGTAGTGAAGTATAATCGCTGTTAGATTTTTTTTTTTAACCATGATCTACTGAAATTTCTTTTCAAGTTTTATGATGATGATATAAGTTGAATGTGAAATTAATTTTGGTAAGGCTAGAAATCGAATATGAATCGTTTTATAGCATGAGTCTGTACTGTATTATTAAGATCATGGATTTGTGTTTACCACATCTTTATTAAGACTCAACATTGGCAATGATTAATGCAAAGATCAAGTTTAACCAGAAGAAGAATGTTGCCTCTACTAATGGCTTTGACTTTAATGAGTATAGTTTTAACTAATTAGACAGATACATCAAGGATAATTTGAACATAAATGTTTTATTCATGTCTTTGCACTTTGATACTTAATAAGATAACTCCATAATCATAAGGCTGGAAGGTCATGAGTGCATTCTCTTTATAAGGGCACATGAGTTTGCACTAAGAGAAAAGCAAGTATTTGAAGCTTTTTAACAAGTTTTCAGAAGACCGTCACTATACTTCTAGTAAACCACCTATTAAATCTCAGCCAATCTTTAAAGCTTGGACACTTTTTTTATATTCTAATATTTATTCTTCAGAAGAATTTCATACATGCTATATAGATACTAATGCATATTATACATATACCCAACTTAGGTATAAGTTTCATTAATCATTGCCAATGTTGAGTCTTAACAAAGATGTGGTAAACACAATCCATGATCTTAATAATATAGCACAGACTCATGCTATAAAATGATTCATATTTGATTTTTAGCTTTACCAAAATTAATTTCATATTCAACTCATATTATCATCATGCTTTCTCAGTCTGCCTCTGATTATTCTTCAGTGGAAGTTCTTTGCCATAGATAGGCATTCATTTCTCTGATCTTGTCACCTTCAGTGTCCAATTTTTATATTCTTGTTTGCTTTTACTTTTCTTATTTATAAAATAATACTTTTGTTGACTTGTGGGAAGTCTATTACATGCCTGTTGTACTTTGCTGTGTAGCACATACCATAATTGATTGACTATAGTCCCTTGCTACGGAGCCCCATATGCTTACTTCCAGCCTTAAAATAAATGAGTCGATGAGATAAATTTTGTATGTATTATAAGCCATGTGTGTGCACATACATGCTTGTAAATTTGTTTATTTAGATTTTGTATGGTTTTAACCAATTTTTGAGACATGCACATGATACAAATAATCAAAATATCTATATATGAAACTTTAATATATCAATTAGGTATGAAGTATAATTTAAGTTATATATCTAAATTCCCAAATGGGATGAGCTATATTTTCTTTAATGAACTCTTTAGTGTAATATTTTCATTATTCACACGTCTCATATTTGAAAACTGTTGAATCCATTGTGAAGCAGGGGAGTTGAGTTTGGAGTAACGATCCCAGTGGTTATGCATCTCAACTTCATGCAGGGGGACTGGCACATGGCCAAGGACCATGCTTTTGTGCAAGTATCTTTGTACAGAACGTACAGGCTTACTGCTGACTTGTAAGATGAATGAATACATTTCAAAGGTATAGGATGAAAAAGCTGTCACCAGATGGCAGCTTATAGTAACAAGACACTTTTCATTTCTGTCACAAGGTGGCGATAGAGGACTAGCCTCATAATAATGTGGACCATGAAGTGAACATGGATTTTTTTTTTTTTCTGATCAGTGTCTTCCCTTTTTGTGAATGATTACAGGGTTTGCATTACTTTAGCAGATGAGTGATACCTGCGCCCTCGTTCCTTTCATCTTTTCAGAGGCAGCAACAGCATGTTATTCATGTTAATTTACTGATGAAGCTTATTTTTATTTTATAAATCTTGATTTCTTTTTTGTTAAAATAATGGGATGATTATAAGAAAAATAGTTCATACTTCATAAGACATTATCTACACACACACAGTTAGTTAGTTAGTTAGTTAGTTAGTTAGTTAGTTAGTTACCTGACTAGGAAGAGTATTTTATTGGGTACAGTGTAGGCAGGGAGCAGGTTGGGGAGCATCTAGAATACTGCCTATATCAAAATATCTGAAATTAAATAGGAGAGAGAGAATCTCTAACTTTTACTCATATTATTAACTAGTATCTTTTTATTTATATTTTTTGCTAATTTTGTTAACTTTTCCAAGGAATATTTCAAGACAAAATGTGTAAGACACAGTGTCAACAACTGAACTTTTTAAAAGCCTTTTTGGAGCCCATGAAGGTTAGTGAAGGAAAAGGAAAGTGAGTGCTGTAGTAGTTATGAAAAGTAAGGTTCACAGAACAGACCAAGTTAAGTCAGCTCTGCAGCTGGATGCTAATACTCGGAGAATAATAACACTGGTGAGGTTCTGGCGCAGTAATGAAGTAATCATGTTTTCATGATGGAATTGTAAGAGGGGAGAAAAGGTTAATTGCTAACATACCATGCGTTAACTGATTTTTCTCATAGCTTCAAGTTCACTGTTAACATCTGTAATGTAATAAGATGTGCATCAGTTTTTGTTTTTGAGGTCTTGCTGTCTAGTCACTGTGCAGTCCAGGTTGGACTCACTTGCAGCTATCCTCCTGGGGTAGCCTCCTGAGCACTATAATTATAGGTATATACAATTGTGCCCAGTGAGTATGTTTAATTCTTAACTTCATAAACACCAGTCAGTATAGGGCTATATAATACTTGATGGTTAAAGTAGTTATTGGTTAGGTATCATAGACTATATAGAGAAACACATGAATATAGAAATAGTAGTTGTAGAAATTCAGACATGCAAATAGATTTCAAACAACTTTCTTCTTTCCTCCTTCCTCCTTTTTTTTTTTTTTGTTTGTTTTGGGGTTTTGTTTTGTTTTGTTTTGTTTGCTTGCTTGCTTCCAGACAGGGTTATTCTGTGTAACCTTGGCTGTCCTGGAACTTGTTCTGTAAACTAGGCTGGCCTTGAACTTACAGATATTCACCTGACTGTGCCTAACAAGTGCTGGAATTGAAGGTGTGCACCATCACTGGCCTGCCAAACATGATTGGTTTTTTTGTTGTTGTTGTATTTACACATTCAGTATAGAAAACTTTTAACTGTCCCACCTGTAATTCTTTAGTAATTATGTAGCTCCGTATTGACTCAAATTTAGGGCTTGTTTGTTTGTCTTGCATTAGTGGATAGGACAGTGTTAAGGATTCACTCTGTGGCCTTGTATGTACTAAGCATATTCTCTGCCACTGTACTACATTACCAGCTAACCAACATATATATAACAGAATTAGTTATATCAAATTAAAATTATTGCCCGGCGGTGGTGGCACACGCCTTTAATCCCAGCACTTGGGAGGCAGAGGCAGGCGGATTTCTGAGTTCGAGGCCAGCCTGGTCTACAGAGTTGAGTTCCGGGACAGCCAGGACTACACAGAGAAACCCTGTCTTGAAAAACCAAATAAATAAATAAATAAATAAATAAATAAATAAATAAATAAATAAATATTATAAGAATTAAAACAGACATTTTTTAGTATAAATGCTAAAATGACTTTATCTATATATTGCTTCCTAAAATTATATAGAAATAAAGCAGATTAAAGTTTCAGTTTCTTTAATATTAGTACCTTAGTTATTACATTCCTTGTTTTATTTTCTTCCTAAGGTATAATAATTTATACAAAATACATCTCTTTTTACTAATTGAACTGAGGATTTGTAAAAGAATTTCAGGTGTCACGTCTCACACTTAGAATACTCTCACAGAAAGCACTGTTGCTTTTAGTTGGTCTGCTACATAATCAAATACATCTCACAAAAGTGTCCCATTAAGATTCTGTTAATGTCACTGCCTAATAATTTTCTTTACACAGAGCTCATGTTAGTTGTATTTTTAAAGTGTTAATTGATATTTTTTAAGTTAGTACATGTCAGCAATACATTAAAATGCCATATTGTACATTCCATTTACTTTCTGAACATACTGTAAACATTCTTTTTTTATTATAGTTCACACATATAAATTCTTTTTGAATAATGAAAGGACTTCTTGTTTTGTTGAACTGTTGTTTTCATCTTTGTTTCTCTTATTGTTAGAGCTTTCGAGATGGAATTTTGTCACTCGTTCGCCCAGGCTAGCTTCAAACTTAGGACACACTGCAACTGTACCTCACACTGAAGCAGTGGTTGTCACCAGTTTTGGCAGGATATTTTTTATTGTTTTTTATTTGTTATTTTTATTTTTTATTTATTTTTTATAAATTCAGCTTTTAGATATCATTCCTAATGTACTGTTTTCAATTATATGAGGTAGCTGTGATATTTAATAAATTGAAAATATCATGCCTACCAGTTGTGTTTGCCTTTTTTGAAAAGCACAATACAATGACCTATTTTCAAAAACTAATTTCTGGCAAAGTAGTGTTTGCCATGATGTTTGTTAGTCTTTCCTGTGTTGCTCTAATCTGCTGTATCTTGAATTTGCAGATTGCGTTGGGAACAGTCACCAATGTGGAAGAAGCAGTGAAGTGGATAAGTTACACTTACCTCTATGTGCGGATGAGAGCAAACCCACTAGCATATGGCATCAGTCATAAAGCATACCAGGTATAAAGCTCATTCAGAACAAAAGAACAAAAAGCTCAAGCTTTCTTTTGCGTTGTGTGATCCTTTCATAATGTGAAAATAAATATTTGTTCCTCTCACCTCATTTGAAAAAGAGTTAGGGAACTGGAAGAAAATTTCAGAGCTGTAATCTTTTTTAGAGGACACTGAAGAAAATGAAATTGACCCTGATAATTATATTACTTTAAATCTCTTTTTCCACTAATACTATTAAGTCCGTATTTATGTTCTGACAAAGCCTTTTCCAGATAGATTTCCATTTGTAGTATTTTGCTGTGTTTGTTTCAAACTGATATATTAGCTTGGGAGTAAACTGGACAGGAAGAAATTTATGATGATGTTTTAATAATAGGCTTATGTTCTATATAATCTTTACCCCTTATCAAGTTGCTTTACCCTCTATTCTGAAATTTTTAAGTGGTGGCAGTGATGACTTATCATCATAACTCTTTGGAGGTCAGGATCACTTTCATGTATCAGTGCATAGGCAGACTGAGAATTGGATACAGGTGGGGACAGCCTTTCCTCTGAGCTTTATGGTTGTGTGGTCCATATGGCTTACAGATTCCATATGATCTTGTTTTTTTCTTTAGAACTCTGCTTTTGTGCTGTAAGTGCTTCCTAATTACAGGAAAAATCCTGTTGTGGTCTAATGAAAACATTATTTCACTATCATCATATGGATATTCACTTATGTCAAGTCAAAATTATCAAAAAATTTAATTTAACTCAAAATATTTCTTTTTTTTTTTTTTTTTTACCAGCAATACACATCGGATCTTGTTATCAAAGCCAATCCTGGGGCTTTTTTATTATATTTCCTCTTCCTGTGCAGTAGATTTCATAAAATTTCATACAGAAGCAACAACCAATGCCAAAGATGCTACTCTGAAATCTGAGTTTTCATATTTGCATTTTTCCCTAGAAAGTATTTCACTACGTTTTTATTTTTCATGCTGGTCCTTAAGACAGTGCTTTATTTTACAGCCAAATTGATTGGTTGCTAAAAGGTTTTCATTATTATATTTAAGTTTATACATGGTAAGCATGAAACACTGAATGTTCTCATTACAAATAAAAGGATTGTGACAATAATTGAGGCCATTATGAAAATTTTTCCAAAGGGATAGAACTTAACTTGGTGTGTATCTGTTACTCTGAATGAGAAGTGCCCCCCATAGGCGGCTTGCTGTATTTGAACACGTCACCCTCAATTGGCAGTGCTGTTTGGAACGGCTGTAGAACAGTGGCTCACAACCTGTGAGTCATGATATATGGTTTATTTACATAATGGAACATTATTCAGCTAGTAAAAACAGATATCCTGAATTTTGCAGGCAAATGGATAAATCTTTAGAAGACCTACTTTAAACAATGGCAATATTAACTCATTTGATTTTGAAGATTTTTTTATATTTTTCCACTCCACTAGAAACCTTATTTTACCTCATTGCTTATAGCTACGAGGAATCTTAGAGACTTGGTATGTATTACATAGTTGAATATGCCAGTACACATATTTATGTATATACGCAGCATAACAATAAGAGTAGTTTTTCAGATATTGGGTTAAATTTCATAATTTCTGCTTATAGAAAGACTAGGGCAGGTTATGACCACACATGCCTGTTAAACCGAGCTTCTAAAAGGCTAAAATAGGAGAATTATAAGGGGGAGGCAGTCCTAGAGCACATTGTGAACCGATCTCAAAAGTTCAAAGCAACAACAATAAAGATTGTATTGTAATAGATTCAATAATATAAAAAATATCTAATTTTCTTCTTTGTTTCTGTTTTATGATAATCAAAATAGTTTTGCCATCAGAAATTATAAAAATGTATGGACATTTATTCAAGAACATTTGAAGTATTTCTGAAAGGATAATGTGCATTTAGTTCTGTGGATCATTACTGGGCAAGAGCACTCTTACCACCATTTTCCTGGAAATACTAATACTAATCTTCTTCTTCTTTTTTTTTTTTTTTTTTTTTTTT